>JAIUCT010000009.1:7473340-7493909 GCA_021307375.1 Tetraneura akinire
ATAATAATAATAATAATAATAATAATAATAATAATAATAATAATAATAATAATAATAATAATAATAATAATAATATGTCGTCGAGTATTATTCAAATTTATTTGTGTGTGTGTGTGTGTGCCTGCCTACGTTAAAATATTATTATACAACACACTTCCATATAAGTTCTCGTATACATGAAAATAATATATACCTAGTTAAATAAGTAATTATATCAGTGAAAACGACATGACACTTTACACTTACTTATAATATTACAAGTGTATCGACTAAACAGTTTACCGACGCGACAAACGTATATACCTATATATGTTATAATTTTGTATATTACGCGTGAACGTCATTTTAGATTTTAACGACGTAATATTTATTATGTTTTCATATATAATCTTCGAACTCCGACATAATAACATTGTTTTTATATTTAAAAAAAAAAATCGCATAATAATTTATATTTTTGGTCGTTATATTTACATAATATTATACGATGACGGTCATTTCAAATCAATAACGTCCGAGAAAATAGTATTATATATAATAAGATCATAAAAATTTATACGCGACTTTATCTTTCTTATAAATAGTCCTTATTATAATATCCTCTTCACGACTGTGAGTACACGTCAACTTTGTATTAAATTTACCGAGCCTGAAGAGTTATCCCGATTCGGGTCTTATTTCTGGCCCGCGACGGATTCTCCTTCCTTGCAGCTGACAGATATTAATATTTTAGACTCATTCGACACCTCTCGACGGACAAGAAATAGATAATATTAAATAGGTACTTACTGATAACGGATGTCTCGTCTTCGTCGTTCAATTTTTTCTAAAACTCATTTCCTATATGCACCTCGCCACCCAAAAATCCATATCGTTTGATTTTTAATCTATTTTGTCTTTAGCCAAAAGTATTTATCTGCACGATTCAGCACTTTAGTGACTATTATACAGCTGTATATTGTAGATATTTTCAAATTTTATCCGTTAATGCTACTCGCCCGTCAATTGTCATTCTAAAAATATAATCGTCAATTAATCGCATTTTTATAGGTCATATTTGTCATCGTTTTCTTTTCAAATATTCAATTCGATACACTGCAACACGAAAAAAATAGCTCAATTATCTTAAGATATTATATATTCTTACATCTAAAGTTAATGGTAAAACGCATTATTCTCGAGACTTTTCTCGTATAATAATAATAATATTATCGAATCGTTACTATAATTTGAACGATTAAAGTATAATTTCTTTTTCCCCATATTATAATATTATATTGTACGTCTGCATTTAATAACGAATACTATAATATATATTATTATTATTATTATTATTACTATTATTATTATTATTTTTATTATTATTATTATTATTATCGAAACAGGCGTATACGCCATGTGTACGCCTACATTTTCCGACCGGTTTAAACGGCGTATAAAATCGCAATGACTTTGTACAATAATAATATTGCATATTATTATTATTATTATTATATATATTGGCAAACGCGGGTTAACGTTTTGGCGCGTGCAAATTATAATATTTTCTCCTCAAGCAAATCATTCGTCTACGTCTTTTTTTATTTGGTCGCGATGCGAATGCGTTCTTCGAATATAGGTACACATACGAATATATTTCGTTTAAATAATAATAATATACCTATGTATTATAATAATTCTGTTCCGCAGGTCGATTTTTGACGTGTGGGATTGCTCGCCGTTATACTCAAATCTCTCGGTGGCCTCCAAGAGATAAATTTTAAGATCTCGTGACGTCATATATTATAAAAATGGAAAATTTTTTCATTAATAGTTTAAACGCGTATTATACGCGAGTTTGAGATGAAAAAAAAAATAAAACTTACGTTATTATACGTCATATTATGCTAATAAACGGGCGCACAAATGGCATATTTTACGTATATAGAGAAAGATTTATAATACGCAGTTATACCTAGGTAACCGAACGATTATTATTTGTAACCATAAAAGTAGACACGTACGTATTGTTGTGCGCACATTAAATGGATCATATAATACGAGCATTGTTTAAAGTATGTCAACATTTCGAAGCACTTAAATTTCAAAATCGAATATTATCATTACGTCTTGTCGCATATACACACACGCAGTACACACTCGTAACAATATAATCTGATGTAGGTACCTATTATATACGATATATTCATACACGTTATTCTGCAGTGACCGTCAATATAAATAAATAAAAAACGCGTTTATTAAGACCTCACGAAATTAAAAATAAGAAACAATATTATTGTATTAATAGTAAATCGATCGTATAAAAGGACAAATTCGTAATTTTGAAATACATATTATAAAAATGTTATTCGCATCGTAATTTTTATTTTTTGTTCAAAAATGTGCAGATTGTTTGAATATAATATACCTAACGCAGCGAGAGAGTTTAACGCGGGGTTAAACGTTTAAAACCCGAAAACTTTATTTCCAAGTACATATTATTATTATAACCTGATATTTATGTTCGTATATATTATCAGTACTATATTATCTATGGTATAATAGGTGTCATAAAAAATAAGTTTCGGTAATTATTTTAATTATTTTTGTGTATTATTAATATAATTATTATATAACTATATGTCTATATATAGTGTGGATATCATTATGCGGTAAAATATATAGCGGAGGGTCGGGAGGAAATTTGATAAAAACCTTACTCCCGAAATTATCATATTATATAGTATGAATGTATGAAGTATGATGGTTACAGAGAGTTGTACCTAATTATTGCTTATACCGCGGTTATAAAACTGTCCATTTTCGAGTCAACTAAGGCTAAAATAGTTGAACAAAAAATAATTTTAAATAAATTTAATTAACGTACGAAACTTGATAACTGGAATACTCTTGAAATTTGAGTTGTCTTAAATCATTAAAATGCATGTCAACGTGCGTATAACTACGGTCGTTTCCTTCCCTGCTTCGTGTAATTTTATCGATAACGGATATAACGTTTAAGATACGAATAAGTGTATGTCGGATGAAATTAAATCTCTTATACAGAAATTCGCAGAACGACGATAATATGACGTGCGCACGAAGATATTCATAAAGTATCAATTGAATATTCGTTTTAAATTTTAGTTATATCTTATATATATAATTAATAGCTTATAACTATAATAACATAAGAATATATTATATATACAGTACAAATGTATCTTCTATATATAATAGGGCTGCTTTCTCTTTTATAATAATAATATTCAAATTTATAAATCATAACACGGATAGTCAATAATAATAATAAACGCTCGTGTTGTCTTCGGGCTACCCTTAGTGATCGATATATTATTACCAACAAAGACACAATCCAATTATAACTCGTTAATCGTTAATGTACCAACGTGATGTATATATATACCTGGTATATATACATACCTAGTTAATGGTACGGTAATATACCATAAACATGTTTAGACTTAAATACTCTCCCGCTCGCGCACCTGTGTGCCCCGTGAGAACTTATCGTCACGATAATATGCGTTAGATATTACATTTAGACGGACTGCTGCAGACAGTAGTGTGCAGCGACGGACTGGTCGGATTCCACGGTTTTTCATCGCATCGTCGGGTAGTCGCATATATAATATATATAAAAATACATACATATATATATATAATTATATATATGTGTATAATATAATGTACGAGCGGGCAAACGGCAGCATCGCCGTGGCCGAGCAGGTGCATCAAGTCGAACATGAATTTTTTATTTATATATTTTTCTCTTCCACCAAATCGTTTTTTCTTTTTCTTTATGGTATGTCCGTGACTCATGTGGTTCGTATATATACTCCCTTTGATTTGATTTTTTTTTTTTTTTTACCTATAGCTATATACGTGTGTTTGTCTACATCGTGGTAATGACGAGTCCG
Source organism: Tetraneura akinire (assembly GCA_021307375.1). Taxonomy (NCBI): domain Eukaryota; kingdom Metazoa; phylum Arthropoda; class Insecta; order Hemiptera; family Aphididae; genus Tetraneura; species Tetraneura akinire. The sequence continues at coordinate 7,477,264 of JAIUCT010000009.1, forward strand.
CCGCCTTAAGTAAAATGACTCACAATGTGTAAAATGTACACACTAATATTATTATTATCGTTACGCACTCTTTGTCTCGATAACAGATAAGAGAGTACTCTTCGACAAAACGGTACTGTGTAATGCGCGCGTGAAGATATAAATAAAAAGGGATAAAACGAGAAAGAGTTTTTGACAAAATTAAATATTCGACCCCATAAATAATATAATGAAAAAAAAAAAATGTTATTTCGACGGGTTTTATCGTATAGATAAAGAATTAAAGAACAAAGATTATAATATTATATTTTATGACCGAACGAATTCCTCGATGCGATCTCACGTGTTATTCTGTGTTTATATTATATCCTTATCAATTTAATGTGAACGTATATACGCTTTCCTCGCATTTTATAAAATCCCTCGGCCTTCTCCGATTTCGACGACCTCCGTAGTCGTCCCTCCGTAGTCGTCCCTCCGAAATTTCGCGTGATAACTCTCGGCGCATGATGATAATTTATTGTAATATAATATAAAGTTACACCGTTATCGTTACAAGTCCGACAATTCTATATAAAGACGATTCTATATTCTTTATAAAGTATATGAATATAATATACGGTAGATATTTTTGTTTTTAATATTTATTGCTTCGACTGTTGTACTTAAATGATTATATATATATATATATATTGGCGTTTAATGTGAAAACACGAGAAAACATTATAATGCGTTTGTAAGTGCACGACGTATAGTTGGCAATAATTTTTTTATTTTTTTTTATTTTTTTTATTCGTTTAGTCGCCAATTCTCGGTAAAAGTTTCTATATATCTTCACGCTTCCGACGGAGACCAGCTGTTCGATTAATTCGATGACGAGTCCGGCCAACCATTGATCAAATTTTATATAATGCCTCTATATTAATAATAACAATAAAATATTATTATGTGTACGAACTAAATATACCGTTTTATTTATTTTTTTTTATAAACGTAATTTAAATAACAACGAGTAAAACCGATTGGCTACGATTTGTCTTGAATCGCACGAGACCAGCGAGGGTGTAAAAAAAAAAGACTCGGCGGTAGCACCTCAAGACTTAATCCGTATAACATTTATTATAACTATCCGTATTATGAATATATTAAATTTTATAATATACGTTTACGACTTATAGATATTTTAAACGAAACCTCCCGTCGAGTGTTTTTCGGAATAAATTATTATATTACAATTTTTCACTATATACGACGAAGAAAACGAAATCGTATAGGTATAAAAATAGAACAAGTTAGTCGAGAGACAATAATACTACTGGCGTACTTTTTTTCTACAAATAATTATTTTATATTTATACGTTTTGAAAAAAGGATTCCGATCTATATCATATGTAGGTATATGTATAATACGATATACCATTTGAATGTACAGTGGTTGCAGTAAATAGTTTTATATATATTGTTTTGTTATGTCGAATTCGCCGGAAATGAATTTCCATCATCCGTTGTGGTCCCGATAATATATAGGTTACCTTGGTATATGTTTGTGCGCCAGGACGAGCACGTGATTTTCGGATATAACAATATAATAAAAAAATAATTATCATTGTAAGGCGGTTGCGTGATTTATGATATTCATATTATATATAAACGTATATGCGTACCTGCAGCATGCCGACAACCGTTTCTATATATGTTCGTATATAATGCTTTTAATGACATTTCTTCACGAAGAAACTATATATAATATACATCTTAAATAATACGTTTATAAAAATGATATCGTATTTTGTAATCCGAAGAAATCGTTTTCGTTTCACTCGCGTTTCCGTTTCTATAAACCGCATCCATACAATATATAATATAATACAGGTACAACCCCATCATTTATCATCTCGTCTCAGACGCGTTTCAGCCGGCATTAATAATACGAGGGAAATTTTTTTTCATCCGTCGTACGGGTGAATATTTCCGACGGGGCGCGGGCTGAATGTCCAAGGCTAAGACAAAATTGAAAAAAAAAAAAATACTTATGATGTAAAACGGTCGAAAAGTATTTTCTAACGAAATTATATCGTTATGTACCTAGGTATATACGATATACCACTGTATAATATTATAATACCGCGCGTTAAAATAATATATAATACGTCTCGCATTTAACACACGATATTTATAGTATATTACACGCGCGCGGTATCCCTGGACAGACGTAAAAAATATTTTTCGAAAAACGAGTTAAGCGGGTTATCCGATTTCAAAGTAAAATATAATACCGGGACCGTTGGTAGTTTCTTATATAATATTGGATGTGCATAATATAATATAAATATAAGTACTTTTTGTTATTGTACGTATATTCGTATGTGCGTGGAACAATTTTTTTAACACCGATCGACCAGCGCACGTGTTGCGTATTAAAAATTTGAACTCGATATATTATATTTGGTCGAAACGCTCAATTGTTTTACCATTATTTTTAACTCGCTGCGTGCCCGATGAACACACATACGTATAATATATTTGAACAGGGCGCAGACAAAGACGTTGTGTGGTCAAGTTGAATGGAAAGATATTTCGTTCCAAGGTCGACATTTTTCAAGACGAGAAACCGATTGAGACCGCATTCCTCAGAAGAGAAAATGAAGGAGAATTCAAATTCAATTCAGAGACATTTAAAAAAACATTTGAAAAACTTATATAATAACTTTATACAATCACTCTTCTTTTTCTCTTTATATTTTATATACTTTTTAATATACGGGGGAAAAGAAAAAAATGTAAAACTAATAAAACAGAGTATAATATATTTATATAATTTAAAATGTATTTTCGTGTGACATGAGGCTATATATAACCCGCAGAGGTTATTTGAATAAAGTCCAAAAAGTTTATCAACGCGTGTCTATTTAAATCAATATGGCTCAATCCCTCAGCTGATACCTTATGGCCTGTACACACTTGGGTTTAAAACTTAAACGCGAGTTTGGTCTGAATTAAGTGTACATATTTTTTGTTGTCAAACTATATTCCACTTGAACAAATGTTATAGTCCATATGTTGTTTTTATATCTATATATACCTTAATAATTATTGTTAATTTTGTTATTGCCACGCGGGACATGTGGACGTGAAAACATTTCATTATAATACATAATATATTATTTATACTTGTATATATTATGGCGTATTATATCCTGTGGGAGTGTGCTGTTACGTATACATCAACGTATTATCGAATTATTAAAACACATGATATTTTATATCGTGTAACGTCTCTTTAATTTTTCAACTCGATTTCAATTAATATTTATATAATAAATGTAATATTAGAATTCATAAAAAATATTGTTTTTCACAGGGCGTAAAACTGAAGTGCGTTATACACGAAATAGGGTTATAGAATTCAGGGACGAATTAAAAGGAAGGAAATAAAAGGATCAAAAACAGCGTAAAATATATAGCCATGAAATGATAACGTTTTGTTAGATGACCGCATTGCGGAAAATACGATTCTATGTACTAGTTCAGATAAATAATCTGCAGATGATATAATAATTAGTTATTAAAACTATTTTGAAATATTAATAAAATAATATAATCTACATTTAGACTTAAAATCAACGTAACGTTTTCCAAATTTTATCGCCCACCTAAGTATATAAAATGACTAATAGTTAACACTCGATATACAATTTTCAACCCTCTATATGACTCGTAATTCTTGATAAAACGAGTAAAATCAAGTTCGTCAAAATTATAGTTTCCTCATATTTTACCGTTTATTCACTCATATTTTTCTATTCTTTAAGAAAATAATTGAAAAATAAAAAAAGAAATAACTTAAATAAAGTACCCATATAATACCTATTTATGAATGGATTCTCTAGTCAAAATATACCTTATTCTTGATAATCAAACCAATTTTACTATTTTAAATCATTAATCAACAATTAAAAATAAGTATTAAATATAATAATTGTAAAACCAATCGTTTGATATCACGGTCGGGAGGCGTTCGTCGTCGAGTCGAAAATGGAAAGTCTTTGAATTGATAAAACGTCCTTGGAAATTAAAATAAATATACGAAATACGAACGATCAATAAGTTTCGTATTCGTACCTACAATATTTCAACGACTGTTTATATTTATTATTTTTTTTTTTAATACGCACAATGGCCCATTATATTATTATTATTATTATTATTATTATTATTATTATTATTATTATTATTAGGTACAATGATACCATATTTAGTCACTGCTTATAACCACGTTAACCTGCGGAGGAGGACTGATATAATTGGGGATATATCTGGTATATACCGCAAAGTAGGTATATAATATTATATTATGTATTATTGTCTCGACGGGTATTATTTTTTTTTTTTATTCGCCGATCGTATATAGTACATAATATATACCAATATAATATTATAAAATAAAATTATGCACCTGCATCGCGCGCCATTTTCCTATATAAGAATTCGTTTCGGGACGTATAATAATATATAGGTATAGGTATAAGATAAAAAAAAAATAAAAAAAACCGATTGGGTATATATTTTTGTGGCGTATACCGCGCGATCTTAAAAACCGCGCACGCCGACGGGTTTAAATATATAATATAATACGTATTTACAATCGATTAGGCTGTCGATTAAAAGTCTATAATATATACACCGAGTCGGACTATTAATCAACGTATAAAGGGTTAAGTTTATATAAAAAAAAAACAATATTATTATAATAATTTACGACTTTAAACGCGACGGCGGACGGTCGTCGTTAAATATTGTTAGCGGTCACTCGGCGGCGGGCGTATAAATAAAATATAATAATAATAATAAGAGTACGTATATGACCTTTTGTGTTTAACGGCGTCGTTTTAAAGCGTGCGCGGAAGATATTTAACAGAGGTCAAACTTTGGTTCGTTTTTTTTTTTTTTTTTCTTCGGTCGGCTGATTAATTTGTTCTTCGTTACCTGCGAAAAAAAAAAGAAAAAGAAAAATGAACACGGCCATTAATCATTCGGTCTCCGCAGACACTCGATATAATAATAACGTGATCGTGTAATACAAATTTGATTCTATTTATTTTTTTTTCGAATCCGTCTTGTTCGCTATGTATCCGAAAAGACTTTTTTTTTTTACATTTTTTTACCGTCATATTTAAAATTCGATTTCTTTCGCGACAATCCATACGAACTTTTAAAAGAAATTAATAACGAGTACGTTTTTTTTTCTGTTATGTCGAAGATCAGGTGAAGGGAAACAATTTTTTAACCGTTTCTCTTCGAAAGCTCGACGGTATTTTATGTGAAAATTTCAAAATTATTACACGTACTCATCCGTAATAATATCATAATATAAATACGTGTGTGATAACGATACAACGTGTTCGTAACAGCATGATGGCGTTTCGATTCACACATGTTTCCAGGACACACATATGTGCGTAAACGCCAAGTCTTATATTTATATATTATATTAGATACTTCCTCCAGACGCTCAACACAATATAATTTATATTATACATTACAATACTTGGGCTGTTTCGACGATATTTTACGTTTTATTTTTATACATTATAAGATATTTAATTTTTTCCCGCGCGCCGACGGTCCGACCGACGATTTGTCGTATGTCTCATGTTCCTTATGTTATTATAACAAGTATATTTATCGTAACGATATATAACGACCCCCGAAAGACGGCCGTCGGCGGTTTTCGGACGTCGTCGATGACACACACCGTAACGATATGTTATATAATATATTATGTACCTAATAACCTAACACATATATACAGATGTTGTTTATAACAGTCGTCACACACACACACACACACCTGTCGACGTGTGTGCGTTTATCGATTAAATACAATATTTTATTATTAGGTAGGAATAGAAGTGAAAAAAAAAAATTACAATAATTGGTATATTATTCGGCCCGACAAATCGTATACGTATATTCAAATGCGTTTTCGTTATTTTCGACGGTTTTTAGATTCTGAGCGAAGCGAATCAAATTAAAATTTTAAAGACGCCGACACGATGACATAAACGAGTCTACGATACGTTTTTTTCTTCCTGTTATTATCGTGAAACTGAAATCTTATTATGTAATATTATATAAAAACGCGAAAACGTTTCCCAGGACTTTATACATTATTTTTATTATCTACCGCATGCCGCCGCCACTCGAACCGCAATCCTGCAGTCCGCACGCACTGGCCGCGATGTTTTGCGCGGAGGACGATTGCGATCTCAGCCTCCCCTCGGATGGACCGCTTTTACGACGGTCACGTTCTTCTCGCGACCGCTCCGTATACGTCACATTCGTTTCTCTTGTACACGCCGCCGCCACCGCTGCAGACGAGATAAACTTCTGATATCGAAATTAAAATTCACATTATGTATATATAACCGAACAGACCTCGAAGGCTCGTGATGGCGTGTGTTTTTTTTCTTTTTTTTTTTTTTTTTGAAAAATAATAAACGAGTAAAAGACGCGGCGTTTGAGTACCTACATAATATATTATAGAGTAAATCGGAAAACGCGGTTGCGTTATCGTTGTAAAAATTATTCTGCGAGCGGATGCTGGAAAACGTGAATTCATTCCTTCTGGCGATAAATCGTCGTCATAGTCGTGCTCAGCGTTTTATAATGTACTCGTATTATTATTATTCGCGTAATTATAATATTATCCGATGCAGCGCGGTATTTCGGTATGATAGTTTCCAAGTTCGAACGAGATTATGCAAAACCAAAAAAACAAAATTATAAAGTTGTCTATATTATATCGTACGAAATGTTCATATCCAAAATAAATATAACTTCCTATAATATTTATAATTTACAAATATATAAAAAAATTATAACATAATTTATAACATAATAATAACAGTGTGTTTTATTAAAAATAGAATATATATATTATGTAAAATTTACCGAGAATATGAACGGTATTCATATTTGAAGAGGAAAATACCATATTTTGAATTTAAATAGTGTTAAAATCAATTTTTTTTTTTTTTTTTAGGTATACCTAGGTCGTGTTAAGTGAGTTTATATATACGAGTTTCAATAATTACGACACGTATTATAATAAGAACGGACAAAGATTTAAGGTTAATTTTTGACAAATAAAATGTTATATCGTACACAATAATAAAAATGATATGGAAGCGCGGCGACAAACGAAAATTATAATATAAACAGGTGCAAAATATATATACCGCAGTTACCGCATCGGTGTTTACCGCGGTATACTTATATACAATATACATATATATATAAATATGTACGAATGGAAAATAAAGAGAGAGAAGGAAGAACGTATATATATAAAAGTTTTCACGGTTCGCAGGGCTCTTGGGTGGGCGTGAGAGGATGAAACAGGAATCACGGCCGCCACACCGAGCGTGTGTGTACGCGTCCATAAATCCTGCGGGGTGATAACCGCACGACCGCATGAGATAGGATTTTTTATTCCAATGGCCGTGCGATAATTCGTTATTGTTTCGAGGGTATAATAATAATAATAATAATAAATGGCCATAACATACCGCGTATTAAATTATATAGTTAATATTTTTTTTTTCCATAACACGAATCTCACAGGGATAGGTTTTCACCGTCGGCGTAATATATTTTTTTTAACTCGTATTATAAATATAAATAAAATTATTGCAGTTGCGGTCCGTGAAGCCAGCTGCAGGTGCGAATTGCTCGTATGCGACTACATAATACAGATCGTAATATATTTACACTTTACCGCAATCTCGACCTAGCGGTTCATTATTTAAATCTGTGAAAAAAACAAACTGATAAATAAATTATTTAATAATCGTTTTTTTATTCTTCCGTATAGAGAGCTCGGAGAGTGCAAGAAAATGTCAAAACGGGATCGTTATGATGGGAAAAATGAAAAATAAAATTGTCAGATTTTGAAAATTTATTTTTCTGCAAAACGTAAACGTTCGTATAAGTTGATCGCACGATCCGTAAATAATGACAATTATAAAAAAAACGTTCTTATCTCGCCAAACTTTTCACGGGGACAGGTGATAAAATATTTTGTGGCCGAGTAAAGGATCGAGAAACCAACGCCACTTAATTAATAATTTATAATATAATATAAATTCCTTGTTAATTATTTCGATGTGAATCGTTCGTTTGAAACTTTGAATACAAAAAATTATCGTATTTTACTTGTCGATTTTCTAATTATATAAAATATATTCGACTTACAAGCGGTACAAAATATGATATTTTATAATTCGTACGATATACGAAAAACATTTCAGTTTTCGAATATTCAAATTCCGAAATTCGTATACATATTATATTAATACATTTTAGACGTAAATCTCACGTCAGTCATTTCACATCGCGTTAGGACTGCGACACACATTTGGTGTTTTTTTTTTTTTTGAAAACCATCTGGACGTTAAGAAGAATCCCGTCGTGGATATACGAAAACCAACGTGTGTATACATATAATTATTGTGCGATAAAACATTTTATGACTAAAAATCAACCCTAAAAACGGCTTGTAAAACACGATGTCATTTTAGTTAAAAATAAATTACTATAATGTGCTTTTGGGCACTCCTCGTACATATTACTATATTAGTATATTACATATTATAGTGTCGTGTTATTATTTTGACACGTTCGTAATAAAATCTCCGTGCCAGCATTGTTAAAACTCAAAATCAATTTTATAACGTCCCTGCGGTATATTATATTATATTAATATTATGGTTATGGTCTTATGGATACCAAAGAACATAATATTACAATAATATAAAGTACGATATTATGTCCGAACGTCAAATCGATTTATACAAATTTGTATTACGATCGATAAAACATTGTAATATATTGTAAAATACGATTTGTTGAATAATGCATTTGAATAACGCGTGCAGCTGCAATACGAGATACCTACTCACAATAATTCAGGTGGATCTATTCAGGCGAACAAAAATCGTCGGAAGCTAAATATAATAATATTATAACTTTTATTATCGTTTTACTTCCAGGAGAGGAGCAGTTCCGAAAAAGGTTAAAAAAACATTTTTCGACAAAATCTAAACCATGCGTTATCATTTAATATTTATATAACGTTATCGAAACGATTCGTAATATAATAAATGGCAGAATATAAATATCAATAATTATTATTATTTTTATTTGCAAACACGAAACGATTTTTGCGAAATCATTCGTAATATTATTATTATAATATGGTTGTGCGACACCTACAGACGACTTAAATGCGTGACGCGGTTGTTTCATCGTGCGTATCTCTATTATATAGTTTCCGATTTTGGTCAGATTCGAGTGGTTTTTATTTTGTTTTCCACGTGTACGTCCATCAGTCAGTCACTCGATTCGTCCATATGGTCATACTTCTGGTACGCAAGTACACATAATATTATTACGGTTGTAAACAATTTATCGGTATACCGTATACCCAACTCAAATATCGACCGTATATACCTATACGAATTATTAATTTATCAGAAAATACGTTTATAGATAACAGGAGGAATAAAATTTTATTTTAAATCGATAATAATATACAATTTATTATGTTATGCTCGTATAATATTTTGTAAGCGGTCTTTCGTCGGAAAACTCTCGACATCTCCCCAAGGACCCCCACGGTATATTTTACTCGTTCGCATCGCTTTATACGATAATAAAGAATTATAATAATTATTATATAGATTTCTCTCGCGTGTGCTCGAAGTGTCGTACCTACACATTATTTTTATACATTCCGATATTCGTGTGTGATGTACTCGTATTATTCAATGTAGTACTCGCGTATTAACGTGTACCGCGGTTAATAATATTTTTATGCGTTACCACTTACCACGTAACTGTGTTGTATAATATATCTATTTATCGTGCACACGCCATAGACACATAATACGTATGTGTATTCATAAATATATATAATAACATAATAAACTGACGTCCTACTCTAAATTTGTCTCCGAGCCGAGACCGATAATATCGCGTCGGTCTTTATTTTTTCCCGTTTATACTTATATTAACGTCTCTCGCGCCTTACGCGTAGTACGTATTAAACACACACACACGTCACTCTGCAGACGAGAAAACGACCCGAACAGATGGTTATCCTTATGCGAACGCGCACGTCCATGTGGTCGGAGAATATACGCGTGTGCGTGCGTGTACATACGAAGACGTCGAGCGATTATATTATTATTATTATTATCATTTATCATTATTATTATTATTATCATTATTATTATTGTGGACGCGGCGAACAACTGCTCGGCGAAAATCGACTTTTCCGCGCCAATTCCCGCGATATCGGCACCGGACTTTAACCGACAGAATATTTCCGACCGGAACTTCCGCCGAAACCGTCGTCCGACCGGCGATTTTGGGCTTCGGCGCCGCGGCGACCGCATACCGCTCGCCATGTGTTCCGGCGGCGCGCCGTTGCGCGGTCCTAACCGCGCGGTCATCGAGCGCCGCTCGTTCGCGTTTCCTTGTTTGTAAAACTACAATAATTTATTATATGTTAACCGTTTTTTTCTTCTTCTTCTTCTGCTTCTTCTACTTCTTCTTTCCGTCTTCTCCCGCCATACTCCCGTAATGGAAATTCAAGTCTCCCCGGTCCGCCGTATTATTATTATTATCATCATCGTGCCTATAATAATAAAATATATTACGTTCATAATATACTCGTATATAATATATTACGACGTTTCGTGAATCGAATTCCGAGTTCGGAAAGAAAAATATTATTCGAGATTTTCAAATTTTTTAACCCTTTATTCAAGAGGTTTGTCTATAGCAAGAGCAAAAATTTTGAATTTTTTTTTTTTTGGTATCCCATCTGATACGTGTATATAGATATTGTAACGAATAACGGTTTGAAAATCGCGGAAAGCTAAATACAAACGAAAACTATACGAGTTTTAAAAACTGTGATTCACTGACCTATACTTAAGACGTATAAACAACGTTTTTGCAGAATTACGCATTATTTCCGTATATAGTAGTTGTCCTCTGAGGTTAACCCATTAGTATAGTGATGATGATAACACCGAGAGAAAGTATTTCAACCGAGTTATAAGTTCATTTCTCACTCATGTTATACCTTTAATTATTAATTATTGTATAATAACAAACAAAATACGTTTAATTATAAAAATATTATTCAATATCACGGGATAGACGCGCAACCCGCCACGAACGGGTCATTTAAATTTAAACAATTGACGACAATCCCCGCGATCGTTATTTAATTATTATAGATTTATAACATTAAAACACGTGTATGTTATAAATATTTTAATTTGTTGTTTTAGGCGGAGAAATTGATAAATTCCCCGATCACACGCATCCGAATAATAAACCAAGAAAAAAATAAATATGTTTTTTTTTTTAATAATATAACGTTTATATATTTTATGTTCGTATGAATATTATAGTAAAGTGTATCAGGTTATTTCCCCTCGTGGACCCGCGTAGGCTGTAAGGTAACGAAACACAGACTATAGCGATGACTATATAATATTATACATTTAATATTATTATTATTATTATTATTATTATAGAATCCTGCAGCAGTCTCACAGACTCGCGTAGTGGACTGTTATATGGGAAAATAGAAAATAATAATAATTATTATATATCGGAACTCTTGAAAAATGGTTTCCACGTGTTCTTTGGAATATTATTGACGAATCCGTGGGAGGGAGGGGCATGTGCAGAGTGTCTTGATAATATACATATTACACGTTATAATAATATACGACGTGATAGAACACTGAAAACAGGTCTACTTCCACCACTGCCGGAAGGGTGTGGCAGCCAGAAAACACTCCTGTTGTAGTCCTGCGCATAGATCTTAATGTCCTATTATTATTATTGTTATGCGTGGGGCAGCTAAAAACACGTGGATAATTATATATAAGAGATGCGATTTTGATAAGGACCACGTGGTTGGACGTATTTATAGGATTTTGTGGTTTTGAAGAGGATCGTTTACGAATTTCATCGAAATAACGTAAATAAAAAAAAAAAAAATAGAACTTTATTATAGATACCAAACTATTTATGCGTTTTCGAGTATACCTGTAAACTTGAAAATATTGGTATAAGTTAATAAAATTATAATGCCATCATTACTGACAGGTTTTAAAATCCAATCGAAAATTTTATCGAAATCGATAAAAAAAATTAAATCAAAATATGTATGGGCGAATATCAAGATCACGGGTTTCTTTTTTTCTTTTTTTTTTTTTTTTTTTTGTACCATAAAATTTATATAATTTACAAAATTGATTTATCTTTAATGTTTTATCTTAAGTATGTAGTCATATAGTAAATACTGAATTGTATTGTAAATTTGTAAAGTGAAAAATTGTGACATTGATTGACAAACGTTTTCTTTATATTATATGTAATTTATAAGTAAACAAAATATTTATTTTTTTTAATTTAAAAGTACCTACATAAAATGTTATATTGAAAAAGAAAATGTAGTAAAAAATTTATTATTTACGAAAAATGGAAATATTGAATTAATTGTCAATGTTTTGCGACATAGGTAGTTTTATTAATTATTATTATTAGTTAATATTTTTTGCCAAATAAGCACAGGAAGTATTTAAATATCTCATAGGTGGGGGTTTTGAATGATGATTGGTGTCATATTGTAAGGTGCATTTTAAAATTTGTTTAACACTATTACTGTTGCACCCCATTATCCCCTATGTAATATTAATTGCAGAATTTTTAATCACATAGGAAGTATTTCATAAACGAATTGTATGTGTACCTAAGTAACATAAACATGGTTTAATCTATTATTTTTTATTAATTTTACATAAAAAAAAAAAAAATATCAAATAGACGATTTTTTCATACGATAGCTTACTTTATTCTGAATTCAGGGATACCAAAAGTTCAAAATCAGGAGTTTTTATTTTCAACGATCATAACCTACTTCATATTTTTATGATATATTTTAAAGATATAATTATAATATTAATATTAAGGACAGTGGCGTACCGAGGGGGTTAATGGGTGTTTAACCCCTCCCCCTAACAAAAAAATTGACTTCAAATTTTATTAAAAATTTAATAAAGTTAAATTCAAAAATAAAATTAAAATTCAATAATACTTAAACTTAAATTGTAAATTTTTTAATATATTTTGATTAACCCCCCCACCCCCATGAAACACATCACTGATTAAGGGCGCTGAATACCATCACACATTTTATTTTAGTTACATTAAACCAATGACCCAGACAAAATTAAAAATAAGTACCTACTTAATAAGTACATATTCAATTACGATTCTGTAAAAAAATTTAGACTGTTGATTACTCTTCTCTATGACTTCTAAAGGAAGCAGAAATTGATTATTTAGATTAAAAATTTATTTTAAAACATATTTTATATTATTATATAATTTCATATTTTTGATATGTAATAAGAAATGTTTTTATCGGAACCTACTCGGTAGAAAATACGTATATAGTAAATGACGAATCATTAAAGTTATTAAATTTACAGAATAAAAATCTATTTCTTCTTTAATATTCGAAGTTTCATCTAGCTTTTTGGTCTTCACACATGTAAGGTAACAAAAAACAAATATTTAGTTCGTAATAAATAAATATAGATATTTTGATATGAATTTCGACATTATCTTCCTACGTTTAGATCATTTTTGTTCCTGTTTTCAGATTTCCTAATCGAAAATTTGAACTTTTTTCAAATAATAGTATTTATTAATAACCTAACCGTGATTTTTATACCTAGAAGCAAAGGGAAGTGTACGAACGCGTTTCAAATTCGAACAGTATTTACAGCGCTCTCTCGCGTTGAAATCAACAAACACGGATAGAAATGTACTCTGACAGAGTACGCTGTATATTTTATCAACGAGTAATCTTTTAAAACATTTAACTACCATTTGATAAGGTTTTTAAAAGCTAATTAAAGTTATTTTTATTTATGATAACACGCAGTACAATTTTCAACTCCCGAATAGAATGTCAAAGATAAACGAAACAATTCCGATGATGAAATCGCTGAGAACTGTTTGATTTATTATTTATTAGTTTTTAATCAAAAATTAAAAACGTGATTTCAATTACAATTACCTATTGTCCTCGCTGACTAACAAGTTTCTCGATGAAGGCGTTTGATTATAATTATTATATTACCATACGAGCATCGTAGTCATTCGGACCATACCATACCTTACTTTTTATTTTTTATGAAAACGGAAATCATATAATGTTTACAAGTTTCAAACAAATTATTAGTTATTAATTTATTAACTGGTTATGCAAATCCTTTATGTATAATATTTTAAAATCAAGTACAATGTCAATAAATATGATCCTAATATAATCTTTTCGCAATAATATTATTTACAAGATCGTTCGGTGTCGACCATTAAATATAATATTTCAAATATTAAAGAAATCGAAAAAATAAAAATTATTATAATATTATCCAATGCGATGTAGTTTCGGTCGTCGTTTTTGTAGTAATTAATTTGTATTTTTACGACTAAAGTAAAAATTCTAAACGATTAGATTAGTCTTATATAGTTTTGTACATTCGACTAAACGTAATTATATATCAAAAAGAAAAAAAAATACGCGTGCTTTTCGTTTGAGTTGGTCACTTATTCAGTCACTTATTATACTCTTAATAGTGATAAGTATACTTCTTAACTTACTAACCTAATTTACTAAATTAACTTACAACTGGATTCGCTAAATAAAGACAGTGTTATAGACGCGTATGGTGTAATTTTATCCAAAAATCAACTTACGTTTAACAAATTTATAATACGCGTTTAAGAATGTATTGCTATGAAATTTAATATTATAATTTTTAAATAATTTATTGTTTGACACATTGACATTCACTTATTTATCTTTCTCGATAAATTTTCTACGATAATTTGTATTTACTTTTAACATGCGTTTACGTTATTTTATGTTTTAGATAATATTTCAACGCAATACAGAAAATGTGGTGAAATACACTCAAGACTTTAGAAAGAAACGAATTAATATACTATTTAAAAATTATTTAAAAAAGTACAATAATTGTAAATTTAAAAATGTTTTAAAGTAGGTATAATTATTGAGTATTGTACGTAAAACGTTATCTAGCTCGTATAAAACTGTGTAATAAAACCATTAAAAAATAATAAATTATAAATATTTATTTAAATTATAAATTAATTAGTTATATAAATAATGTAATAAATCTTCAGGATAATAAAATAATCATTAACGCATTCTTATAATGAATGACACTTAATTTTAGATTCTGAGCGAAGCGAAGAATGTATTGGTTTTACAATGATGTGTGATTTTTTTTTTGTTTTTTTTTTATGTCTGTGTACAAAAATACTACCCGAAATAATGCTCCGATTTTCACGAATAGGGTATGTTTCCGGTAGCAAAGTGGACGTAGTTGGTACTTTACTTAGGTCATTTTTTGAATTTCTCAAAATTGACGCTATGCGGTAGAAAAAACGGCGAAAAAATGACGAAAAAACTGCATTTTTCGCGAAAAATGAAATTTCGACGAATTCGATTTCTATATTTCACGATAACTCAGGCAATTTTTAAGATAGAGACCTGAAATCTTTTTTGGATGTTCACATAGCTACTATATATATGTGGTACAATTTTGGAACCGTTACATTAATTTTTCTCCAAAATATAGGACTTTGAATATTTCGTAAAATTCACGTTTTTACGTATATAATGTGTGATAAAATTGTCAATTTTGGGTATTTTAGTCTGAAAATTTTACTGAAGTATACTTACATATTACTTAACATCATACTAAAATATTAGAAAAATCCGTTGTCAAAATTTTTTTTTATAGCCGTTTTAAGTTGATATTTTTAGGAAAACGAAAATTTTAGAATCCATACATATAAATAAATATTCTGAAAATACTTTTACTACCCGAAATAATGCTTAGATTTTCACGAATAGCGAGTTTCAGATGTAAAAGTGGATGTAGATGGTACTTTATTTAGGTCATTTTTCGAATTTCTCAAAATTGACTATAAGCGGTAGAAAAAACTTCGAAAAAATGACGAAAAAACGGCATTTTTCACGAAAAATGAAATTTTGACGAATTCAATTTCTATATTTCACGATAACTCGGGCAATTTTTAAGATAGAGACCTGAAATTTTTTTTGGATGTTCACATAGCTACTATATATATGTGGTATAATTTTGGAACCGTTACATTAACTTTTCTCCAAAATATAGGACTTTGAATATTTCGTAAAATTCACGTTTTTACGTATATAATGTTTGATAAAATTAGCAATTTTTGATATTAGGGTCTGAAAATTTTACTGAAGTATACTTACATATTACTTAACATCATACTAAAATATTGGAAAAATCCCTAATCTCAATTTTTTTTTATAGCTGTTTTAAGTTGATATTTTTAGTTCAAACGAAAATTATAATCTGACTGAACTTCGCTCAGAATCGTTTTTACGAATGCAATGGTTTATCATTGCATTCAAATTCGAATTAAAATTAAACGCTATGATTCGCACACCTGTATCCTGTGCGGCAGGAGTATCAGCTCATCTTTTT
>JAIUCT010000009.1:7507670-7522876 GCA_021307375.1 Tetraneura akinire
TTCGCACACCTGTATCCTGTGCGGCAGGAGTATCAGCTCATCTTTTTAAATTACATATTTATTGTATTATTCATAAATTATTTTTAATCGCAATACTATTTATTGATATCTAACTAATTTTGAATAATTGTATAATTCACATTTCAAAATAAATCTATTAAATATTGCATTATATTTCTTAAGAATATATCAGTACGTTTCGATCTGGAATGTGACCTATCTAAAATATGTATTAAAACACTATAATAATGTTGATAAATACAAGCTTGTGTATAAAGCAATTTAACGTTTAAAAATAATACATAGGTATACTCAAATATTTCTGAAATGTTTTAAATATTTATAATTTTTACGTGGGTAAAATATTAAAAAATAAACGATCAATTAGCTTAACATTGAAACCTTATATTCATATCAATTATTAACGTATTATGCATATTTGTTTAGAAAATAATTAATTCTTTATATTTTATTGCATACCTATACAATGGTAATAACATCAATATTATGACCTATAAGGACAATACATTTTTAAAAATATATCCTCTACTAATATAATATGGTTATTTAAATATTATGTCATTAATTATAATTTAAATATTGGAATATTATTATCTTTGTATTATATTATTAACAATGAATAAAAATTTATAATGTACGTTTAGAAGTATTATACTTAATTTATTCATATATTATAATAATATATCAAACATAATAAAAATATTATACACACTTAGAATTAGAGAAATCACAAAATAAAGTATTTAATAATGTTATAAAAACGTATTATATAATTACATAAAAATTTAATAAACGAATAAAAAAAAAAAATGAAATAAAGTAATTACTTGATTTTTGCTAATTAAGTAGCATAATATTATGAATTAAATTATCATAATTTAAACAGTCTATTTTATAGCTTGATATTTTCTTATTTTTGTAATAATTCATACGATGATTATTTTGTTTATAATTAATCATCTGGTACATGTATAACAATGTTATAATTTAAAACTTAAAATATGATATGTAATACTATTCAAAATTTCTAATATTTATTTTTAAAAAAAGTTTACAAAATAATAAATAAAATAATAATGTTTATAAATCACCGTACTATTGTTCCTTTAATAATAAATTGTTTTATATCATTTATGCTATTGAATTAATAATTAAAAAAAAAAAAAAAAAAAACACACACAAATAAATAACAACTTGAAAAAAAATAACTGATACTTATGTGGAAGGGATACAGCTCTAAAGAGAAAAATGGTAAATTTTGATTAAAAAATTTTAATGCAATGATGAATCATTATATTAGTGATAACGATTTTGAGAGAAGTTTATCAAATAATATATGTATTGATTGATATTATCAATTATACATTCATACCGTCTCTACGTCTTCTACGTAATTATTCCAAATTTGTATCATGTATATACAGTACTTATATAAGAACACTCCAAAAAATTTCAAGTCTGTAAGTTTAAAATTACCTGAGTTATCATGAAATAATGAAATAGATTTCGTCAAAATATTAATTTCCATGAAAATGCCGTTTTTTTTTTTTATCATTTTTTGGTCGTTTTTCCAATCGCATAGGGTCGATTTTGAGAAATTCGTGAAATAACCTAAATAAAGTACCCACTACATCCACTTTCCAACCGGAAACATAAGCTGTTCGTGAAAATCGGATCATTATTTCTGGTCGAAAATGTGTCTTCATACATAAAAACATATAAAAAAAAAAGACACATACATATCATTGTAAAACCAATAATAGACTTTTTGATTTGCTCAAAATCTAAAAAGGAAAGTAGCTAGACAAAAATCATTAATTTATGGTAAACATATAATTATTGCAGGTATTTTACGATATGAATATTTAATTTACCAGATCATTAATAATAATTCCATTTAGACAGTTAAATTTGTTTTCCTATAATTGTATTATGTATTTTAATGCACTTATAAATTATTTACGAGAATTCGCGTGGGAGCTATACGCTATACTTAATAAAATGCAAAATAAATTTTAAGATTTCGTATTCATTAAATCACTTTGTGATGCTATCAAAATGTAGAATATTTAACTTACAAATTATTTTATCAAGATCATTAAAAATTATTCGTTACAAATATACCTACTTACAAATTAGTCATTGAAATAACATTGGGCATTTTCAATAACGATTTATTATTTTTACATATTACATACGTGTAATATAATATTGTAAATAAATTAAATTATTATTTAACCTTAACTGTATAAGAGTATAATAATGTTTAAAAATAATAATTTATTCTATAATTAGGAAAATTAAAAGATTTTTATTTAATATTTAATAAGTGCCTATATATTTTATTCCAACATAACGTTTAATTATACATTTTCATTTTATAATAATAATTATGTTTATATAATAAATATTCGTATATAATCATTATAACAAACCATATATCAGATATATCTACACAAATAATTATTAATAATCTTGATTTTATATTATATATATATATATATATATATATTTATAATGTATGATATAATTATCATTATATATAATATAATACTAATTAAATAATTAATTTTAATGATAAAGTTAATTAGCGTCAAATATAAAAAGATAAATTTGTTTTTTAGCCAAGTCCATAATTTAGTACCTAACTATACCTACCATCAGAATTATATCATTTGAATTAAATTAAATTTTTATTATATTATTTTATAATGTAATATTATAATTAAAATCTTTATTAAAACTATAAAAGGTATATGAGTAATTATGTTTACCATGATATAATATAATATACGAGTACCAAAATTTTTTGTATACCTACTTATTTATGTTTTAAATAATTAATATATATATAAAAAAAAGAGTAAATAACTATACATTAATATTTTATATAGTTATATATAAAAAAAATTATAAAAATAATATAAATAAAAATTAAATTAAAAAAGATGAGCCGATACTCCTGCCGCACAGGATACAGGTGTGCGAATCATAGCGTTTAATTTTAATTAGAATTTGAATGCAATGATAAACCATTGCATTTGAAAAAACGATTCTGAGCGACGTTCAGTCAAATTATAATTTTTGTTTTTACTAAAAATATCAACTTAAAACAGCTATAAATATAAATTGAGATTAAGGATTTTTCTAATATTTTAGTATGATGTTAAGTAATATATAAGTATACTTCAGTAAAATTTTCAGACTCTAATACCAAAAATTGCCAATTTTATCAAACATTATATACGTAAAAACAAGAATTTTACGAAATATTCAATGTTCAATATTTTGTAGAAAAATTTAAAAAACGGTTCCAAAATTTTACCACATATATATATAATAGCTATGTGAACTCCAAAAAAAATTTTCAAGTCTCTATCTTAAAAATTGCTCGAGATATCGTGAAATATAGAAATTGAATTCGTCAAAATTTCATTTTTCGTGAAAAATGCCGTTTTTTCGTCATTTTTTCGAAGTTTTTTCTACCGCTTATAGTCAATTTTGAGAAATTCGAAAAATGACCTAAATAAAGTACCATCTACATCCACTTTGCTACCGGAAACATACCCTATTCGTGAAAATCGGAGCATTATTTCGGGTAGTATTTTTGTACACAGACATAAAAAAAAAAAAAAAAAAATCACACATCATTGTAAAACCAATACATTAAATAAATAAATAATAAATTAATTAATTAATTAATTTTCTAATAAATTAGAACCGATTGATTGAATATATTATTATAATTTTGTTATATATCTAATATTATAATATATTGAAAACGATTTATTTAAAATTCGACTTATTATTATTATTATTATTGTACTCGTATATAAAATTAGGTATTTATCAGTCATATACATATAATAAAACATGTATTATGAATAGTATAAATCAGGGGCGTACCCAGGAATTTTGTAAAGGGAGTTCAAAAATCATATTAAATATTATTAAATTAAATACTTAAATTACTTATGAAAAATATACATATATTATACTATTATAAACTGTATTAAAAATAAATGTTAATTTTTATATTAGGTATAATTATTTTTATTATTTTTATTTTTTTTCTGGAGGTCTGGTAATTTCCCCTCGGGTACTCCCCTGGTATATATCAAATATTTATTTATTTACTAATAAAATACATGTAAATGCGTGTGTGTTTCTTTATAAATATACGATTTTCATGCTATACGAATAATTCTGAACAAGGCGCGAAACCGATTGGAAAAATTCTTAGGAATAACACACTACACACCTATCACTTACAGATTCGTGGACTTTATATAACATAAATTATATGTCTGTCTAAAATAATTTGAATAAATTAAGTAATTACAAATAACAAATTTATACAAATATAAATTAATTATGCTATCCTTCACTATTGTTTCAAATTTTTTATTATTATTTTATTTTTTAACAAATCATTTCTTTGAATATCCGTCCGACCGCGGACGAGATGCCGAGCCATTCACTTCCGAGTCTATACAGGTTAGAAAACGTTCCAGCCCACAAGGTCGTGCGTTCAATCCACAGGTAGTTTTTTTTTCAATTTTCCACGTCTTATCTGTATAATATGTTATATTATAATGTACTCGGTTATCGAGGGTAACCGCGTAAACGGTAACCTCGAGTAGGGCTCGGTCAAAACGGAAAAATTTTAATTTAAATTTCGTTCAATATATTGTACTTTTGTTTTGTTTAGTTTATTCTATACGAAATCACTCCCACGATAGAAATAAATATTATAGTTTTCGAAAATTTTTTGCAAAAAGCGTTTCTATACTTCAATTTACATCACGACATAATCCGCCTCCGAATTACGAAAATTAAAATTTCTATATTCTTTCACCGTATTGTTCACTATAAAATATATATAGTTTATTCTTATCACTTATTCATCGTAATAATATAATTATTATGATAATAATTACAACTATAATGGAATTAATTTTCGAACGTGTGGGCACACACACACAATCATAATATTATACTATTATCATTCGGTTTATATTATTTCATTTGTAGATAACAGCTGGTAAAATATATAGAAAACACAAAAAAAAAGGTAATATAAAACTAAACACTCCGTAATTTTTTAATTACACATTATATCACGATATAATTAATACATACATAAGACTGTAAAAGATATTATATATATAAAAAAACGATGAAAGTTTTTTTCTATAATATTTTTTAGTTAATAAATTTTAGAAATGTATTTATTATTATATTACAGGCGTCTATGTAATTAGTTCCCACACAATAGGAAATTATTTACGGTTTAAACAAAATTATTTTAAAACGTGTACTTACATTTCACCGGCCGAATATTTTCCTGGTGTTTATATATTTTATAAGTTATTAAATTATTAATTATACGTGTATATATTAATATTATAATACATAACAGAGTAAGCTGGGTGGCTGATTTGTATGACAGGATGTTTTTTTTTCATCGAAATCCATCTTTAAAAATGTAAGTATAGTTTTTGGAAATTTTTTTGTTTTTTTGAAAATATTATTTACGCCCTTAAGTATACTTTTTGAATTAAGTTTATGTATATATAATATATATATATATATATATACGTATTATAAGAACTTACCGCTCCCGTCGTGTAAAAATTTCAATTTTGATTAGAATATCGTTATACTTTTTAAGACTACGAAAAAGTATATGCGGTACAAATAGAATATAATTATAGAACGTTTTCAAACAATTTTTTCTAGACAAAATATTACAATACAATATTATTGTTTTCAATGATATGATACCATCGATGGCGATAAAAAATTAAGCAACTAACTCGTCTATTCGCGAATAAACAATAGGTAATAATTATAGGTAAAAAAAATTTAATTAGATTTTAATACCTACGTTATGATGCGTATACGTATTATGCATATATTAAAAATTAACATTTATTTATAACTTATTGCTGTAGACGTATTCCAAATCTTTAAACAAACGTGCAAATATGTATAATTATTAATAATATTAATAATAAGTGATAAAATTATAATCGTATATATATAATATTATGTTATAATAAAATACATATTATTATCCGCAAATGCTTTTAATGATTATTGCGGTCAATATTCTTTTAAACGAATATATGTGTATAATGTGTATAATATTATTTCATAACGATAAAATATAACATAATAATATTATAATATACCCGGTTTGACTACCGAGAAAATTATAATTATTTATAAACAACAAGAGAATGTAATATAATTATAACAAAAAAAAATAAAAAATATATTTATTATTTATTATTATTATTATTATTTTTTTTTTTTTTTGATTAATTAACAATAACATGGTATAACAATAATAATAATAATAATTATAATAATAATAATAATAATAATAATAATAATAATAATAATTATAATAATAATGAATAGTATAGATATAATATAATAAACCTTTAGGTAATATCATAAAATATAAATAACGTATTTGTATAAAACACTATTAAATGTTTATTATACATGTATATTGTATATATGTATCAAATTAAATAATAAATTTTGATTAACGTAATGGTACAAATGTTCAAACTGATAATTATCAATTAAGTAATTTTTAATGCATATTATGCATTTTAACTCGACACTATATAAGAATAATATAAATTATAATTGTATTTTGCCTCCCAGTTTCTATTTATAAGTATGCCTTCCTTCTGTACATAGTATTTTAGTATTAAGCATAATATTAAGCATAAGAATATTTTAAACCAGTTTTTTTTTTAAAAAAAAAATATAATTATTAGATTTATGGTCTTATGGATATTAAGATAATAGTAATAATATAGTATATGTATTTACTATTATTTTTATTTTTATTAGATAATTTTGTTAATATTATACAAATGGTATTATTTTTAAATTTAAATTTTATCCATTTTATTATAGTTTCAGTTGGTGGTTTAAACATTTAATAATTATTATAAGTATAACACATAATATATTATTATTATATAAGAGCTGCAACGCTGCATTATAATACGAAAAGCCATAAAAGTTGGAATATTATTGCAATTTTCTTTAAAATTCCGTTGCTAACTTATATTGAAGCATACGTCAAACCATGATAAGATAAAGTTTGGTTAGGTTAGATTAGATTGAGCTAGGTACGTTTCGCGAAAAGATCGAAGATGAATGAATAAAGATTCGATTATAATATATACCTGTATAACAAAGCAGGCAAACGTCCATACCGTCCATAACTATAATGTGGTATCTGGTATATACCACGAAATTATTTATACCTTTTTGAAACATACCTTATACCTATTATTACGAACTTACAGTATACTTTAAGGTTATGTTATAGACAAGTCGGAACAGTTTATGTTTTTTATTCCGTCGACACGTGCAGGCTAGTGCAGATAAGAAAAAAATGACGATAAAATTATACGCCTGTAAACAATACATATTATATAGTGTTATAGGTTCATTTACGAAATTATATATTATAATTTATATTCTTTTAAAACGACCGATTGGACGTTGAATCCGCGTGATGAAAGTGGGGACATAGGTATCGTGAAAGTTGCCGTCGACGTATGCGTGAAATAATACAACACGCGAATTATAATATACTCATAATTATTATTATTATTATTATTATTATTATTATTATTATTATTATTATTATTATTATTATTATTATTATTCATCATCCGTCTGGGCGCACATTTTCGTGTAATCGTATGCGTATTTTTTTTTTAAACTGATATTATTGTGAAATGTGTGTTTTACGTGCTTATAGTCACGGGCGACACAGAAACACTTTATCGCAAGTCGACGGTGGTATAGTCGCTAGACAGATATTTTATATTGTATTATATATATGGTTTAAAATAATAATAATTATTATTATATTCTATTGCCGAAAGACACATTTTGTATAATCTTTAATAAAATAAAAATTTTTATTTTATTTTATTTTTGTTTTTATTTTTTAATACACGATTTACATAATGATTTTTCGAACCGAAAAGTGATAAGAATATTATTGCTCAAAATTTGGAATCTGGAATTTTTTCAATACATTCGGTATATTTAAAAATAATGCGTCAAAAGAAATTATGTAATTTAATTTGATATATTAAACTCTGATTATTGAAAATGTATTAATTTTAAACCTTTACATTAGTTAGGTAGATATGGATAAGTTTTTCGTTTCACTCCGTAAAAGGAGATTTATTTCCTCAATTCGTTACGAAAAATCACGTAGAATACTAGCTATAATGTTGATAAATTTATTGTCAATAATACTTTCGGTTTCGGTTTCGGTTTTCATAGTTGGTAATCAGTGCCGCAATTACCGAGGGGGGCGAGCAGGGCAAAGCCCTGCTAAAAAGGTACTATATTATAAATACAGGGGCACATTTTTAATTTTACTATATTTTAATATTTGTATATTTTGATCTATGAAAGTATGAATATTATTTCATTAATAACAAAATTATTTTCAAAAATGAGTTTATTTTATACTTTATATAAAAATTTCCGATATTATTGGAAAATGAATAATCGCTATTCTATGTTATTAAAAATAAAATTTGAAGACATAGAATAATTCTGAAGCTTTCCTCCATGAATTAATAATGCATAATAATTGATATAATTATAATATAAATATATTAATATATTATAAATTATTGTATTCACGCGCGTACTGTGTGCGCACTACTAACGTGTAATTTCATTTATAGATCTATGTTATGTTACTGTGTTATTCACAACGAAATATTATTAATAATAGTGATTTATTTTAGATTATATAGAGTGTAATTCGTAAATTGGTTTTAAAATGATTCGTGTGACTTTTTCTCGTGTGTCTGAAGACATTTTTTCGACTATAGAAATAATGGTACGATTACCGAGAATAACACGTAATATAATTGCGTTTGATCGGTACTTTATTTAAGTTGTCTATCGAATTTCTCAAAATTATATGAATCAACAAATTTCGGAAATTCGGCAATATTCATATAGAAACTATAATATATAACTTTGATTTTTAATATTTTACAATAATTCAGGAATTTATATTAAACTCGCGTGAATATTTTATTAAGTAATGTTCAAACGAGTATTTCACGTATGTGATACAATTTTGCAACTCTTTTATCGATATTTAAATTTAAATAATTATATGCATTTTAATAAATATATGAAAATTGAAATCATTATAGTTTATAATCAGTATACTATTACAGTTTACAGTAATGAAATTATACCTATATCTGACTGAACTTCGAACTGAATAGTTTTTTTACAAATACGAAAATTTATCATTGAATTTAAATTTTAATCGTAATACCACATAAAAAAATAAAGCAATCGTGTCGGATTATATTTTTTTTTTAATTTTTAATTTGAGTATTATAATACATTATGATTTTTTATATAATATTTACTCTGTAAGCTCACGTTAATTTTATTACGGCGGAACGAGCGTGATGTATTATAATAGGTACAATGAACAATATATGATATGATATGTATATAGTGAAACAGTGATAAGAAAATAATATATTATATACGAATTAAAAATCATTTCGTTATAACTTTATAAGTATACATCATACGAGTAGGTATTAATGTTTACTTATCAGCTCCACTATTTTTATATTTTATCGATATTTTAAACTTACGAAATCGACCAATTTCAAAATATTATAATATACACGCCTATATTATAATTATTTATAATATATAGTTATTCGTTAGGTGCGTTATTCACAAACGGTTTTCTCATCGAATGACCAATTTGAACTTGAAACAAATGAATATCATAAATGACGGGTGCTGTACAGCGGCGCATTACCATCATAGTGATATGACGATGCTAATAATACTTACGTTTTTTGGCACACCTCTGTCAAATTACTAGTGCAAATCAAGTCACAAGGGTAAATATAGGTGCCGATGATATTTATATTATTACGATATGTATGCCATCAATTTAATATACTGATCCACATATAACATTTTTAGGACACATATCTAACGCCATCGCTCGTATAGCTCTAACATACACGAAATCTGTGACAATAATATAATTGGTTACGAATATTTTTGACACGTATAATATAATATAATAATTATTATTATATACATTATATCGATCGATTATTCGATAGTTGAACTACATGACATATTGACTATATTATATATAGTTTAGTTTTGAAATTTTGCTGGGCAGTTGGTCGATTACCTCAACAACGAAAATGAATAATCGTGCGATATGATATAGATGAAATAAGTAAAGAAAATCAAATTTTTAAAATACCAATTAATCATTATTTTATTCGATATATAATACCTATTGGTATTACATTATAAACGCTAAATTAAAAGATGATTTAGATGCGTATAGATTTTTTTTACTTTTTATTTTTTATTTTCCATAGAATACTATCGTGTTATTATTATTAAAAAATGGTATATTACTTTATGTAGTACTTATACATAAAAATATTAATGGAGCACGTTCTTCGATTTCCTAGATTTAATAATCTAGATTTTATAAAGACAGCGTAAAGTATAATAAATAAAAAAAAACACACACATATTGCGTGCGAAATTTAAAACAAACCTCCCATAAACTTTATTGTGCAAATAAATTCACGTATAATAGTATAATACATTATATTATTATTATTTACCCCTATACGTGAATCGATTTTCACTATACATAGATATAATAAATAAATTATTAAATTCTAGAGTTCATAATAAAATTTTAATATAAAAGCATCACCGTTTATAGGGAATCGTGTGAGAATTGTTTTAAAATGTATATACAGAAATTATTATTATAAACGTTTCCGACCTTTTTTTCAAATTATAATAAAAACTTATAAATAGTTCCATAAAATATGTATTAATAATATTGTATCTTTTTCCATCATGTACCTTTCAATTAGGTATATATATATACATTATACATTAAATCAGTGGCGGATTTGAGGAGTCTATAGGGTAATAGGGTGATCGCCTTCTCTTGTTTTTTTATTTTACTGTGATTTTATCGATTACATCACTGCTGTTATACTATTAAGTATTAATAAATGAATTGTTGTGTAAAATTACTAGTTTAAAATTTTCAAAAATTCGTTCCCCCTTGGTTGACCTCTATAGATCCGCCACCGAGTAGAATTAATTATAGTGCTATGCACTAAAGTTACAATTACAAATGTCAAATACCGTTCGAACATGTATTGTTGGTATTTGTAAATTTTTAATCTTACCCAAGAGTAAGATAAAATATTTAATAAATCCGTAAATGTTAACAATATTATTATACGCTATTGTGCTCTATATGTTCGTTATTTTTCTTAAATCTATTCTGAAAATTTTCAAAACATTTTAATCGCTATGTAATATTATTATATTATAAACGTATTATATAAACGTATTGATAAAAATATAAATTATTCATCATATAATATTAAGTAAAATAAAAAAAAAATAAAATTTAGGTAGGTAAATATAATACGTAACAAACGTACAATTATATAATTTTTAAACCGAGTCTCGTGTGCTGCAGTGTCATTTGTAAATTTGTAATCCTTCTAAAAACACCGAATTGTAATTTTTAATATACGAGTTATATTACAGTAAAACCTCAGGTTATCGGTTATAACTATATACATACTATAGTAGTTTAAATATATTTGTATGCTTTGTTAATCGAAACGCATGAAAAATATTATTTATGACGTGCTGTAGTCGACTCGTATAAATTACAGAATACAAAATGTATGTTACGTATAGGTACGGTTTATAATTATTTAATCCACTTTCCACTGCTGTGTATACGTCTGTATGTAACTTTTACGAGATATTAATTAGGAATAATTTATTTATTTCGATAATAATATACGAAAATGTAATATAACGCAATCAGAAATGATAAACATACGGTCTAAAAATATTTACTTTAATATTCGTTCGTGTTTATTGCGTTTATACGATTTATTATAATCACACAAGTATGCACAATAATGAATTTGTTTTACCGTTTTATGTCTTAAACCGATATAATATCTTCGAATTATGAACGTATCAAAAAGTGAATATTGGTTTTTGCTATACGGTTCGTTCCCAAAATGTGCGTACCTCATATTTATTTAGCGAGTGCGCGTATCGACAGACTACATATTGAACGGTGACGACTGACGAGCGATATTTTGTTTTGTTTTTGGATTTATAAATCGTACGAATGGAAATAGATAGCAATCGTAATATCGTTGCATGTTTGATAACGATAATTTACTGCAGCGCAACTGCAATGTTTTTATGGCACGAATCGAAATGGCGAATAGTGCACATAATAATAATACTTTTTTATCGGATCGACCTAGTTATGAAAAAGAAACGAAAAGAAAAACTAGAAGAAAAACTAATCCCCTATTAGTCGATTGATTCGATTTTTTACGAAAACTATGTGAAACACTACGCGTGTAATTTTCTTTTATATTATTATAAATTTCTCGTAACTATCGCGAATATTATAAGCGTTATCGTTACTCCATGGAAAAATATTATCGTCTAATTTATATAAATATTAGAAGATATTTGTTAATATTTGTAAATATTTGTATATTTTTGTCGCAACTAATACGAAGTACGTATATTTTCTGTTCTTGTTATCATTATTTTTCCTATATGCGTGAAAATTTTGATAACACCCGCGCTATTTTTATATATGTACACGTATTGCGTGTGTGACCCTTGTCAATAATCTTATCACGCGTTAAATAATCGTTAAATTATTTATAAAACTTTTAAGCGCCACAAACTATGTATAAATACGTAAAAATTATATCTTCAATATAGTCTATTGAAAAATTCGGTAAAATTTTCCACGCCTATTTTAATATCGATTAAATACACGTGATACACAGATATATTAAATTCCGAACTAGTATATTAACACAATTTTATTATTGTTATATATAATAATAATAATATTATATATTGTCTATAATTCAATTTTATAATAAAGTAGGTTTTAAACAAATTGCTTTATGTATTGTAATAACGTGTTCTTTAACTTCTATGATGTCAAACATAATAATATTATATAAATGTCAATACTTTGACATTTTTTTTATAATATTATGTTGGGTAATATATTTCTTAAAATATTTTCAGTTAGTATTAAAACGCAATTTTCTATTTTCATGTATATAATAATTATGTTTATATTAAGTTTTAATACGTTTCTATCAATTCGAATAGAAATTATTATAAAATAATCGTTTAATTCTTAAATAGCTGATATTATAGGTATTAATAAAAGACGAAACGATAATTTATAATGTTTCAAACAAATTTCGGCGTGTTTACGTATATAATCTTATTATGTATACCTGGCAAATTGGTGTTTTATTTTTATAAACTTAGTAAATACGCTATGTAATAATACATGTAATTGCTAATAGTTCGATAACGATGATAAATTGATAACGAATATTGTTTACTCTGTGTTTTTACTTGTGAACTATTAACTATATCACGTTATGTGATGACTTCTGCGTTCTGCGTTTCAATAAAATAGCGATTTTACGCTCGTATATTTTATAGAGATAATGCATAATATAGTTTTTGATTGACTTTCTACCGATTAACGATATCTCGTTATAAGTTAGGTTATCTGTCGGTATGATATTTATTCGATTGTATAAATGCGAAAAACACGTCTTTAATTTGAAAATATTATAATACATTATTATAATAACGACACTATAATAATAGTATATTCAATTCAATTCGATTTACTTGTTACTATTAAAAATAATATTCTACCGGCTTGATCTCGAAAATTAATAATTATTATAACTACCGACACATATAGGTATTATATAAAAATACGAAATACGAATACGTTTTAAATGAAAACTAAGTAAGTAAAGCGTCGGGAGATTTAATATTATTACTATGCTTTAATTAAATAAACTTAAACTTAAACTTAAACTTAAACTTACGTATTATAAATTTAAAACAGTATATCTGAAATAGCGAACTAATTATTACACTTACTTTCTCTCGACGTTTTTATATTTTCACGTATTTATTCGGCGTTCGGATTACATCCGCGTAGATTATAACATTATTATACTGCTGTTGATTTTAGATTTTCATCTGTTCGTAGGTCTAAAAAAAAACAAAAAAGTACATAAAAATGATATGCGAATATACAGGTATACTACATAATATGTCGATTTTTCAACATATAATATTATTATACTCGCATACTGACACTCTGGTATCAGTAGAAACGAGAAATTATCATTCATAAAAAGTTCAAGGTTTGTTTTTACGGTTCTAAACAAACATTTTCGAAGAATTTGGGTCGAAATATCGCCGTTAATATATTCTATATTTCCATTATGTTTTGTCCCTCTGGGCTTTTGAATTTGTTAATATTGACGGTGTTAAACCGTTTATACTATCACAAATTTTATTACACGACTTTACCTTATACGCATACACCGAGAGTACGTGTATATATAGACTTCGAAAAATGAAAATACTGTCTCGTATCATCTCGTAGCAAAGTAATCGACCGTGTCTGAATAATAAATCAGTGGCATATTTTATCAAAATATTTGGAACAATAAAGTATAAAAATAATAATGTTATACCCGTATAATACTCGCAATAATCAAATAGCAATCGTGTGTTTTAGACACAATATTGAAATCAATTTCAACATACAATACGAATTAATTATTAATTTACATATGGCGTCATTACATAAATCTAATTGTTTTACGTTACAAATTTTAACGTACGAACGTTTTTTTTTTTTTTAAATTAAAAACCACATTTAAAAATCATATGAGTGTTCAATCTTCAATACGAGTATATAATATTATGTATAGGCAAATTATCATCGGTTAGGTTATAGTGTGATTTTCATTCAATTCTAAATTAACTTCTACAAGTTACAAATCAAGTAAATCGTGTATATATTAAACGATATTGACGTATAGAACGAATTTTCTAAAACAACAATATGAATATACATTGATTGACATTAGATATGTATTTTTTTTTCAATAATATTCTCGTTTAATAAATTGAATTATTATTATTATTATTATTATTATTATTATTATTATTATTATTAT
>JAIUCT010000009.1:7522886-7592953 GCA_021307375.1 Tetraneura akinire
ATTATTATTATTATTATTATTATTATTATTATTATTATTATTATTATTATTATTATTATTATTGTTGTTGTTGTTGTTTTATTTATATGATTATATTGATTTGCAGAGGAGATATTATTTATTTATTATTATTGATAAATTTTATACAAATATATATTATATTTAGAATTGTAGATCTATCCGTTTAGTTTTCCATTTTTTCATTTTAATAATTAAGAAAATATTATTATAAAATTGTTAGATAATTAATAAAATAGATTCTATTCGAGAGTTTAATTTTTGATATTACACGGTGTATATTTATACAAATTTCATTGTGGATACATTTTATCATATATAGTACAGTCTGTTTAAAATGTTTTATAAAAACAAGCTTATTAAATTGTTAAGTAAAAATTAATAATTTGTATAGACAAAAAACCATGTTATATCGGGAATATATTTTGCCCACGTACATTTCAAAGATATTCAAAACATTAGAAATATGCACATATAATATTTCATAATTTTTTTTTTTTATTTATCCTTCACTCGGAATATTACGTATATATTTTTTTTATTATGCATTTTTAATATTAGTTTTATTTTAAGATAAATATATTTTTCTCGTTTCCACATCCATTCAGTTTATTTATTAATTATGTTACAAGTATTATAATATTGATTGTTCGAATAAACAAATTAAAAAAAAAAAATAATAATAATGTACTAAAAACGTTTTATCCCATATTGTCCTAGGCCTAGAATATAACTTTTTTTATTATAAAATAAGTTAAAACTCATTCAAAACATATAAGTATTTGAAATTTTGTGAGTATTCTGGATGCCAAATATTTTGATCATGTTACTCTCATGTGCTGTCTCTCTCATAAAATTAATGAAAAATAATAAATACAACGAAAACCTTCTATAGTGTTTATCATGTTTGTTATCAATACATGCTATAAATCTTTTATGAAATATCTCCTACGTGATTAAAATTTCGTACTAAACTACATAGTATATAGTTCATACGTGGTATTGGGTTGCTATATATGGTAGATGTAATAGCGTGTGGGCAATACGACCCATAGGAGATATTTCCAAATTGATAAAATATAAAAAACTTAATTATGCAATTTTTCCACAAATATTCAATTATTTACTCCAATTTTTTTCGAAATAATATATTATACACATTTAAAGTTATAAAATTTTATTTTTAAGATTTTCGGGAATTACTTTTTTTTTTTTTTTTTTTTTTTAAAAAAAACGTTTTTTGTGTCTCCTGAAAAATCATGTTTCACTGTTTCAGTACATATAGGAAGATTTGTGTGTGAAATAAAATTACTTAATTGTATAATGTGTATAATGCGTTATGAATTTACGATTTCTTTTTTTTTTTAAATCCAAGGGATAATATTATAATAGTACCTAACGTTATATTTTTAATTCTTTTATATCAGTTTTAATTCGTACTTTTTAGTATACCTATTATAGATGTTATGTTTATTAAATTATAAACAATTTTAATTTGTAAATTTTAAATTCATAAAAGTTGAAACCGTAAATTGAACGTAATATTACCAAATAATTTCCTTTGTTTTTACGAAAACAGTAAATTTTCAACGTTATGTATACGAAGCGCAGCTTGCGTATGTTATAAAATATCCAATTTAAAATAATGCGTTATATAAAAAAAAAACTAGTTTAAAATTGTCACTTGCGACAGTTAAATGATCAACAAGTATATAATATTATATCGAATGAAATGAGTCTAATTTTTTATTTTGTCTTAGATCTCGAAAGGTATAAATCAGGCTTTGATAACCGGTTATTTTTATTTCTAACTAGTTTTTATTTTTAGAAGAAAAAATAACAGGTAAAGTAAATTTAATTTTTAAATTTTTTTTTAAATAAACTAGTGCTAATATTGCATATTTAAAAACGTAAACTATGTATACAATAATTCACTGAGATTAATGTTTAAGTTTTATACACTAATTCAATGGGTACACATATATATGTATACGCGTAATACTGTTTGACACATGGTATAATATTATAATAGGTACGATATTTTATACCTTAATAGTTTATATGTAATTAAGGAATCATAAATTATATTTTAATATATTTATATATAATATCCATCTCTATAAAAAACAGACTGGATTTTATTAAAAATTTCCAATCAAATTACATTGTAATTTGTTCATGTCAGAAACGGAAAAAAATTAATATAATATCACATAAACGTTATCAAAACGTTTTGTTGTATTTGTACTATATTTAGGTAGGAGAGATATAATAATATATACGATAACAATTTCGTATATTTATATATAATATTACTACTTATTTTTTGCTAACCTTCCTAGAATAATAATAAAAAAAGCAAAAAACAGATATAAAAATATTAAATTTCCATTAAAATATTAAGATTGTTACTAAATAAATAATCATATATTATGTGTGTGCGTTTTAAAATTATCCGTTATTGTTTGTTACAAAGTAAACATAATTTCTTAATAAAATTGTCACGACATTACACCTTGTATAATTCAGAATAGAAAAATAACACTAAATAATTGATGAAATATTATAATATTACTATACCGAAATACCGACGTTTAAAGTTATATAGACACCGAATTAAATTATATGGAAATTTTATCGTTTCCATCGTGAAATGTTTTCGATAATAGATAAGATATTTTTTATCAGTCGTTATAGGATATCTTATAATTATGTTATAGGGAAATTGGTCAACTTTCGACGTGTTAGATTACGATCGATATAAAATTTATTTACCGTTTTCGATTGGCCCGAAATCACTTTGTGTTCAAAATTTTTGAATTTAGTGTACAATTTTATAACGCCTTCATATAATTCCTCACTAATCCGAGTGAATGTCATACGTATTGTAAAACGGTATCTATTAAAAAAAAAAAAAAAAAAAAAAAATATAAATTAAATTAAAAATACTTTTATAAAAATATTATTTTTACGTATTAATACCTATAACGATATCTTAATGAATTACCTATCGGTTAATTTATTATAATATATTATAATTATATTATATAGAAAAATACAATAACATGAAATGATAACTATGGTCTATGAAGTGGACCTTGGAACCTCTCCAATAAGTCATATTATACGCACGCCATATTGTAACGTAAAACGTTTATTTTATAACTTTTAACCCTCGATAATGAAAAAAAATACATATATATTATATATATTATGCTCATGTGAAGTAGAAATTATTATAATAAAACAACAATATTTTAATATTCGTTATATTATATTTAAATATGATATCAAATTATCAATGATATTATTAATTAGAAATAATATTTTCGTTTGCAATTTCTTTTCATTAAAATCTTGAAATTCGATTAATTCTCGACCATCAAACGTGATATCGTTTTAGTTCATTATTATTATTATTATTACTTTTATTATTATATATAATTTGCATAAATAATCTAATAATTAATTAAATCCTGATACGTACACAACGTACGACACGAGGATTTACTTACGTGTACGGCCGACAGTCGCAGCCGGCCCTTGACATTGTAGTGCCTGAATTGCCTAATCGGAACGCCGGCCAAAGAATCGCTTTCGTCGCCACGACTGTTGGTTTTTTTTAAAATATTTTTTCTCCTCCTCCAACCGTAGTTTTTTCACGTTCATCGTGGGTCGGGGGTAGTTCAGCACTGGGCACGTGCAAATCTGAGTATTTTTTTCTCTCTCTATTTTCCATCGATTTTCATTTATATTTATTTTCGTCGTTAAAAATGCAATCAAAATCATTCGGTTCTGTTAGTAATCGTTACGTGCACGACGCGATACTTCGTTGGGCGTATAAAAGCACGCGATAATAAAATTTCGATTCATGCGATTCGATGCGTCGTCGTACGCTCTGTATATCAATTATAATTTTATAACGATAACGCGACTTCTAACGACCAATTTTATAAATTGTGTATTCGTCCGATTCGTAACGAATTCTATCCGCGTCTCAATAATAAAAAATAAATAATATATTTTCGTGTAACGTCGTGTTTTTTTTTTTTTTTTTTGCTGGCATTATTATAAAATTATTATAATCAGAATTTTATATTGTTTCGACGAGACAAAAACGCAATATAAATGATAAATAAAATATATATATTATAAGTATAACGTAGGTCGTGATTAATACGTTCAAAAACGTTTTCCAATTCAAATATTTCGTTCTATAAATATTTGAAAAAATTATTTCGCCGCGAGTCGATTTGTGGGCCGAAGAAAGGTATGGAGAGAGACAAAGCAAATATACGAACGAATAAAAACAACAATAATTTAATCCGACGAGTGTGTGAGCGGATTATTACGATATGTTATTATAATAAATAATAATTATCGCAATTTATAATATCGTGTTGTTATTATTTTTATACGAGTGGAGAGAAAAAAGGTGCCGCCGCCGTTCGTCCGCGGCCGGCCTTCGTCGGCCCCACTCGATCATCGCGCGTTTTCCCTCCACCCGGAGTGATCGCTCGCGCCACAGACTGGCACCGCCGCCGACGCCGCCGCCGCTGCCGACACCGTGCCGTCGCGCGACCGCGTTTTCGTATCCACAGTCAATGCTTCGCTCCGAGTGCGCGCCGTACTCGACAAACGTTCGACCCGTCCGCAACCGTTCATCGTGTGTACGCAAACGGTTTCGCCGATACCGTGTAAACAACGACACGACGAATCGTTTGTCAATATTTTTCTACCCGACACGAGTTTCTAAACGACTAAATAAAATATTATCGAAATAATGTTATTGTAATTTTTATTCTAAATTCGTTTTTCTATTCTTTTTTTTTTATGTCAAAATATTAACATAATAACGATCATATATTATTATTATACGCAAATAATCGGTCCTCTCTCTATCAAACACGTGTTTTGCAGTGATTTAAATATTTATTTAATTTTTAAAATTTTATTTTTTTTTTATTTTTTATCTCGCATAAGTGCGTTCAATCGCGTTTTGGATAACGTCCTTCGGATCTACATCAATATATCCACCGGTTACCGGCCTACCGCAATAGAGTTATAATAACCGTTATAAATCTGACAACCCTAGTAAGTTATTCGATCAAATATCTCGTTGTAAGACTTAAAATTACGATGAAAAAGTATGGGGGAAAAAATCACAGTTAGGCGTATTTCGTGTAAATGACGTTTACGGCGATAGTGCGCGGCACATCGATCAGAGGACGTAAGGATTATAAATTTAAATTACATGTACTCGTACAATATAATATACCTATAGGTAACAAATTATTATTATAATTATCCTTCGAGTTCTGCAGAGGATCGCGATATTTTCATTTATTATTATTACAACTCGTCAAAAACCAAATATCATAATCGAATTATTATCGTTTACCCCGTCGTCGTGTCGGGACGTCAATAACCTTTGAAAACCGTACCTGTATATAATTATTATTATTATAATTGTTATTGTACGACGTGTGAGCATTTACGCGTCGGTCGCACTGACACAATAATACATCGTGTACGTATAATATAATGCACCGTCCGATCGGCCGTTTCATGAATAATATTATAAATATTATTAGGTATAAATAATAATAATTAATAATTATCATTATTATTATGATATTCGGAGCAGTGATAACAGCGAATACAATAATAATTATGTATTCACGTGTAAATGAATAATCGACGGTCGTTCAATTTCAATATTATAACATTGCCACTGCGCCACACGAGTATAACCGCGTTAAGAAGAACGACGACCGTATCCGTTGCGGTCCGCCGCGGTACTCTTACGCGCTCGATCGCTCGACCTGAGGGTTAGGTCTTAGGTACTGTATAAGTACAGTCGACCAGTTAGATCGTTGGACGTTTTCGTTCCGTTTGCGCCTAAATAATTATTAATTACATATATCTATATATATCTCTATCGTTATCGTTGTTATTCGCTATATTATAATATTTGTCGTCCGCAGCGGCAAAATCCTTGGGATCGCGTGTTTTTTTCCCCCTAACATACACGCGGCTATATTATTTTTTCCCCGTCCGTCGTACGGATGCGTGTCTACATCGTGTCCGAGGCTCCTTGAACTTCTCGACGGCCCAGACCTTACCGTGGTATAGGACGAGAACGCGTCATTATCGCGCGAGAAAAACGCGACGCCCGAGATTGGATTCTCCCCTCCCCCCACCTCCCGCGAACATCGTCCGAAGCCGTCTCCCCGAAAACTTTTTGTCGCGCCCTTGGCGTCGCGCGCGTGGAAAAAAGCTTGTGACATCATCGTCGTTGGTAAACGACTAGTTTCGTTTTTTTCTATGCACTCCGATTTCTACGCACAACAATAATAATAATAATAATAATAATAATAATATATCAATCTCGCCGCGATCACTCGCGTAAAGTGGATATTTGAGTCACGCACTTAGACCGGTGCCCTCGTGAGCGCGTGCGCAAGCAAGTATTATTCGACTACATAACGAAAAAAAAAAAAAAAAAAAAAGCGCGGCGTACCTGTAGTACCACTCCGCCTCCAAGCGAGTTTCACAAGGTTTTAACAACGCGGAAGGAACGGTCGCCTTGATGATAACTCGCGAGTTCTACCTTGAACATTACCTTGATTGCCACCATCGCTGTGTATACGATTTTTACATTTTTATCATTGATAGCATGTCTATATCTCTCTTGTTTTATATATATATACAGGTATATAGTAATGACGATGATGATAATAATAATAATTAAATACAATATGGGTCCGAGAATGATGTGAGAGCAAAAAAAAAAAAAAAAACCAAACAATATATCGCAATTTATCGATAGACGTTTATAATATGCACGTTATCTTATGATATATAACGTCGAAACTTTTTTTTTACAATTTCTTTATTACACGAGCACAGTATCGAAATATCGTGATATAGTTCAATAGTTGTAGCATAAAGATTCATTCGAAATTTCAAAAACACCGATATTCGACGAACGTTTCGATTTCGAGTAACGTTACAGTTTTTATAATATTTATATAGTGTCAAGGCCGCTAATAATATTATACGCGTTATCGATGTTTTCACATATTATAATATTTACATATAGATCGATACACATCATAATATATTTATAGTATAGTTTTCTATATACTCGAATCCCGCGAGCATGTTATCATTTTATTTTTTATTTTTTTTTTGCTATCTTTGTGGACGATATTGTGAAAACGTATTATAATTTTCGCCAAACGTGATTCAATACATTAATATATACGAATTGGAAATGTGCGATCGTCATTTTATTAAATATTATTATAAGACCTTGAGCGTCGGTTGTTATGAAGACGCGTATATATGACACACTTATGTATAATTTTTTTTCTTCCCGGGTAGCCCTAAAATATAAATATAGTTTCAGCGACTAAAATCATTTTTGTATATAAACAATAATATCGTAACTGTTTCAGTATTTGTACCGTCGTATAATATACGTAATAACTAATAATATATGGGGTTATGTGGAATCTTTTTCTATATTTTCATTGCATTGACCTTGACGGATAGGAGACGACCTTGCTCTGTATCGAATTATATATTTTATATATAATAATATTATTATGTATACACGCGTATTGTGTTTGTATATTTCTAATTTCTATGTCGTTTTTTTCGATTAGATAACATTAAACGATGTCACGAACTAAAACGTTTAAACGAAAACATACATACATATTACATTATACTTTATACTTTTGTTTTTGATCGGCTGACCTACATTTTGTTGTGTGCTGAGGGAAAATATTTCGTTTCGTCCCCCCGAATCGACTTAAATTACAACTCGTTTTCAAGAGAAAAAAACAATTAAACGCCACCTGGTCGATACCAATGACCACTATATAATCATATAGCTATAATAATTATTGACCAATCTCGGCTGTCGATATTATGAAATGCCACGTTATTGTCTGTGTTCAAACTGTTGTTTGGTCGTCATCGTAAATCTCAAACGCAGTCTGGTTGCGTATAGAATTTAATTCGATTGATATGCATGTCTGCGAATAAGAAATACGATTTCATTCTCGTCCGTTACTGTAAATAGCTGCTTATTGTTCGCGTCGTTAGCCCTTTATCTCTGTTATAATATTATATAGTCACTTATTTGTACGTCTAACGTCTTTCGTGGAACTATATTTTCTATTACGTGAATCTGAAAACGCTAAAAATGTTTAAAAATAGTCTGTTTACGTCCTCGGTTATTACTCATGTTACATATTATTATACAATATTTTTATACTGACATTAAACTGCACAGGCTGTGTTCATAACATGAAAAATACATATACCTATAATAATAATGCATTATAATCATCGGTTTTTTTCTTCTCAAATCTCAAACATTCATAAAACATTTAAATGAAATTTAGTTTTAATATAAAAACAGAATATTTGCCAATGTCTCATTGTACATGATACAGATGGTTACTTATGATAAAACTGCGGAACCGTTTTTCCACTCACTGGCCAAGAAACTGTAGACCTCGAAGGTTCGGAATTATCAAGGTAATAATTAATAAAGTTAATTTCTAGACTCGTTCAGTAAATAATATCAATTACACGATGATTGTGATTATAGCATTTGAATAATAATACTCGTATATAATATAATGTTGTTTATATATATATTATATGCCTATTGTACTTGTTTCAATTCTATTTTTTATAAATATATCTGTCACGAAGTCGTGTCAACTGGATTCGAACGGGGTGTAATGAAATATACATATTATACGCATGTGGTTGATTAACCTTGATGTGTAAACAAAATACAAATATAGCGCGAGATGAAAAACATAATCCTTTCATTCGTTACATTAACAATACATAAGTACAATACCTCCCTCGGGGTAGTAATATCATTATTTAAATTGACCTATTTTATGTTTAATTCTCTTATTAGCTTCAATTTTAGTTTTGTCTCTTCATCATATTTCCAAGAATATCAATAATAAATCTATGTAATAGTTTTCGTAGAAAAATAATTTGGATTTATTTAATAATATTATATCTACCATAATAAGTATATAAAGTTATGATAATACCTAATTGAAATAAATAAAAAAAAAAAAAATTACATATAATTTAAATTATAATACCTAATATTTAATAATAGTTAAAAAGTTTTACATTGTAAATTGGAGTGAATAACCCATATAAATTTAATTATATCATAAGTTACAATATTATTATTGACAATTAAATGTACTTTCCAAAGAACAATTTTATAAATAGTGATAAGCGATAAAATGAATAACAAAATGTTATTAAAAATGGTTGATTTCTTTTTTACGCTTTTCATTACCGAAGACCTTAAAAATAATTTTCTCGTATATGCCAAAAATTATGTTCTTGGCAATTACAAATCAGTTTGCTGGGCCCCATTATTGACGTGCTCATATCTAATCGATGACATGGTCACAGAGACATCGTGCAAATATAATACGTCCTCCAAGTGTTGAAATAAATATGAATGATATTTAGTTGGTTAAAACAACGATTGTTTAGATTTTAGAGATTAAACGGGATCATGATAAACTATCCATATTTAATTATATTTACGAAAAAACCATTATTATTTATTATCAATATTCAAAAACACTTATCATTATGAATGATAATAATTTCATATATATTATAGTATGATACTCGAATAACGATTTGTATACCAAATAATATATATTATTGTTATTATTATCATTCATATTATTAAGTTATTATTATTTAATGTATCTTCTTTAATACTATTGGCGTTGGGAAAATCAAACTATTCAAATTTCGAAAAGGAATAATAAGAGAACTTATAGCTATCCGTTAGAACCGCCGAAGGCTGAGAATACGTTCGACGAAATATGTACAAGTGTTTAAAGAAGATTATTATATAAAAAGCATATTCTGTAAGTCTCCACACTGCAGTCTTCGGTACCGGAATACGTGGAATATTATATTTAACGTAATACGCGATATTATATATATATATATATATATATTCACAGGCTAATTATATATATATATGAGTCTAATGTCTACACAGTACACGTATACCTATATACCAAAACTATACCATAAAATAAATTAATTTTTTTAATATCTAAATTTTACTGTCGGCGGTTAGGTTAAACAATTTTCTATAGGTAGGTATATCTATGACAAAAAAGTGTGTGAAACATTTGCTAGTTAGTCAATAGTGACGTTATTACGTTAAAATATATACATACGAGTAAATACATCATTTAATCAAATATATATTATATTAACAATACGGTGTACATGCCAAACTCGCATCTGTTCAATAAATTTTTTCAAATTATTACTACTAGTTATTTTTCAATTTTCTTAAAATTTAATATGCAATATAAATTTGTTCGTATTTCTATATATTTGACGTATGTACATAGGTTAGGTTACATTATTATACATTTATAATTAATCTAACGGTAATGGCACACTCAGCTGTGATGGCAGCAAACCACTGGCCAACGGCGCGCGGAGCGGTCTCGTCGCGGATGCTCGCGTGTGTTATTTAATTCTCTCCGAAAGACGTGAAAGTGAAAACGCTAATAACACCGTTAAAAATGCCGATTTAACAAGATGGCATATAGTGAAAGTTGGCTCGCGCTACACGCAAAACCGCCGAGAACGTAAATATATATATAGGTATATATTATAGCCGTCGCGTATTTCTGCTCGTTCATTGTGAGTGTTTTTTCCTCTATTCATTCTTTATTTTTTTTTTTTTTTTATGGGAAAATATTACAACAGTATAATTATTTGTCCGTTAAATTTAAAACTAACGGATCAGGTAAATGAAATTTACTTAAAACGTTAAAACAATACACTTAAATTGATTTACGTATGAAATTCTGAAATATTCTGAAATCACGACGAATCGCACTAAATTTTTTTTAAATTATAATATTATATAATTATTATTATTCTCAAATTTATAATTTTCTTTGTGCCTTCGTACATCGTACCTATATTATCATTAATCGGCTCATTATTCATTTTAAATAGAAAATGTCGCGTATCTTATCGAGACAATATAAAAAAAAAAAAAAAAAAAAAA
This sequence comes from Tetraneura akinire, assembly GCA_021307375.1. Classification (NCBI taxonomy): domain Eukaryota; kingdom Metazoa; phylum Arthropoda; class Insecta; order Hemiptera; family Aphididae; genus Tetraneura; species Tetraneura akinire. The sequence continues at coordinate 7,534,024 of JAIUCT010000009.1, forward strand.
AAAAAAAAACAGGTATAATGATACTTGTATATAATGATATTATATACCTAAAAATATAAGAATACGATACGAGAAAATTTAATGTCATTTTATCAAAATGTTATGATTATTTTGAAAATCACAGTTATACTCTATCGAACGGTCATTTACGTGTGTGATGGGCCATAGACAACAGCGTGGTGCTCTGGGGATTAAAACTTTTGTACCAAAGCCTAAAAAATATACATAGGTATACTCTATGAATTATATAAATATATATCTTAATAATTTGTCATGTTTAAGAAATAAGTTTATGTAAACAGAAGAACTTGGTATAATATGTATAAAATAAATACAGTTATAAGTGCAGCAATTAATAAAACAATAAAATATTAACACGTATCACTACTATCTCATTACTTAATTATCTTAATTATGATGCAGTTACGTTGCCAAAAGGTGGCAAATAAATTAGTGCAGGTACCTGCTCGTGTATGCCGATGTATCCAATATTATTTTCAATTAATAATATTATTTCATTTTTATTATATTCAGCTTTTCAATATGCATTTCATTGTGCTACGGTGTTAGAATTATTAGTCGGACAAACAATAATCATTGTATTCTTAACGTATTAGATGTTGATCATTTACGAGTAACAAGTCGAAATTCGACGACTTATATGTAACATTAATTTATCGCTTTTGATATTGTACGTGAACAGTTCATTGTCATTTCGATGTAATTTTTTGCTATTTGCTGTGCTATAAGTTGTTATATATTGCATAAATAATATACTACTATAATTATACCATATACATATTATTATTAAACTAATTTACATTTTCTCATTTACATTTACATTCCTCCACATTTATAAAAAAAAAAATGATCGATAACTTAAAATAATAAAATTAACACTTATACGTTATACTAAACACTTAACTACCTATATAATATAATATATATTATGTTCACTATTTCTCAAATATAATAATTAATTATAATATACGAATTTCGGTTGTGTTATGTTTATCGTGCACGTTAAATGTTATTTTAGTATTTAATACGAAATTATAAAAAACATATGTAATGCGAAACGCTAGAAACACAATGTGATAGTTTTCAAAATTTACCAGATTTATCTCTATATTTCCATTAAAATGATAAATGATATATGATTTACTGTATAAACCAAAAAAACAACTATATTAAGCTAAAGTATAAATTGATTCAACGGACAAAAATTTAAAAATATATATTTTTTGTTTTCTTTACTTTATACATTAAAATTAACAGAAGAAAAATATTAGATACATTTAAATCAGTATTCAGTAAACGCAGTTCAGTGGAAAACGTCCAAAAAACAAAAAAATACCTTGAAAAATATGTTAATTATTGTTATCACATATTATATTATATTGGAATATACGCACTAAAAGTGTCTCTAAGTCAACAGTGAATCACTATTCATATTATACATACATTATAATATTCATATTATAAGATAAACATAATACAGGTATATTTATCGACTTTTTGTATAATAATGATGTGATTTTTCATATAGCAAACTAATTATAATTCATGAAGACACTAAGACTATATTAAAAATCACATCATATTATACAAAAAGTCGATAAATATATTATGTTTATCTTCTCACATCAAAGCAAGTCTATATCTATGACAGTGTTTGGTCCAGAAGAAAGTGATGTTTACAGAAAATAAAATCCGTGCTCCCACATGCATTCTACACGGTCATCGCCGCCACACTTCGTATATAATAATATAATTTATTATATTTACATCAGCGTATAATAGATATTATATTGACTACATAATATAATGTATGTATAATTTATTATACATTTTTACACGAAGCTCCAAAGTACAGAAAGCAATCGCATCCACGTGTGGACTTAAACAGAAGAAATATAAACGACAATATATTAATATTCCACGTGGGTAGTGGGTTTATTTTCGTTTTATTAATAATCGAGTAAAACATACATCGTACAGATTGTGAGGAGAAGACCAAAAATAATTCACGATGCTGCGTATATAAAATAAATACACATTGACGAGAGTAAAAAAACGAAAGTGTACGAAATGCAATTAAAACTCGACCGTAACCAGAAAATATATTATATTATACAGCAACGAAGACTTGCGCTTTCACCTTGAACGAATCCGATTTGCGTATGTTATTTGTTTTTAATTTAACATGAAAATTGAATATACTTACATCGTAAATATTCGTTTTTGACTTCTGACTTTATAATATGTATATAATGCCCACTTTGAAATATATAACATTATTTTCTTGGTAACACGATGTGATGTACACACGTGTATAGTAAAAAATCGATTAAACAAAATATGTCGCCTAAGCGTTGGTTTTTATCAATATGATTAACAAATAATTTATTCGACGGATTGTAAAACTTTCTTCTCCGTGCGTACACGCTAATCGATCGATACAACATTACAATATAAATATAATAAATTAATATGGCGTGCGTCAAAAGCGTGTATATTATAAAATGCCGAAGACAATACCATATTATTAATACGAGTATATGCATCGTATATTATACTTGTCTTAAAAAGTTAAAAGCTATACGATTTCTTATAAGTTCATGACTTTTGAACTCGAAAATCATTGTCCTCTGTAAAGCCTTTATACAAAGACTATGCGAATAATACCTATAGTATAAATTGTATATTATAATATATAGCAATAAGCCAATAAAGTATACAAATACCGTGTCCCATCTACTATATTATATTATATTGTAAAGTATATAATACGCCAGTTCCCAGTTGGCTATGTCATTATAAATTACAACGTAATATTTTGTTTGATGTAAAAAATTTGCATTTTGATCGCAAGTCTATATGTACAGTACCTACACATTATTATATTATAACCACGGAAATTTGAAGTACGCGTACCTTTACATAATACACTTTTCCGCGTACAGTGTTTCGTTAATTATATAAAATTCATAATATCTATATTAAAGAAGAAAAGGACGTTAAATATACGAGTATACATTACAATTCCAAATGATATATATATACACGTATATATCAAAACAAAGATAAAATCTTATATTCTGTAATATTTTAATGTGTAGGAAAGAAATCGGATATAACTATATATAGACCGATTAGACTCGTCTTCAACCACAGAAAAATGAAAATAAAATTCTCGATAACATTATTATCATCTTCTTTTCACGCACGAAATGAATTGTGAGCCGTAATGTCACCGATAATAAATACGATAAAACATTATAAACATAATATTATGTTACCTATAAAAATCGCGATAAATTTACAACAAATTCGCCGGAAACTTATTTAAATTAAAAATTTATATTTCATAGTTGCAAATATCAATAAGTAATTAAGAACAATATTGAAATTTTCCTAAAATTCGCGAAAATACGGAGGAAACGTATATATGAATTTTTATATAGTTATATATTATACAACACCTAAAACGGTTTTAAAGCGATTTTTTCGATTACCCCGGTATAATACAAACATGTACCGGAGATTTACAGAGAGAGAGAGTTAGGAAAAAATATTATATATCTGTTATAAATATTACACATATTTACTCTTACATATTGGAATAAAAAAAAACAACGCTCTAATCGAAATACCATCTAATGCTAATGACATTGTTCATAGACTACGACAACCTTCGTTGCGTTCATGGCGGCGTCGTCTGTTTAACATGTTACCTTCACATACACCTTGAATTTTAAGGCTACACACAAACATATCATAATATCTGTCATAGTATCGGACGTATGTGCGCGTTGTGTAAAACGCTATGATTTATAATATATATACCATATTATACGTATTTATTTATTTATTTATTTTTTACCCACGAACAATATTATTATTAATTATTATTATTATTATTATTATTATTATTATTTATAAATTTATTTGCACGAATAGAACATTGTTTTTGTATTTTCGTCGGAGTGAAGCGAATAAATATTAAATAAGCACACGCGAGATGAATATAATATAATAATAATATTGCAATGCTGTATAAAATAAAACCTTATGTTTGTTGTGCAGGCAGCGAATATATCGACTTGACCCATTTGCACAACGTGTATACACACCGTCATAACATACACGCAATGTGAAGATGGCGGATAATATTATAATATTATATTTATATATACGGTGATAAATTTAGGTGACCCATATGTAGAAGAATATCGCTATGCCCGGACCTTTGTTGGAAATATTCCGTCGATGCGATGTAGCTTAAGTACATTATACATGTATACTTAGTGTACGTGTAACAAGAATATTATATATTAATGGTATGTGTATACGGATTATACGTAAACCGTATAGGAGTAAGGAGCGTATAATGATGGCTAAGTCGTGAAAAATATTCTATGGCTCTATGCTATAACAAATACTAATATACCACTATAATATTATTATAGTTTTGTTTTAACCATTATTGACTTAGTATACCTGCACTAAAATTTTGATTTTTCAAAAATACTACGATAATTACTCATTGACAAAAACGAACAACTACATTACCGTTTTAAAATGTCGAGTAAAATATGCTTGGACAACATATTTTTAAGTTTATATACACTTATGGTAGTCGATATAGGCCAACATTTCTAACCCTAAGAACCGGGGTTCTCTCCAGGGATCACTGATCCATAAATAAGGAGTCTCTTCGTTCAAAAATAATTAAACGCCTATGTAGAAAATTTTTATTTTTTATCGATACGCAATTTACACCATTTATTTAAATTGTTTTCGTACGCTATAGTTAATTGATTCGTCAATGATTAACGATCTTTAATTTGTAACCGATAAAACAAATAATTTGACTCAAATTAATTTACTTATTATAAAAAAGCTGCGAAGTGATTTTTACCTATTATAATGAGAGTCGTTGCAACAAAAAAGTTGAGTAATGATGTTCTAGGCAATAATGTTATAATATTATATTATGTGCCTACTGCCTGCCTATATATATTTATATGATACCGGTCGGCGTATTATAAATTTATAACCCGTTGTAGTGATTATAATAACAAGAAATAAAAACGGTAAAAAACTAAAAAGAGAAACGCGAAAATATATATAATCGAAAAACAGTTGTCCGGTACGTAGTTATACTTTCACCTTCAACACGATTTTGTTTTCAGTTTGGTACTACGTCGCCGGAATGGATATAGGTACGCCTTTCATTTTACACTCTATCCTTAGGTATCTATAATATAATATATTATAAATTATAATATTGCAGAAGTATTTATACCGCAAACACTCGCACTACAGCATAGCAAAACCGACGGAAAATTCGCGTCTTCGTTATTTTTCTTCTATTCATAAAAGGAACAAACAAAAAAAAAACCGTTTTTAACGTTTTGTTGCTTTCTTTCGTCTTTTGCGTTTTTTTCAATTGAATCGTGATACTTGAGTATAATTTAAGACAACCTCCATAACCGACGGAAGCTCGCAAACAGTACCGTAAATTATATTATATACAAATGATGGCTTGAACGAAGAGGAAAATGTGTTGTAAATCATCAAACGGTTGATTAGGTAGTCCCTGAACGATCGAAATTTATTATTAAAATATGGGTCTCGGAGGAGACCAGTTCGATCCTAGTGAACCGAAACCATTGACAACTGTATAAACGTCGCAAAGCAAACTATATAGACACTACTGGTATTATTTTGTGTATACATCTGTAATCGACATCTTCAACAATCCGCGACGGCGGCGGGTTTCTTTCGATTATTTGTCGCCTGAAAAATAAAAATATAATAATGATAAAATTATATACGTACGTTTGTACAGTTAAGATGTTATTCGTTCTCCAACGATACGTTTAAATTTTCCCTGCCTCGTATCATCGTTGTCGTTCAAACACGCTACGCGTAGCTGCAGTACGTACCTATATTATAAGGGCTACTTTTGTACGGTATAATTTATTTTAAATATATATAAAATATAATATATCCGTTATATAAATATATGACGTATCAAATTGTTTGTTTTGGTCTTCGATAATAAAAGTACTACACGTATGGTTGGTGCAAATACATATTTTTAACGTGATTCACTACCGCGACTTTAACTCAAATATTTGTCGAGGACGAGTAACGATCGGATAAATTTATATTATTATCATAATAATTATTAATTATACACTCAACGATTGCACATGCATGATATTACGTATTATATACGTATATGTTATACGCGTGTTTTTCAATATCACATTACAGGGGCAAGAAAAAGAAAATGATGACTCATAATATATTATTTAAATATTATAATATTGTGTACACAATAATAATATGACGATAAACGGTGAAAATAACATCATCTCGAGGTTAGTGGACGGGATTTCGGGTTATTTTATGCGTTTACGATATATAATAATAATTAGGTACCTACCTACCTATATATATTATACTTAATTATACACGTTGAAAACGTATATCGGAATCACACTGGGTGTATATATTTTACATAATTCATATTGGTACCTTTATGGATTACATAATATTATATTAATAGGTACCTAAATTAACGTGGATTTTTTTTTTCGTTTTGGTAAAAATAAAAAATAAAAATTCACATGACGTGTAATATTACGATATTATTGTCCAAGAGCGAGGGCGCGCACTTGCATGATCATGTGGAGATAATTTCGGCATAGACATTGAACGGGCAAGGACGCGCGAGAACCTTCATCGGTCCCGCATGTATACGTATAAATATTACATTATTTTATTATCGTCAAAATACGAGCGCGCGTGCGATATTTATACGCTGCTACGGCGGGGGACACCCTGTATGGTAATTCGCGATGATATGTGCTGTCGACGCCGCGTTCGATTCGGACGGATATTCACGACCGTCACCCACACGCGCGGGCTAATGCGATAGTGCGATTGTCCTCTCTCTCTCTCTCTTCGCAACGCGCTACAAAAGCAACACATCCAGCCATCGGCGGGCCAGCGCACCGAACGGCCTTGTCCACGTGAAAGTGATCCGACCGAAGGCTGTGACCTTCTTTTGGGGTCATAATAATAAAACAATATTCTATATTTCGTTTGGTCGAAAAAAAATTTAACAATTTTTTGTGTATGGGTGGTGTACTCATAACGCGGAATATTTCACATCGCCAGCGGAAAGCGCTATTTTCGAAAGCTATTTTCAATGATTTTAAGACAAAATAATCAATTAAAAGAATTTTAATTAAAAAAAAAGTCGTATACGTATTTAATTTTTGAACGCAACCCCGTTCCAATGATCGACTATAATAATTCATATATAAAACGTACAATATTTTAATATAGGTAGGTACCTAGTAACATTATTAAAATACTATACGGTGTTTATCTCGATTTTGCATATTAAAACGAACTTTACTCTAAGTTAATAAGATATATTATATACACGAGTATAAGCTATACTATATATATTATATATATATATATATATATATGAATATATGTATGAAGTTTAAATTCTAGAGCTTATCAATGATATATTATAATCTAAAATTATTTTTAATGAACATAAATATATATATACGATATATATAATATATATAGACGGTATACCGTATACCTGTACATGTTATGTAAACAATTATACAGCGAAATTATATTTTGTTGAGTAAGTGGAAGGACATTATAGAGATTTAATTTATTTTGTTCAACTATAAAGTTTTATATATTTTCCGAGTACTGCAAAATTCATTGACTCCGCGGGGCCTTCTTTGGGTTTAGTCCGTGCCCCTTCTTTCTCACGCCGAGTGCAAACATACAATATTATTGCTTTATTGTGTTAGTTATATGATTCGCGTTATTCGCATATGAATAAACGAATACGCGAAAACATGTTTATTGATATTAAAAATCGTAAACAGAATAAAAACAAAAATACACACACAGTTCCACCAAAATCTCTCGTTTCGTATTTATTATTATAATATTATAATACCAACTATATACACATCTCATCTGTACAATACACAATAATTTTGATATTATACACATTATAATAATAGCAAAATATACATTCGAATGGAATATTTTTTTTTTTTTTTTTTTATTAATTTTAAATAATATTCTCAGACGTTTAATTAAAATTAACACCACCGTGGTATAATGACTTACCTACCTATAAACGCGGTTACCAAGTATTTCTTTATATACATATATTATGTTATTATAATACGAGTATATAATAATATAATATCGTCCTTTATGTTATTAAATCTACTTATAAATATATATATGCGTACATTGATTATATGTATTAAATTTACTATACTATGTATAATTGTACGATGGTGATTTCGTTGAAAAGTTCAATGGCTTTATATTATTTTCGCCACCGCTACCGCTAGACAATCCCTCGTGCCCGTCTAGTATACTGTGGTGTGCACAGGTGGCGGCGGGCGCCCATAACGACGTCACTGCCACCGTTAGGGAGGGTCGTCGAACCGCGCGCGCGACGTCCTTTATTTAACACTTGTATTACTATTTTCTGTATAATAATAAATTTTATAAATATATATTTAAACACTATACACACGTAGTATTATGTACGCTATCGATAAAAACAAATCCCCATCATATTTAAACTTTTTTTTATTATAATATATTATTTATATGTACAGATTTTGATTCATCTTTCAAAGGTCTTTTTTTCCTTTGTTTACTTCTCTCTCTCGAAAAAATACAAATTATTACAAATATATTATTATTATTATTATTATTATTATAGATCGTGATTCACGGTGCAGATAAGACGGCGCAATTGATTAATTCTGTGTCTGTGTAATATAATATACTGTACTCTATTACACTGCATAAAGCATACGCATAAAAATAACGAACTGTAATATTAAGTATACGTCTTCTCCGCCATCGTAGGCAAGAATATATATATACATATATAAGTATTGGTTAGAATGAATATTTTTGCGGTGCACGTATAATAAAAACGAGAAATAAAATCATTTTTGCATTACCATAAAATATCCAACACTATTCCAACTAGCAGACGAGTGAAACGAAAAGATTCAGTTTTCCCTCTAAAAAACATATCTATATATTATAATATTAATATAGGTACTCATTTTTCATCGAACCATTATGATATTATGATGAATGCGGTACATCCACTGTAGAATATTGCAGTCTATAACCATTGATTTTTATCATAGTACCTATGTAATATTATAATAGTATAATGTAATGTTATACTTATAATATTACAAAATCAATGGTAGTGTTTACCACAATTATATCTTGTATATCTGTTTAGTTTTTATACTTGACAATAATAATATAGCCATTGAAAAGAACTGACCGAAATATAATATTTTAACATATCGTTATAGTGATAAAATAAACTGAATTGTCTCTTTTCATTGGAAATTACTCAGTTATTGACGACTATACTTACGTTAAAAAATCTTTAATTTATAATAAATTAATTACAATACAATAGGTGAAGAAAATAATGAAGATAATATGCAATAATGATTGTTAATCAAAGAATTTTCAATTAAAACAATGAAACAACATGATAATTACTGTTTACAATCTGTCTATATTGTCTGCGAATGGCCGAAAACAATATTTCTAGAATTTTTTTTTTTTAAATTACATAAAAAATATTTTTTTTCTACGAACATCAAAAACATTGATTAATTATGTGTACCTATATGTTACACATACTTCGTAAGTCATTAAAATGATAATTTTTCTAATTTTTTTTTAATTCTCATTAGTGTAAAGTGCACTATGCATTTAATATTTAAGTCACTCGCAATTTATACGTTATGAAATGGTTTATCGATAAAAAAAAAAACATATAGGTACTGATAAAGTCATAAATGATAAATATTAAGCAAACAAAATAATCAGAAACCACTGATAACAAACATCTACAATATTATTTATTACAATAATATACGATATAATATTATATAAAGATTAGAGTGATCTATTTATGTTATAATAATGGTTAAAATTACATAAACGTCAATGTTATCTCCGTTATTTTTGTAACATAATATTATGATTATGACAAAGGTAACTTATTAATTATGAATATAAATATTATATTAAGTGGCGGTGTGAGTAAATTACTGTATATTTAAAAACTCCCATGGCTAATTTAATATTATATTATGTAATATGTATATTGAAATTAGAAAATATTGATTTGAAAATTTTCCAATCCCCAATTTCTTGATAGTTTTATTTTGAGTTGATAGGGAATAAATTAAAATTTCAGTTGACAATTTAGTACCTAATGAAATACTCGTATTATAGGACAGTAGGACACCCACTATATAAATAATATGTGTACTTACATCACTATAAAGATGACGTGATTTAACAAATTTTTAACGATTATCGTCTAAATAGAAATTGTTTACTGTTTTATGTAACATTTCATTTTTCAATGAATTTGAACTATTTGAGGAAGCACAAATACTTCGATTTTCGCATTTCGTATAAAAATAATTCCAAAGAAAATATAACCTATAGGTAATGATGCGAGAGCTTTTTCTAGAAATGCAAACATTCCTAAATCCGAATCAATATATCAGAGAACTGTGTATATAGGTAGTATTGTATATTATTATTACGTTTTTATTTTTTTACTTTTATATAAAAAGCTACTATAGAAAAACACATTTAATGATATTGGTTCGCAGAAAAAAAACAATATGAAGTTCAGCAACCGAATGACTAAAGTTAGCCGAATTCGTTTTATTTTCTGCAGCGTGTCCAATGTTCATCGAGCCTGTAGGCTACGATAAATGATAATATTATATTTTTCATAATATCTCAATTTATATTATTATTATTATATTATATAAATTATGCAGTGTTACATAGTACGTACCTACGTGAATAATCTTCCTAATCAAATACATCAAACGTTTTTTTTTCTTTTCTCGTACTTAGGTACTTATTAGTTATTTTGTATGTTATATGCAATGTACATTATTGCGCAACAGCAAAACACACTTACATACACGTCTTGAAATCCGAATAATAATATAATATTATGTAGGTATAGTTGTTATTATTTGTTATTAATTATTATATTATTATAAATAGTACGTTCGTAATTATAATAATAACCATTATTATAATATTAATTGGATCGTATTGTGATAATGATAAACATATGAAATAATAACAATATTATATTATAAAAGTATATAACAGTATATTTATATTATTATTATTATTATTATTATCATACGTAACGCGGTTGAGAAATTGGCCTAAACCGCCGCTGTGATGATTAAAATCCGAAAGTTTTTAATTATGAAGATTTTTAATATTTTGTTCGTATTCAAAACGCACATTTAACACGGTGTGGAAACATAACGAGATACTTTGTTTGCTGTTAAAAAAAAAAATTCCCGTTAAGAGATTAAAAAAAAAAAATTTATTTGGGCGTTACGGAACAACAAAAGCGAGATTTCCATTTATACACAATATTAATAATAATATAATTATTACGATTATTATTTATTATACAATATAAACAAGTAAATTATAATATAAAAGTGCGTTCAAATTCACGTATTAATATTTAATTTTATATATATTATACACATAATATAATAATAGACGAAAAATAATAGAATTATGATTTTTTTTTTAAACCCCACTTATATTTTATTGTGATTCGTGATACACAAAATGACAACGATGACCTGATAATTTATACCTAACAACTATAGAATGTACGCGAATGGCGAGTATAAATAAAAGTCCACCGAAGCGTCTATACGAAAGCCCGGGAAACGCCAAATAATTTACTCGGCCGTGACCAACGGTATGTTGACGATTTTTGTTTATCACGTTTAGATTTGACGAAATTACACGTCCGTATGGAAAATATTATAAAAACGAACGAACGATCGGACGACGACGGCAGCATACGTAATGATAACAACATTAATAATATAAAATATATATATTTTTTTTTTATAAACACAATACCTCTAAAAATAATACTATACAACTATATAATATTTTATGACTCTTGTCTGTTATGGTCCGCGCGACGTCGGACAAATACGCTTGCGCGATTACCGCAGACGTCTTTGATATTCTCGTTATTATCGCATTTTCGTTGCCATGGATACGCGTGCGCGCCGTAAACACTCCTAAAATTATTATTACGTGCATGTTCCTACGACCTCGGTCAAAGGCGTTCGTGTTGCGACCGTCGATGCCGCCGTTGCACCCACTTGATGATTACCTATAAGCCAACGCCGGTAAAGCCCACTGTGCGTGCAATATGTTGCGGTGGTCGTTGCTGTCACCGTGTTATCATCATATTATCGCGACGCTGTAAATGATAATAAATAATAATAACCGTCCTAAATATTTGACGTTCAAAAGCAAACATAATAAAATAATTATATATCGTTTTTATTTATTATATTATGGCCTATGGGTGTTTTTTTTTTTTTTTTTTTTTATGTGATACCATTTTAATTACATACGTTTTTACAACGGACGACGACGATATCAGTTAGCAACTTAATGAACGCGCTCATGAATAATAATTTGTTATTACTGCTTAGTACTTACTAAAGGTAAAATGTATGATATAATATTATATTGTTATAGATTTAGGCATACAATCGTGAAACATTGACGGACTATGCCCGAGACTACAATTATTATTGTGTTTTCATTATTACGTGTGGTATTTTATTTTATTTTTTTTTTTGTTTTTACACCCAAAAACACGTACTACTATACTAGTCGTGTACCACCGCGTAGAATTACTAATAGCCGATAGCCTACTGATTACAAATTTAAAATTTATATATATATAATATATCTGAAATATTTATACTCGTATTTATATTACATTATAATTATATTATATAATGTGTGTGTGTGTGTGTGTAGCACGTTGATTTATCAAAAACAACAAAAAATCTCATATTATTATTTTATTATATACATTTATTAAAATATTTATGTATCAGTTGATTACTGTTGATTACTATTGTACGTGGATGTGTATTAATTTTGAGTATTTCGAAAATAATAACTATAATACATTATAATAACTAAATATAGTATAATTAAGACCTACGGGGGGATAAAAATACACTTTATACGTTTACGTTTACGATTAAGTACAGACAAGAGAAGGGCGAGGAAAATGGAAGAGTGACAATAGTCTGTATATTGTATTATTATTATTATGTATTTCATTATATTATATTCGTACAGTAAGTTATATATATTACGAACGTATATACGTTGCAATGTTTATACATTATTATAAAATATTATTCGATGAATATTTTTTAATGAAAAATATTAATCGCATCTCGCGATCATTTCGGTTATTAGTCGTTACATTAATTATATACGTATTATTGCGTAAACAATATTATTTTATTTTATGTTAAAAAAAAAACCATTATATTCATTATGAATAATGAGATGAAACGTGTACGTTTTATAAATAATTATATATTAATAATGTATTATGATTATTCAATTCTTTAAATTGTCCGTATAAAATATTATGTTCTCGTTTCGAACGCATTGGCACTTTTTAATTTGGTATAATCATATATATATATATATATACATAATATATACATACATACATACATATATATATATAACATTCTATTATATGTTTACTTTTATATACGAAAAACATTTTGTCGAATGTTTGATTAAATCGTATTATTCGTAACGAAAACATAATACAAACATAAAACATATAAACACAACGTTAGGTTTGAAATTTGATTATTCAAAGGATATTATATATACGTTACTCCAATATACACTAATTGCCGTCTATATATTATTATTATTATATAATACCATTGCGATGTACAATATATACAAGGTGATTAAAATGTTAAATTGAAATTCAATTAAATATATCAAAAATAAATGAATAAAAAATTCTTATTAAATTTTCAACGTTAACATTACGAAAAACGTCCTATTATCATTTATTTTATTATATTATATTAGCTAGGTATATTTTTTTTTATAGGTACACAATCAAGCATATTAGAACGAGAAACTTGTACAACATTTTGACTGTTCTGTATAATAATTATTTGTTGTGTATTATAATACGACTAACGCGGAATAATTTGTTGAAAATAATTCAAAATATTAACTGACTCGCCTCGTTTGGTTTAAATCGATTTAAGTACTCGTATAAGAGCACGTCAAACAATTATCACGATTTAATGATAATTAGTCGTTCATATATCATAATCGAAAACCTCATGTACCTATATTATAATGTGCGTAAAAAAAAAAAAATAAAATAAAACAAAACAAACTAGGGTTATCGGGCAAGGCTAATTATCTCAGAAATAGTACTTACAGCGGTAATTTCAAAAGTCAGTATACATTGTAATAATAAATAATAATGTAATATAAATTATAATAACTTAATGGTTAAATAATAAAATATACTTGTGTATATATATAATATATATATATATATATATATATATATACACGAGTACAAATATAACGTTATAATGAATTCGTATTAACGTGTAAAAAAATATAATGAAGATAATAATACACATCATGGTATTTATATATAAAAATATATGTAGGTTTATCTGAATTATAGCAATGTTATAACAAATAACCGGTCAAATAAACTTTGATCCATTTATGAGTGCTGTACCCAGTAGAAAATTTTGAGATCTATATAATATTCATTTATCTATTCACGTGGGAAGTATATTAAACTATTAAAGTATTTTCCATCGTTTATGCATAAGTTTATTAAAGTGTAAAAATAAAACGTACCAACCTATTATTATATTATAAATGTAAATCTATAACGTATATACGTCATAATGATTATATAATAATTAATAAGTCTAATGTTTTGCACAGTACCCATAACGCGTAAAATACTACCTATACAATTTATTTATAGAAGAATTACGGTATTCGGTTAACTCACGTTTAATAATATACACATATATATATATATATATTATATAGACTGTAGAAAGTAAATAAAACTACAAGAAAAATCGTTTCAATTTCGTTTGTGTGCTGATGCGTTTATACCACGGTAGTCCTCGTCCTCGTCATTATAATATCTGTCTAACGGTTTGTTGACACTTTATTAAGACTAATTTTGCACAAGAAAAGTAGAAAACACGTGACAAATGACTGTTGCGATTTTCGCTCACGTTGCTCATCCTTAACAGACGGTCGCTCGCACGCATAAAACAATAAATACATCCAGTATTGATAATATAATAATTATTTCGGCGACCATGTTTTATTATATTAAAATTTTTCGTGTGATATAAATGCACATATATGACATATACGACGTGTGTATTATATATTATATAATAATATATAAATATAATAAGAGAGAGAAATGAGATATTAAATTATTATCATACACGACTAATTCAATTAAGACTGTCATCGGAATCCTCTGAAAATTTAGGTCAACAGCGAGATATATAGAGTAGACGACGCGGATGCCCCACCGCTGCAACCAAGTATATTTATCCTATTGTGACCGGTGACCAATTAACCGTGTGGCTGTACATGGGGACAATCGATTCTCTATCATACCGCAACCCGAAGACAAAACAAATGCCAACGGGCAAAAATAATGTAGATGAATATAATAATTATCTTTATAAGAAATAATGATATGCATATAATACACGAACGAATTTCAGGAATTTTCCACGTGCATTTTAGTATTTTACTGTCATTACATGCAGAATTACTATATATTATAATCGTATGACATATAAAATCAATAACCTTATGCTAAACAAATTTGTAATATTGTAATAAGAATGGATATACATTTTAAATTTATTATTTTTATTTTTTTCGACATAATATGGCCTATATCCAATTATCATTATGTGTACAAAACATTACTATTTTGGTATAAAATACCTATGTATACCTAAGTATATAGTTTGCAGGGGTTTCAGAGGTTAAAACAATCAATTTATAATTTATATAATGTACAAACTATCTGGTAAAATTACTTTGAACGTTTTGAACAATTGTATTAGAAATAAGTAAAAACATTTTAATAATAAAAAGTTTAAAAATCTAGTATTAATTTTAAAACATGTTTAATTTTAACTGTATAGCCTGTATAATAGCAACGTGTACTATCTGTATACATTTTTATTAAAAATTCGCGTTGCGAAAAGATAGACGACTCATCATATCGCGATATTGCATTCGTTAATAATACTGTCACGTATTTAATATAAATATATTGTAACCGTTTTTTAACCTTATGTGGGAAAATATAATAAAAACGTTCTAATATTGCAATCGCATTATAATAATTATGGTTCTGAACTGCGTGGCGACGAACCTCAGGGCTATGCGGGTCTTGACGTTTTAACGAAAATACGTCTTGCGCTTGTATATTTCATTTATATATAAATAGATAGGTACATAAGTATTATACGAGTACCTACATAAATTAGTATTATACTCGTATATATATATATATATATAGATATATTGAACAGTAGTAGAGTAATATATAGTTTGTCGTATGGTCAATGGACCCAAAAGCTCTTTGGAATCATTCGTGGTAACCACGCGACCCTTATCCTGAATGATAAAAACAGTTTTTTCTTTATTTTTTTTACCACAAAGAAAACGACGTTGTGTCTTGTGTAATCTATTTTACTTAATTGGCCCGCTAGTAACGTTATTATTATTATTATTATTATTATTATTATTATTATTATTACTTGTTATTTATTATTATTATGCCAACAATACTATGTATATAAACGACTGTATACGTTATTCATATTATATATGTACAGATGATGATGACCTCTTTTATTACTGCACACGCGCCGCTACTCGCTAATGGCTCATCACACAAACTCTATATTATATTTTTATTATAATATATACAATAGAATAATAAACAAGTATATTACATTAAAATTATAATATTGCGTCTACGAGTATATCAGACGAAAATAATAACAATACCTACATCGCCGCCTCGCGTACAAAATACCATACAATTTTTTTAGCGAATTTTTTCAACTTGTTACTGCTACGTAAACGTAATAATATTACTATTATAAATTACACTGCGGGAGTACCTACGAGTATGTATTTATGTAGTAACACACGGTTTAAATTTCATTAAATTTCGTTTTCGAATATTACAGAAGAAACGCCGTTAACCCGATTTACGTTTGTATAGGCACAATATAAAATAGTGTAACACGGTGGTAATCATAAAACCCGTTATAATCGTCTATATAGTTACAGTGGGAAAACCTTTATGTACCGTTACGATATCATGCACCGGTGAAAGTATTTTTTTCGCGTGCACGCGATTACTTTCACTGCGTGCTGCAGAAGACCACCGAATCCCAGAAAAAAAAATCTACAGACATAACAATATAAATATATATATAATATATTATATATAGACATATTATCAGTTGAACGTGGAACTGCTAAAATTCTGGTTTGTTTTCTTCTCCACAGAGAAAGTACCGTTAAGTATTAAATTTTCCATCTACTAAACCCACTAAAAAGATATAATAATAATATAATTATACCATTAATAATTTAACAATGCCATTAAATTGTTTTTCCATATTTTGTTTTTCGGCCTTTAATTGTATATTGTATAAATATATGCAAACACACACACGAAACGAACATATTTATAATAGATAATGCGCACATGTCACCCCTTCAGAAATCTCTTCTCTGCACTCATACCACACCGTGGGTCGTCAAAACAATGCTACACCAAATGCATAAACAATGTACCTATATTATGTTATTATATACGACAGAAATATGTGTACAAATTATAATACATACGCAAAACATTACGAAAAGAAAACACTTTTTTTTATTTACACATTGCGTTCATTTGTTTGTCGTATACCGTATTATACGTACTCCTCGTGCTGCCCAAGAACCCCTCGTTTCCGGGTAAACTGTGTTTGTTTTATCCAAGCTCAAAGTTAAAAACATAACAATAATAAGCAACGTATATAATAATAATAAATTTATTTTTTAGCAACTAAAACGATTTGTTCTCCTCGTATGAAAACTCTGGGTATGTGCCTCTGGCACGTATGATGTTTTCGTATCCTTTTGATAACAGTGTACGACGCCGGTTGTTCCGCCGGATTCAATTTAATCGCATTATCTAAGAGACAAAAATAAAAATGTATTTACTCATTAGACATTATTAACAAACAATCAATCTAATTAAATCTATAATCAGTTTCTATACTATCATTTAACGTGAATAATTTTATATGATTAATTATTATTATAATACATAAAAAAAAAGAAAAATAATAGTCATAATTCGGGCGATAAATAAAAAGAAAACCACTTAAGGTCACCTACTGCAAAAACTAGATATAAAGTGAATAATTAAAACGAAACTGTCCAGCTAACACTGTCAAGGTATACTTATGTCCATGGAAGGTTAAATTGTGACCGTCAACCATGCCGTGTTATAAAAAAATATTATCGATCGATTAATCTAGTGCACAGCATAGTACACGTAAAAATTGTATAGGCGTAATTTTTTAAGTTTCTTTAAAATACAATATATTAAGTACGTTTATCATTATTTACCCATATAAACGCGTTTAAAAATTGTTCAGCGACAAAAAAAAAATATTACGATTAATTTCAGTATAAGTAGGTGCCTATACTCTGTTCCAAAAGAGAAGACACGAAGCGGTGACCAGTTTTCGTTCGGCGGCGCGCATTCCCCACCTACTCCGATAAATGCAGGTATGCTCACCAGCGACCTCTGACACCCAGCTGCATCGTTAAAAACTATTATACGGCGCGCTTGGATTGTTGACATCAATGACACTTGGCGAATATACGTATAACCTGTCACCTGATAACCGTGCAAGTGCACACGGCTATTGTGTGCCGCATTTTAATTACGGTGTATACATCGTCGGCAATGATCGGAAATGATCGGCCGTCATTCGATATGCGCAGAACCCGTGTCTTCTCTTTTGGAACAGAGTATAGGTTATAGGTAGTCTGAAGTTATAACTTATAACCCACATGTACGAACTATATGTCAAGGTTGGGAAATAAATTGCTTTACGTTGCAAGAAAAATTTGAGGAAAAAAAATGCAAACCTAAATAATATAAGTATAATATTATTTTAAATTCCAATATAATAAGAATGAAATAACTCTATACGAGTATACTCGCTGACGTGACATTTGATATTCAAATCGACAACGAGTTTGCCACAAATATTATTTTTTAATTTTAAATAGCTTCAATGCCTACATGCTATATCGCTGAGTCATTCAATCGAAATTAATTAATTCTAAAAACTATAATCGACTATAATAATTCGTTTCGTTCAACAATAATTTTTCGAATTGATAAAGATGTACCTATATCAAACAACTAATTAAATTTAAATAAATAGAAAACACGCGGTGCGTACATAGTTTAAAAGTTATAAGATATTTAAATGTATCCAACCAGGCACCTATCCTTAGTACCCATAATATTATATTATACTATATTAATATAATTTATTAATTATTCCATATGTAATACTTAACTAAGGAAAATTGGAGGCAATAATATTGGCACGTTCGATCATTTCGTTGTATAATAACAGTGTATAAAACACGTGTTATTCATACTTAATTCTCTAACGCGTTTGGCCTAGATAATATTCATGAATCGTTTTTTAAATAAATAGAAAATTACCGGAAATTATTATAAGCTCTTATACCTTGCCAGATAATAATAATTTAATTAATAATTATTTTGCTAGGACAGTCAATGTTAACGACGTAATATGATTTGTGAACAGGTTTCGTATAGGGAGGGTTATACAATGGTGGTAGCCTTCAAGTTCAATAGCACAAATCGTCCTGAGCGCGCATATGACTTGGGTAATAATAATGTCTATAATGCAACGAATTACATATTTTTTCGTATCCATAGAGGGGAAAAATATTATTGACCTTAAAATTTTCAAGCTCAAATCGTTTTACTAGATAATAGATATTATAATGTACACATAGATATGGTATTCGAGTATTCCACATTTATGCAAATAAATAATTTTAGTGGTTTATTTTAATTTATATGTAAAGAACTAAGGACTATTAGGACATATACATTGACCTCATAGAATATATATCTTTAATATTTTTAAAAATTGTATTCATAATATTTTACACTCATTTTTTAGTTGCCGTTTAATCGACCAATTCAGTTTTGCCTACATAATAATGTGCTATATTATTATTTTGTTACTCATTTGACCATTTCTATTTCGTATAATTATAAGTTATTAACACTAATAATAATATGTTCAAAGCATTCTATTTTCGAGTCCCATTCTATTAAATTACAAAAAGGTTAAACAGGCCATTCAATTGAAATACACTATGTTGATGGTATAATAATAAATTATGCGTTGTGTACCCTAGTAATGTGCTATAATGGTAATTTTTTTGTTAGCAGCACTATCCATAGGGCACTGATCCGAATTTAGGTGAACAATTTTCTGGTGAATATTTTATATATCACTGAACGAGTAAATGAAATTGTACATGTAATATTATTTAACTATTTATGAATTAATTCCTTTGATTAACTGACAATTGGTAACCATATAATATGTTTACAAATTATTATTACAATTACAATTACAATTACAAGACTATAAAAATATTAATTTTATTACATACCTAACAAAAGAAAAAGTATGTTATTTAAAAAATTATTATGATATATTTTTTTAAATAACAACCAAACTAATTTATCATTATTATTTTATTAGTAGATAGTTACGATTAATATGTTTTAACAGTTGTTTTCACATAGGCTAATTTTGATAAGAGAAATATCAGAAATTCTTTAAATATAATTTTTTAAACTATATTCAGAATAAAATGAAACATTTTTAACACAAGTGTAAGTTGTGTATAATAAATTTATTATTTAACTAATTAATAGAATATAATTATTTTGAAGACAAAATAAAAATATAGTACTTTACAGTACTTTTCCAAAAAAAATTTTCTGATAAATAAATAAATTATAATTTGTATGCTTATATTATAATGTAAAATTATTATTTTTTTTTAATTATCCTATATCAGTAGCATTCTTAAGTATATAATCATGATTTTACAAGGTCGATTAATACATTTTTAAATTTTAATAAAGCAACAACTAATAATTAAAAATACTTATTAATAAATATTATGAAAGCTAATTATAAAAATAACCATTATCATCTTGATCTTAGAGTATAAATATTTAAATACATAATTTCCAATAAACATTTTAACAAAAACAACTATATATATATATTATGCTTATATATATAATTAAATAATTGTAATCTCTAAAATTAATTTCAATAATTCTCTTTAAATGACTTAATATATTACACCTACGAGAACAATGTACTTACAGATCAAAAGTGTTTATTTAATAATAAATTAATAAAATTATAAAGAGCAATGGTTTTCAATCCCTTTTATAACCAAGTACCTACCACCCATAAATGTTAAAAAATTTTAAGTATTCACTAGATAGCTTTAAAAAAAAATTATTTAACATGATATTAATAGGTATTATTACTAATTCATCTGTTTTTTTTATATAAATCACTAATGTATACTCCTATTTTAAAAGCTTTACATTCAACAATGCATAATTAAAAAAGTAATATTTATTATAGAAATTGTTAAACTTTAATTTGAATTTACATTACTTTTATTATTATTATTACTGGTAGGATTGATATTTTTAGTACCTAGTAAAATATTAAATACCTACTCCAGAAAACAGTTTTTATTTGTATTATTTATAATAATTATTTTTGGATTTTATTTTATTTATAAACTAAAAATTTCATAATTTGCAAAATTATTATTATTATTCTTTGCATATCACCAATACATTTTTTTTTTATATACAATCGATTGAGAACCACTGATATAGAGTATCATTTATATATTTATTATTTAGTACATACTAAATAAATAAACATCTTACCAAAAGCTAATGATTTATATTTGTTTTTTCTTGTCCATATTTCTTTCACATCATCCATGACTAAATTCCAATGTTTATCAAAAGCAATAATGTAACCCTCACATTGACCTCGGATAGATGCAGCTGATCGTATATATACTTTTACACGAATCTTTCTATGACAAAAAGTTGCAATGCGAGAGAGAGGCCCACGAGATTTGCCAATTTCAGACATACGCGCCAACACTGTTCGCCTTGATTTTATTCTTCGTTGTAATACAGACATTTGTGATGTACCAGCAACTAAAATTATTTACTATAAATTATTTTCAATAAATTAATGTTAATATAAGAACTTACTGCGGCTTAAATCTCGTTTTGTTAGTTCAACATCATATACATTTTCTTTCTGTAAATATTAAAAATTATTTATAAAAATAAAAATTAAAAATATATAAGTATATGTAATTTAAAATTACTCTTAATCTTTGAGGTTTGATCAATACTTCTCCTGAAGGAGTTAGTTCAAACTTTGAAATATTATCAAGTGGTTGTGCAGACGTACTGGGCATATTAACATTACTCGCATATAAAGCTTTAATTGGATTAAACGAAGAAGATGTCAGATCTAATTCCTTATCATCGTTAGAAGACATGGTATATCTAAAAGATTAAAAATATTAGTTAACATTTGAGAAATATATCTTCAAACTTTGATTATTATTTATTATTAATAAATAATTAAAGATTCTCAATACTTACTTACTTCTGTTATTGTTTTGCTCAATCAAAAACTCATTTTTATTACCGATTAAATATTTAAATCGACATTGAGAAAATATACAAAGAATCGTTTTAATTTTTTGTTAATATTAACATTTTAAATATTTAAATAATAAACAATAAACATTTAACGTATTAAAATATAATATCAACTGACTGTGAACTGATATAACACATTACTTTTTCTGATAATATTATTATTATTATTATTATTGTAAAAATTAATGATAATGCTTTGTTATTGAGCATGGTAGATAATATTATCATCTACTGTGTTATCACGGTTTGAAATATACAAGTTAGGGAACGCGTCTGGCATGAATTAAGATAGTATCTTAATTCATGGCGTCTGGTAATACGGTATGAAAAGTATTACACAATAGTTTCGCGTACTGCAACATGTACGTTCAGCGCTAGTAGTTAGTAGTGTCACCTATGTGTCATTTAAGTATTGAACTATTAAACTATTATTAACAATTTAACATTATTAACTCATTACAAATAATAAATAATTTGTCTACATCCCACATAAATAATGATATTTAGTATTTACATTATATAATATAATATAATTATTATGGTCTAAAAAAATGTCATCAGCTTCCCACTCTTCTTCTTGAATAAGTTTATCAAGTTTACATTTTAATGTTATAAATTTATCTGTTCTTTCATTTCTTTTCAGAATTAAATATGTCTAAATTCTTTAATTATTTATATCCTGTATATATGTATACTGTATATAATGCTCTTTTATTGTGATGTATTTATTGAGATTAATAATATAAAATATTTTTAGGTATGATAGATACCTATTTAAAATATTCATTTATAATATATTATACCTATTTATAATATAGTTTTTTCTGATTACCTACCTACCGAATATTCATTCTTATTATTTTAAGTTTTAATATGATTTATTTGTATTTTTAAATTAAAATTTAGGTATGTTAACTTCTCATTTGTATTTTAATTTTTAAAATTATAACAATAGGTATATTACAATAATTTTTTTTGCTTAAACCTGCTAATTGTTTGTATTGAATTATTTTAAATTTCATATGTATATTATTGTGGAGGTTATAAGGACATGTGGTATCAACAAATAATTCAATTTATTAACTTACAAAATGCAACGTAAAGTACACACACAAAAAAAAAATAATAATAAAAATTAATAAAATTAATTAACTTAAGTTTAACCTAAACTTTTTTCATATTATCATTGGTGATGATTATGGAATGACTTTTGGTATAGGTATAATATGTTAAAGCCTTTAGGCATAAAAATAATCATTTGGTTTGATTACATAAATAATTATGATTTTACATTACCATTTACCACTACTTTTTTTCACCAGTACTAGACTCCCAGATACGAATTATATCTTTGTCGTGAAAATGCTTCTTATAGACTGAATGAATTAATTATTAAATTTATTTCGAGGAATAGATTTCCTTAATTTTTCTTTAAGTTTTTCATCTTTGGAATTGAAAAAAATTTTCTCAGGATTGGTTTTGTACCCTGATGTACAATAAACAACACAACACACAAAACGCATTTCTTTTTTTTTTTATATACAAAAAATAAACAAAATTATTATGTATAATTTACAAATTTAAAAGAAAAAGAAAAAAAATGACAAATTTAAGAAAAATTACTAGGAAAATATAAATAAATTTTACAAATATTGAACAAAGACATAGTAAGTAATAAAATGTGTCCAAATTACAATTTGTAATTATAATAGTATTTGGTATCTCTAACAGCTTTTGGTTTGTACCATGGTTTAAACTTTAAAGTTAGTTATGTTTTAAAGTGTGTAACCAGTTTTTTTTTAACAAGTTTATAATTCAGAGTTTTGAATCTTTGGTCATTGCTCATTGGCTATATTATAGTCAGTACTTCAGTAGTATATACGTATTCACTTTAGCTTTAGTACTATACGGTAACGGTATACATGACTGACGACTGTACAACTCTACTTACATACAGCGCTAGAGTTGCGTGTGACGGAAAACCAAACTATCATGTCATCAACTTTGTAGTTATCTAACCTGTATATTATTTTAAACCGTGCGTATTATTGAGTAATCAAAACAATAATTTCGTGGTTAGTTGCCTTACGCGAGCGACATCTGTACGGCTCGTTTAGTACCGTACTAAACGTTAACTATCCGTTAGAGTACGTTGACGCAATAGACTTACCGTGATTTTTATTTCAGGTGTTGAATAAAATTAGAAATGTACTCTAAAGAAAAGTGGAAACGAATTCTCGTAAACGGGCAATGAAGCGGACAGTCAACAAAGGTAAAAATTGGAAATTTATTTAATTTACAATTATTTGTTAAATTAAATAATTATTAATTGTTGGTTTAATGTTTAAAATTATAATTATTAATAAAGGAACGTAAAGTGCAAACCTCAAAACGAATTCGATCACAATTTCATATAATTTCATATAATTTTATTATGTTTATTCAAATAAATTTTCTTGTAATCTGTCGTTAAAAATTAATTATAGTAGTAGTTTATTAATATGTATATTAAAAAAAAAAAAAAAATTAAACTTAATTTCTGATAAATGTATAATTTTAACAATTCTTTAAAAAAAAAAATTCTACGTCTGCTAATAAGTATTACCTAATTGTAAAATTATATATATAGTATAAAACGTGAATAAAGTAATCTAAATAAATAGTAAGTAGGTAATTAAATTTTGATAAAAAAAAAAAAAAAAAAAAAAAAGATATTAGATACATACCTATGTCAATGTTAAAACAGTAGGTATAGGACTATAACAACTATAGTATTTTAAAATTGAGATAATCAAAAAATAAAGTTAAAACTGTTTTTTTTTTTTTAATTTGTTACCGAGAGTAATCTTGGTAAATAGGTAGGTACTCATATTGGTCATATCTATAAAATTTTATATAATTATGTAAAATCAAAATCAAATGATTATAATTTATAATAAACGTATGAACTAGAAATGATCAATTTTAATATTTGGCACTATGTTCATGTTGAAATATTATAAACTTCCATATTAGGACATTAATACAATAATACAGCATTATTACCATATATTTAAATCTAATGATTTAATATCATATCCATGTGTTTTAATAAAATATAAATATATAATTAAGAAAGATTTTGGTAAAATTATTAGCAATGACGTATTTAGTATTTTGTCAAGAGGGAGGAAGATATACATAAAAAAATATTAAATTGGCTCAAGAGAGGATAGAGTTGGGTAAAAAACAATATAATTTATCCAAAAATATCATTAAAAAAGGTTATGGGGGGATTTACTAGGTATAGCCCAAATATTTCATCAAAATTATTAAAAGCCATTATTATTTTTTAATAATAAAATTCAAATGTACTATTCAATAAATATGAACAACAATTCAATATATTCAAATAATATTAAGTTCATATTCATAAAAATTATACCTTACATTATTTAATCTAGGTTAATTATTTCTGAAATGTAACCATATACCACAAACATATCAATTAGCAATATTAGAGAAATAATTAGATAGGTAGGTACCCAACTGTTTAATATATATTTCGATCGATAATTTATTGGTATAATACTTTTCTACAATAAAATAACGCAACACTAAATTAATGATATAAATTTATTTAAATATTAAATATATAATAATTTAACTTAAAAAACTAATTATAAATTTAATGTCTTAATCGTATGTTAATTTTTCAAATACAAACAGAAAAAAATAATGCGTAATTTAATAAACGATATTTTATAACATTAAAATTATTTTTTCGAAAGTGTAATAACTACAAGTATACTTATATTATAATATTATGATATATGTACCTATTTATTTTATTACTAATGTAGTAATGTGAAAGTAATAATCTCAAAATTCGAATCGTGGAAAACAGAGAATGTATGGGCTCATCTGAAATCGTCGTACTTATATTATAAATTTAAAATACGGAAATGTCATGATACCGGTTTTAATATAAACAAAATGATCAACAATAAGGTGTGTAGAACATTATGTTTATTAAATTACCAATAATAATATGGGATGACAATATTTGGCATAAATAATCATTTTTATTCTAAAACAAAACTTAATTATCTTAAGAATATTATCAATTCCAGACTTTTATTGGCGCAATAAATAATAATAATTATAATGAATATGAATCTCTATATAATTATTAATATATATATATATATATATATATATATATATATATATAATTATTTATTTATCAGAGTGTACAAGTTATAATAAACAGTAAACTTTAAGAGTTTATATTCTGTAGGTATTGTTGAATTTAATTTTTTTTAAACATATTCTACGAATAATTTAATATACTTGTAACTTGTTACAAAAAACAGTGTAGTTCCAAGGTTAAGTTGCGAGTAGGTATCTACATTATACTCGTAATTTTATCATGTATTAGATTGCTAATTGCTATTAATTTTGGAAAAAAAACAAAACAAAAATTTAATTATCATAATCATTTAACATAAACATAATTTATGTCTAAAAATTTGTTAAAATTAAATGCCTATTAATTTAGTTTGGATCTTATCATTCATTAGATAGTATGGTATTTTAAGTGAGTTTGTAACTAAATTTATTAGATATATTTCAATATACCTACCTAATATTATAGATGGTAGTTAATATAAAATAATTAATTTTCTAATATAGACAGCTATCTAACCCAAAATAAAAATTTAAATTGATAGGAAAATGTTTGATATTAAACAGTTTAAAATAATAACCAACTTAATAAATATATACATTTTTATATAATATAAGCTCATAATTATATTTATTTTTTTGAACATTTATTTTTTTTTACTTTAAAATAAATTATAATAACTTTAATTTTTTGAAAAATAAAATTTATAATCAAAATAACTAGATTTATTTAAATAATTGAAATTAGAAATTATAATAATTATATTCCTATTGTAGTTACTTATTAGTTTGTTTTTTTTTAATAGCTATATATTAATACCAGTAGTGCAAGTATACAATTTTATAATAATATAGGTCCTCCTATTAAACTTATAATAAATATATTAAATATAATTATTTTAAATACACATTTCTTCTTCTGTTAATTATTTTACAATTTGTTTTTTTACAATATATAACTTATCAAAAATCATGTAATCTGTAGATATCTAAGGATTGTGGGTCAAAGACTAAGTCATTGTCATCCTGGCTTTTGTCAAATCCACATCATCTGGTCTATCATTGTCCACCAGTATAGCGGATGCTGGCCGGACAACGGCCTCCACAGGATCAGGGATGCCCTTCATGGATGATGTGTTGCTCTGGTGTCCAGAGGCTGAGACCAAAATTGATGATTTCACCGAATGTCTTGTAAGTTAAAATCTAATGGAAATTATAAATTTATACAATGTTAAAAATTTAAAATGTTAACGTATATTTTATTTTTGAAGGGGAACGAAGTTTCTAATCTCGGTGAACTTCTTCATTCAGAAATATCTAGTGAATTAAATAATGCATTGGATGGAGGATCAGGTGGTCAAAATGGTGGTGAAAACTCCGGTGATGATGATATTTTCAAACAATTGTCATCAGACTCATCTGCGTTTCTTGAACAATTTTTTGACTTTGTTAATTGTGATATAAAGGTTTATATTTTACCTAAATTTATAACTAATTAACAAACCACTGATAAATACAAACATGCAATTTTTAAAATTTAAAAACATACTGAATAATTTATTTAATATGTCTTTTTTATTCTAATTGCTTTATTGTAATTTGGTAATTAATTACATTCATAATAAAAAAATTGAACTCAAAATTCGGTTGATCATTAACTAATTTTAATATTATAAGTATTAATCTTTAATCACAAATAATGTTTAATAAAGTATAATATTTATTTTTTTATCTATAAATATAAATAAAATAAATGGGTGTCTATTAAATTGCCTACACAGAATGCCCAATTATAAATAATACTATCAAATTGTAATAAAATTATTTTTTAATAATTAATTTATTTATTCTAAACTTAAATTATTAGTGGTTGAATTTCATTTTATATCTTTTATTTCACAAAATAATTTTTTAATTATAATCAAATTTTCTTTAAATGAATAATCATTAATTTAATAATGTATTTATGTATCATTATTTAATTATCAATATCTAATAGGTAATGTTTATTATATTATTTAATGTGTATATTTTTACAATATAAAGGTTTATTTAAATTGTTAATTATTATTATTGGACACTATTAAATACCTGAATGATGAAGTAAATAATATATATATTTAAATATGATAAAATATTTTCACTATTTTCTTCCTTACATAATAAAATAATAATTTTTGTTATATTGTATCTGCAATGGATTTTTTAAATAAATTATTTACTTTTTATCATTTATAATTTGGAAAATAATTACTCTTCATTTTAATTAATTTGTGCCTATTTTCTATATAATAATTACTTATTATGTAAGGTACCCATTATATAAAATTTTTGTTTACTTATACATGTAACAATTTTCAGGAAGAAAATAATAACAATGTTGTGACAACTGGAAATAAAAATCATGCAGCTGTTGCTTTACTTCAGGAATTGCAACGTTCAAATGCTAATAAAAAGTTCAACATTACCACTGCCAATCCTTTGCTTGCAGGTACATAATCTGATTCGAGGATATGAGATACTATTAAATTCATATTTATATTATTTAATATTTTAATCAACAGAATTATAATATGTCTAAGAATATAAGAATTTTTATAGAACAAATTTAACTCAAACCTAAATATAATATAAATTTTTTATTATACTAAATATACTACTGTTTAAAATAAATATAATTTACTACCTATTAATATGCATTATTAAATTATTAGTAAAGAGATATAAAAGTATTAAAATATTACTAATAATATTAATATAGTTACCTAAAACCTAATATTAGGATATATTAATGAGAAATTAATCAATTTTATATAAAATTTAATAATAAAATAAATGTAATACAAACTAATTTTAATATATTAAATTTTTATAATTCTAAATATGATATGTATTTATGTTTGTATTAGGTATAGAATATAATAAAATCCAAATAAGAACACTAGATGTCTATATAGTTTATAGATTTATGTAATTTTAACTTTCAATTGGACTTAAATAAAATAATTCAAAATATACCTAATTAAATATAAATTATAAATAGGCATACAAAAATAATATTTATAAAATATATATGTATATATATATATGAAATTTAATAGTGTCTAGTTCCTTTACAGTTTACACTCCATCATTTTCAATTTCCATTATGTCAGCCAAAATGCATAGTTCTAATTAAAATAGAATAAAAGTAAACTTTTTTGTATACGAGTATATGATAAGAAATTAATAACAAATTTGAATTTTTGTATTATGAGATTTTATTTTATCAAATGTATATAATTATTTATGTATTATTTCATATAATTATATGAATTACCATTGGCGGAACTAGGATTTAAGTTAGTGTTCCCATAAGTATGCTAATGAAAGTCAAATGATGATAAAAGTATAAAGTAACTAGACTTCTACTTTTAGGAATATATATAAAACAATTTATTAATTTCAAATTTTACTTTAAAAATTCTATAAAAATTTAATAGTTAAAAAGGGTACTAACAAAGGTATAAACAAATACTTATCATTTAATTTAAAATCTGTCAAACTGTTTCTAGGTACTCGTATTATTATTTACTTTAATTATACATAAATTTTCTATTAAATTATGTAAGAAATTGTATAAAATAATAGTTAAAAATATATTTTTTTAATAAATTTAGAATTTAGAATTTAATTTTAATGTTTTCTAAAATAAATATCAAATTTTGAGGAGTTTCTTAAAATACTCGAGGGAATTTTCATTTTTATAATTAGAGTATGCCAAGGCACACTTGTAGTTCCACTTATGTGAATTAGGTATCTTCGATAGCTCAATAGTAGTTAGTAAAATTTGATAACCATGTAACAATACAATTTATTTTAACTTTATGTTAACATTTAATATGATCTATTGAAAATGTAAACAAAATTGTAGTCAATTAAAAACTTTTAGTAATTTAATGTAATTTACTAATGTAGTTAATTTTTTTTTTTCTTTTTTTGATGACATGGTGTAGTATGAAGAAATCTTAAGATATATTTTTAATTTAATTTGTATTTGTTATTTAACTTCATATAATAATGCTGTTTAATATTGCTGTTTAACTATAAATTTATAAATAAATAAATAATAAAAGGTGTGAGTATATGAATATATTTGAATAAAGCATATTGATAATTTTATTTTTATTTATTAATGAAAGAATTTAATTAGATTTGTACATGTATAATTAAAAATTGTTACAATATTACTTTATAAGTTCAAATTCTAATTATATGATTTATAAACAACACACAGTCCCGAATAATTTGAAATACTGACCTAGTAACTATTTTATTTTATGAATTATAACATTAATATCAATAATTGTCTTGTATTCTTATTATAATATCCACACATTTTAATTTAAATATGATAACTAGTAAAGCTTAATTATATTTTTTAAACAATAACATAGGTACTTAATTATGTAATTAAATTAAATGTTAATATTTATTTAATATTTCAGAGAAACTTTTAAATCCTGTATCGCAACTGAATCCGAGCTTAAACCAAAATCCAGATATGTTTGTCAATCAAATTAAATACATAAAGACAGAACCTTCAATAAATGATACAGGTAATAATAGAATATTATTTTTTCAAATATTGTGTATATGAATGTGTGTTATATTATTATGTATAATTAACTACATAGATAGCGCCAGATATTATGAAAAAGAATCGTAGTTCTGTAAAATAAAATTATCTGATATTAATAATAATATATTATAATTATTATAAAACCAAAGACAATAATAAGAAAGATAAATATCTATTAAATATATTATAATATTATCTGTATAGAAATAAATAAATTTATAATTTAAAACAAAATAACTGATAGTACTTATATTATTAAATTATTTCAAAAATATTTCAATACATATTTTGTATTTTATTTTAATCACTTACCTAATATTACCATAATGCATAACGAGAATTGGTTTATATAATAATTATATAATTAATGTTATTAAAAAAATTAATTTATTATGATAATGGTTTTTAATATCATATGATATAGTCGTATATTATAATATTAATTAATTAAAATTAAAATATATTAAAATTTAAAAATATTTGTCAAACAAAAAAATTATTTTACAATATTATTTGATTTCTACAATGAGTTTTCAAAAATTGGTAGAATATTTTACATACATTTCTTTCTTGACCCTTTCTAAGTGAAATGGTGAGCCGCGAAATCGTAGATAAACCTAAAATAATGTTAGGAAGTCTGTGTTTGCATAAATGGAAATTCATTAATTTTAGATTCTGGGAGAAGCGAAGAATGTATTGGTTTTACAATTATATGTGTCTTTTTTTTCTATTTTTTTTTTTTATGTCTGAAGACACTTTTACTAGATTTTCACGAATATCATATGATTACGGTTGGAAAGTGGATGTAGTTAGGTCATTTTTTGAATTTCTCAAAATTGACCCTATGCGACAGAAAAAACGACGAAAAAACAGCATTTTTCACGAAAACTAAAATTTCGACTAATTTGATTTCAATATTTCACGATAACTCAAACAATTTTAAAGTTAGAGCCTTGAAAATTTTATTGTGTGTTCACATAGGCACTATATATAATATATATATATTATATATATATATATATATATGTGATAAAATTTTGGAACCGTTACGTTAATTTTTCTACAAAATAAAGGATGTTTAATATTTTGTAAAATTCTTCTTTTTAAGTATATAATGTTTGATAAAATTGACAATTTTGGGCAATAAGGTCTGAAAATATTAATGAAATATACTGATATATATCTTAATGTATTTCCATAATATTAGAAAAATCGTAAGACTAAATTTTTTTTATAGGTGTTTAAAATTGAAATTTCAATAAAATCAAAGTATTTATAATATGGATTTTTCTTATTATATATTTATATTACAATATATTACATTATTTTACAATAATATTTAATAAAATTGACAATAAATTTGACCTACATTATCTGACTGAACTTCGCTCAAAATCCTTTTTTCGAATGCGATGGTTTATCATTGCATTCAAATTCTATTTAAAATTAAATACTATTATGATTTGTACACTTATATCCCTGTGGCAGGAGTATCAGCTCTTTAATTTTAATGTTATATATTAAGCAAAATGTCAAAAATATTAATAAAAATAATGTATAGATAATGTACATTATACTACTCGGTATCATTCTACTCTGTATTGGTAGAAATGAAAATAATTTGATAAATTGAATGTTATCATAAATGATAGGTATTAAGTATTAAAGTGTTAAAATTAGGTTTTATTAGATATAGGTCCGTAAAAGGTATCTTAACAATAATTATTATAATATTAGATTATTAGATAAAGAATTAAACGTAATATGTGATTTAATTTATTACGTTTAATTCTATATTTCTTCAATTTTTAGTACCTATTAAAAATTAATAAAATATACATTAATTTTTTATAGGTACCTATATTATATTTTATTATATATATATTAAATCTTAAACGTTTATTTTTAAACTTTAATTACGTTAAATAAATAATTATTATATTTAAACTTACATATTTTAAATAAAAATTAAATTATAATATTTAAATCAGTAGGATTGTCCTTGAAGTTGTTATTAAAATATTTTGTATAGATATTTACAATAATGGAACCTATTAGTTGTCACAATCTAAAAGTATGTTTTAAATTCTGTACCATTTCAAGATAGATGGAATGAATATTTTCATTGTAGAAATACGATTTTTTCGTAAAAGACCATTTTGTGAAAATTTAATTTCGTGACCTTTTACTGTTAAATATTAAATCAACGTTCGTCTTTGAATAGAAATATCTCCAAACTTTGGTCATTCCTCGAAACACGGATTGGTGTTTCAGTTATCCCATTCGATAAAATAATGACGTTTTGGTAATCTTAATAAAAATATATCTGACCAGAACATAATAATTTTTTGAATAATTTGTCGAAATTCACAATCATAACCTTCAATTTGTTATATCTTATATTTGTATAGGTAACTATTATATTTTTATTAGACAATATTATATTTCACATAAAACGGAAAAAATCATACGGTTAGTTACAATCGTATCTACGGTAAAACGATCGTAGCTAGACCATTATTGTTTGTAACCCATTATCCATATCCACGATTTAAATATACAAGGTTATTGTATTGCCATTTTATCGTTATCACTAGAAATTAAAATTGTTTAACGTAAGAGGATATCAATATTTCTTATGCCATGTTTTTTACTTTATCAAAGAAAATTCGTCTCAGTGGGTGTGTAATTGTAATAAACTAATAACTAACCTTGTATACTCATATGTTTTTAGATCATACCCATATCCATATTATAAGCGGGCATACCGTAATTTTTCACTTAAAAAAAAAAAAAAAATGCTTGTTCAACTGTTCAAGTATTGAAAATATCGAAACATGTGTATCGTATATATTAATAATTCATATCGAGTCACAAAATCTCTCTTTTTACGAGTTTTCGCGTGTATATTGGGTTTTCGTTTTGCGTGAAATTATAATGAAAATTATAATATGATGTGCGTAAACTCGAACGAACGCGGGCGGCCGCGGCAATGGCGCTAAGAATTTACTCGCTTCCGATGCGATCGGTGGCGATGACGCGCATTCATCGACGCTGTCTGGTATATCTGAGAGAAAAAAAATCACAACAGCTCCATCGCACAATATAATGTTATTTATATTATATTATATATAGTCGGAAAAGACATATTATTATTATTATTATTATTATTACTATTTACAGTATATATATATACATATATAATATCATAATAACATACGTATACGTAACATAATGGCCAGACGACGTGTTTATTATAATATTATTGTTGTATGCGAATGTGTCGTCGAATACGTGTGTGCGCGCGTATAGGTACATATCGATCATATAATAATAATGTATAATATTTTGTGCGTTCAGTTCGTTCATCTTGAGTTTTCCGAGAATTGCCGTTCTTGTTGAGTTTAATTAGCGAATAATTCGCCTCGGGGACGAGAATCCATTTCAATCGCGGACGGACACAATAGGCACCCCGGCGGACAATGGCGGTTTCGTTCGATTTCGATTTGCCGTGCCGAGTCGTCGAGCGATTATATTATTTTATATTATATCATTATTATTATTATTATTATTATTATTATTATTATTATTATTATTATTATTATCATCTCGATACATATTATTATTATGACGACAGCCGCGGTGGCGGTGACGAGCATGCACGCGAGATTCACGTGAAACCGGTTGCCAATCAACTGTTGCATTATGGTCTGTTTTTTATTATTTTTTTTTTCTTCTCATTTCTATTTCTATATATATATAATATATATAGATATTGCGTTATTGTGTGTGCCAGTATATTTAGATGTCGTTCGCGGGGGCTACCGGATGCCCAAGTGCCGATGACCCTGCAATACACCAAAATTATTTTTGTCGCCTGCGGGTCCCACTGCAATTCGGATAAAATATATAATATACGACTAAAAAGAACGTCACAACTCACAATACACGCGATAAACGATGATATGCGTCTTATTTCCTATATGAAATGGCATCCGCGCGAATTATGGTTACAGTTATAATGTCCGAAACGGCAAAGGCCAATAATTATTAGGTATCATTTCGAATATAAAAGAAAAGGTAAACATATTATTTACTCGACACTCGTATACACTATACGGAATATATAAATCAGAATGGATATTGATAGAAATGTACACGGGCTGTAACATATTATAGGGAAACTGAGAAGTCAATCATTTTGTTAAAATAAAACAATATGATGACCACTTAACATAAAAACTGATTAATTTTTTTTTCTTCTAAATAATGCGTATTTTATTATATTATAATAATAATATGTATAATGTATTATGCACCAATACACTAAAACACCCCTTTTATAGAATTAAAGGTAACAAAAACAAAATAGCTACGATCTTTAATACAATATAATATTAAACTCGTATTTCGAATGTTTAGTAAATACGGCATTTCATAGATTTAGAAATCAGATCAATGAGAATATAAGAATAGTTAGTACGAATTCAAAACCCGATAGGTAAATATAATAAAGTATAGAGTCGTTATTTTTTTCTATTTATCGATATATAATTATCCAGTCCCAGTGTGTAGGTGATTTCAAGGGGAATAAGGAAAAATTCGAATTTCTCAAAATTGACCCTATACGTTAGAAAAAACGGCAATATATTAATCAATACCTACATTATCTGACTGAACTTCGCTCATAATCGTTTTTTTCAAATGCAATGGTTTATCATTGCATTCAAATTCTAATTAAAAGTAAACACTATGATTTGCACACCTATATCCCTGCGGCAGGAGTATTTTTTTTTTCAATTTCTCTTCAGTTCTACAAATGTTGCTATTGTTGCTATGTCTACTCTATAGTCATAATTATTAATCATACATGTATATGTATTTCGGGAAACAAAAATTATTTAGACCCGGTAACCCGGTAATAATTATCTTTCTCTTTATATCATAGTATATATATTTATAATGGTTGTTCCGGCCTGCTTCCATTGAATCTTTGTATTATTATGTACTGTAGGTATATGATTACAATTTATATTTGTTTTATGTGACTTATTAGTTATTAGGAAGGATTTTGCACAAAAGTGATTAGTAGGAGTCAAATTCATATGTTTACACAATATCAACGTGCGTTATATTTCCTAAAATAATAACGATCACCTTGAAATTCTCTGTAAATGAATGGTGAAAGCTGCAGTTGATTTTGGGGCAAGGATAACCACAGTTTTTTAAAAGATTCTTTGGGTTCTTACGGAACTTTATTCATTCTACCTATGTACTAGTATATTTTCTTTCTCTATATTTCCTTCTTTGTCGTCTATATAAATAATTTTAGTTGAAAAATATCCTTTCCCTTTCGCTTTGCAAATTTATACATATATATTATACTACTATATATTATAATTTTGTTAATATTGAGTTTCAAGGCATGTTGAAAATTGTTTTATTAAAATAAAATTATTAATGAAATTATTATGTGTGAATAAAACATTATTTAAATGTTTAATACATCGTTTAAACTAATAATTATTATTATAAATAGATATCATAATATAGTATATGAATTATGAATGTAGGAAAATAAAGATCAGATTATACATTTTAATATACAATTTTATATTAACGACATATACATTATATAGCTGTATTTATCACTTTTGTTATATCACTGTTTGAACATATTTTTTTGTCATCTAACGACTTTTTAAGAAACATTTTTAATTTCAATTTTTAAGAATATTATACTGTAGTAGTATATTATA
Source organism: Tetraneura akinire (assembly GCA_021307375.1). Taxonomy (NCBI): domain Eukaryota; kingdom Metazoa; phylum Arthropoda; class Insecta; order Hemiptera; family Aphididae; genus Tetraneura; species Tetraneura akinire. The sequence goes on from JAIUCT010000009.1 coordinate 7,571,528, forward strand.
GTAATTATTAATGATTAACCATAACAAACCGCTAGTTTGAAATTAAACAATGAATTAATTTTAGATTCTGAGCAAAGAGAAGAATGTATTGGTTTTACAATGATGTGTGCTTTCTTTTTTAAGTATGAAGACACTTTTACTACCCGAAATAATGTTCCGATTTGCACGAATAGCATATGTTTCCGGTTGGAAGTTGATGAGTTGGTACTTTATTTAGATCATTATTCGAATTTCTCAAAATTGACACTAAGCGGTAGAAAAAATGACGAAAAAACGGTATTTATCACCAAAATTGAAATTTCGACTAATTTGATTTCAATATTTGACGTTAACTTGGGCAAATTCTAATTAAAATTAAACACTATGTTTTGCACACCTGTATCCCTACGGCAGGATTATCAGCTTTTCTTTTTTAATGTTTATTATTATATTAAATGTAAGTTTAAAATGCGTTTGCGAAAGTCCTATTAAGAACTGGTTACTATAGTTTGAAAAATAGCTAGATACTAAAATTCCTAATATTATATAGATAATATAATAATAATATATAAATTGAGCACATGGCCGACTGATATAATAATGAATTATTATTGTGTGTTTTGGTACCACTTTTGAATTTTGGTTATTTACGTTTTTTATTGTTGAAAATTTTATTAAATACATAATATATTACATGCATATTCATGTAATATTTGACCTTACAGCGAAACAACATGATATATTAACACAGTAATAACATTATAACAAATAACAACAGTTCTAATATTTTTAAGTATATAGCTATAATTTTACCACTACATAATATGTATTATACTAATAATAATAATGGAATAATGTATGAAATTAAATATTATTACTGTAATTATGTAAATACAAATATTTAGACAAATTATATTTATCTTGCCTATAAATAAATATAAGTACAATAAAGAAATAATTATTTTTACATATAGATATTTATTAAAATAAATAAAATATTGTTTTTAAATAATAATATTCTTTAATAATCTAATATTACAATATTAATTTTTGTTTCAGGTAAGCACATTGATATTTTACTGACAAAATAATATTATTAATGTAAGTTTTTATTGAAATATTTTCTTGTTAATTACTAACAACGTTTAATATACGCAAGTTAATAATATTGAAAATTTTAAGTAAAACTATGATAGTATAATCCATAAATTTGGTTATATGTATTATACGAGTACAGTACATATTTCAACTCTTGCCACAAAACTATTTAATCAGATAATATATGTAGGTATCTACCTACTTATTATTTATACATTTTGTAAATTGTTTTATTGCCAAATATTTACTTTAAGTGTATTTTTATACTGCGATTTATTATATAGCTGGTCTATAATTTGGGCTAGGTGACTATCTTAAAATAGTTATGAATTTTAAATGTTTGTTATAAATTATAATTTCAGTTCAACAATCTCAGAATTACTGGCTATTTTCCTAATCACTGAACTTAAATTATTTCCGTAAAAAATATTTTAAATATTTAACATCAAACGTACATTTAATATGCGTAATATAAGATAGCTATATTTTGAAATAAATTTAAAATTGATGTAATAATTTAAAATATAATAAAATACAAAAGTAAAGTTTTTAAATTTTTATTATTAAAACTAGAACAAAATGAATAGGTATAGGTACATAAAATTATAAATTGAAAACTTTAATACAAAGATTTAAATACAAATATTTCTATTACATTTAAAAGTAATTTACTAACTTTGATGTTCACCAAACATTTAAATAAGATATACCTAATCATGTAAAAAAAGGCAAGTTAATGAATATATATTTTTTAAATGTATACAATATTCTACATAGGTACATATGACGTATATGACGTATATTTAATATACATTTATTAACATTATCAATATTATTTCACTATTTAAACATAAATATAATAAAATGACCGTCCTTGGGGTATACTATTCGTGTATTCAGAATTTGGCAACTGACAAGTTAGTGGATCTATAGACATATCTATATGTAATATGTTTACAGATCAAATTTAACAATAATTTTTTTTTAAACATTAACAAATAAAACATGGTTTATACTAGTATACGGATGACGAATTTTAATTTACACGTATTTATATATGTATATCTACTATAAATCAATAACCTATTAAGTCTAATTTTAAAAATATATACGGTTCGAGTTGAAATTTATTGAAATTGATGACATTAGTTTTTAGGTATGTATGGGTAATTCGTGCATAATACACAATTTAACGTATATCGTATAATGTTTAGTATTTACACTAAATAATGTGGTAATAATATTTTTAATATATTATTCACGTTTGAGCGTCATATAATATTAAAAAAAAAAACAATTTATATTATTTTATATTATAATTGTGGCGATACGATTAGATTAAATAACTATTATCATCCGATAATAATTTTATTTTATTACACATTCGTAAACACAAAACACGATTTAGTAGGTACTGAAGTAATGCCGACGAAATTCGGTCTTCACACTCGATTGTATATTATATTATATTGTAATAAATTTTAATATTAATATTTTACACTCGCGAAATGATGCGCCGTGGCGCCCGTCGCCGTCAGCGCGTTCGTTAACCGCGCTCGCGATATTATATAGTCATCGCCACGGACCGAAGACGACATTGACCGAGTTACCGGAAACGGACGCACCGCAGTCCGCAGGCGCTTGTCCGCCGACTGACGAACGACGGCGTATAATATAATATAGTGTTGCAACAATTCAACAAAGGTATTATACTTGGGTACATGATAATATTTTATTATGTAGCTCGCGAGTCTGAATTTTACACGTTTTTCCGTTACAATGGATAAACGGTCAAGATGAGATCCGAAGGAGAACAGAAAAAAGTTCCTCCCTCATCCCATTATAATGTAATATCTTCCGATTCGGTCATTTATAACGGATAACACGCGGCTACTAACGTACGTAGATTAGCTCCTATAACATTTCAGACCATAATATACTCAAAATTTTATTGTAGAGAAAAAAAAATGAGAATTTTAGAAAATTTTTGCGAAAAATTAATGTAACAGTTACAAAATATTATCATAAATGTAAATACCTTATGTTAAAACTTAAAATTCAATAAAATCTTTGAGTTAATATGTTTAATGTTTCTCGAGTTAACGTAATATACTTGAAATCAATTTCATCAAAATTACAATTTCTGTGAATATGGTCAAATTTTCCTCATTTTTTAGTAGTTTTTCCTATCGAATAAATTAAATTTTGACCTAAATGAATTATACGAACTCGATACATTAAGGTATACCTACTATCGGAAATCTACCCTATACTCTTGGAAATCGGACCATTTTTTTCTTTTAATAAAAGTTTATACATACTCGTACAGACTAGAAAAAAAGGACACTCATCATTGTAAAACCAATATATTTTATCTAAAAAAAATCGATTCCTCGCACTTCGTGTGCGTCTTTTATTTTGCAGGTTATAATAATTTTAATTCTAATATATTATCAAATTATCGTAGAATACGTCAAGTTAAGCGAATATCGCGCTAAGATCGTTCATGAAACCATAATTTAAAAACGATTTATAATATATTTAGTACTCCGCGGTTTTTAATAACTGTTATTTTTATATTTATTATAATATTTTGTTAACGCGCGTTCGTCGGAAGTCGGAACAACCGACGGTGATGACGACGACGCCATCACCGCCACTCGACCACGCGAACGCACAACCGGATCGCGCATCACTCCCGAGGACCAACCTAACTATCGATAATTTATCGTCATTTATAACATATATAATATAATATAATATACACTCGGTCTTTGTCGTCTTCATACACACCTGTAGGAGGTACTTACACACATGTATAACATATCCGCACACGCGCGATACGTCTCGGTCATTACCCTCCCGCGTAAACTGTAAGGATTTTCCGAGAACCACCGTAGGTATACAGTCGAAAGTAGCTAGAGAATTTTCACCAACAGTTGTGAAAGAGATAATGTAAAAAATAAAAAAGAAGCAGTAAACAGCAATAATAGTAAATGATATACACGCGTTGTTATCACTGCAGTTGACTGCACGACGATAGATTATATCGCTCAATAATAATAATATTTATTATGTAATAAATTGTCGTAAATTATTATTATTTGTAATATTTTGCAATGGTATATTGTACCTATACGCAATCAGATTTTCTTCGTTTCAGTCGAAATATTTGCAGTTCGATAATAATGGTTCGTCCCGAAATTACAGTGAATTTTAATTCGCTTTTTCCATTATATTTTGTATGTTATTTTCAAAGACGCAAAAGAAGAGCTGATATAGCTGTGGAAGGGATATAGATGTAAAGAGAATAGTGTTGAATTTTGATTAACATTTGAATGAATTGATAAATCATTACATTTGTGAAAGCGATTTTTTAACGCAGTTCTTCAGATATACATATTACATTCATACAGTGTCTATGTTCAATATAAATGCACATAAAAATAAAACACCTATGAGTCATCTAAATACTCAAATCTGACAGTATTTATACGCTCATTATCGGTTTTCGAATGTAATGAATAATTTATCATTGCATTCAAATTTTAATCAAAATCCAACACTTCTTATTCTCTTTACAACTGTGTCCCTTCCATAGCAGTACCAGCTTTTCTTTTTATAACAGCTATAAAAAAAAAAAAAAAATTGGAATTGTAATATTCACAATTATTTGGAACTAAATTAAGTAATGTGTATTTGAGATACAATTTATAATTTTTCAAAATTTTTGTTCTCTTTATTATATATTGTAAAAATATTGAGAAAAAAGAGAAATTCTAATATGGATTTTTGGATTTTCGATTACACTAAAAATATCAGGTTTATAAAAAACGTAATAATAAAAAAAAAATTGAGACTTGAGTTTTATCTAATATTTTAGTAACATATTAAGTATTATGTGATTATACTTCAGTAAAATTTTCAGACCTTAAAACCCAAAATTGTCAATTTTATTAAATATTTATAGAGCTAAAAACGAAAATTTTAGGAAATATTCAAAGTGTTATATTTTCTCAAATAATAAACGTAACCATTGTAAAATTGCATTACATATATATAGTAGGTACCTATGTGAATATCCAATAAAATTGTCAAGTGTCTAAGTTGCCTGAGTTATCGTAAAATATTAAAATTTATTTTGTCGAAATTTCAGTTTTCGTGAAAAATACTTCATTTTTGTCATTTTTTGGTAGTTTTTCCTATCGTTTAGGGTCAGTTTTGAGAAATTTGAAAAATGTCCTGAACAAAGTAACAAAAACATCCATTTCCCTACCGGAAACATATTCGTGAAATTGAAAATCGGAGCATTATATCGGGTAGAAAAATTGTTTACATACATAAAAAAAGACACACATCATTGTAAAACTAATACATTTTTCGCTTTGCTTAAAATCTAATATAGTATATTATTATAGATCGTTTGTACATTTTTATGTTTTCGTCGAATTATTCGATTTTACTATTTTTAATATCGTATTTCTGTAGCTCTGCTTATCATATTTATTTTTTATATTGTTTTCTGATACGTGTCTAACAATAAAAAACCATAAACATTTATTGTTCTCTTCTAGTTATTCTTAATAAAATTTAGACAAAATAAGCAAATAACGGAAAAATTATTTTTATTAATTTAATTTTTAATTATTGTTATATCATATAGTAAAATATTACATAATATTTCAGATTTAATTTGTTATATTATATTTATAATGTTTTAATATAAAATTTAACATTCGAACGTCATATCAAATATTTGCAAAGAATTTTCATAAATTTTTGGTCGTAAAAATATATTTATTATCGTTTAAATTTACATTTTATTCTTTATCATTTAATACTTTACAAAATAGATTATAATCTTATTAAAGATAGACACTTTTAAACATTTTAATTTAATATTTAAAAGTGTATATTGTATACACTATGCCAATAATTTTTTTTGCACTAGTACCTACTATTTATTTGTATCATAAAATAAAATATATTACAGAATACTGTGTTATTAATATTGAAGTCTGTGGTAACCACACTAACCCTCGATCCTTAGAATTAAATCACACATGTTGTTATATATTTTTGTGTACCCAATACCCATATATTGTATATAACATGTAATTTTATTGTTCTTTACTCAACTTTATCGAATTAATTATTAACCACTCAATTAAAAGTTTAAAAATAGTTTAATAAAAATAATTTTAACTCTTTTTGGTTTTAACTGAACAAACTGATGTATCTAATTAATATTATCTATTTAGATAAGTTCTAATAAAAAATATTATAAACTTTTTTTAGTATATTCAAATCATGTACATTTTTAATGTATAATTAAGTCCTTAGTATAAGTTAAAAGTAATAAAAATAGTTTAAAAATAATTAGGTACATTTTAATAAAGTCCAATAATATGAATTCTTAAATAATTATAATAAAAATTAGTATTTATATTTTATATTATACTAGTTGTCTATATATGAACATATTATATTATATTATAGTCAATATAATAAGAAATAAATTTTATACATATCAAACATTTTAAATATTATATATTTCAGTCGCTAGTTTTAAAATTGTCGAATTTAATATCTATATCTTTACGGCATTATAAATTAGGTATAAAGTATAATAAATAATAATTGTACGAGTATTCCAAAAATAACAATGTAATACCTATATATGAGTATATCTTATTTCAAACATTTCGTAAGAACCTATTGTGATATTATGAAACTGATGATATTTTAAAATTTAATTAATGTAGTATTATATACATTCGTGATTTACGTGTTAAAATTTTTAGTTGTAATCATAATAATTACGAGGCAAAATTTTTTTATGTAATTTACTATAGATGAAGATAGTTGGATAAGGGATAACTGATAACATATACCATACACGTTTAAGAATGAAATTTTAAAAGAAGAACATAATTATATATAATAAACGTATTTAATTAAAATTTATTTGTAAAGTCCTTGAGAACTTTTAGTTGCCTTGAAAAGGGAAATGTATATAATTTATAATAATAAATTCATCGCCGATCGGCCCGAGGCATAATAGTAGTTTTTGCACGGATGAACTTTTGATCAATTCCTATATCGCAAACGAAAGCGCACACTCAGGGTCAAGGTTTTACGAACATATACGTCATCATTATCATCATCATCATCATTATACTATACCTGAGTGCAATCACCTCGGATTCGGGTAGTTCGGGATTTTTCGATTACGGGACCGTGCTGCCGGTTTTCTGTTGTCATGGCGACAGCTCCAAGCACCACTAGCGACAGCCCAGGATGAAATTTCCTAATATCAATACTGATTCTTTCATTTTTAACCATCTCACTTTTCTTCTATCTTTTTCTTTTTCTGTCATTGGAAATAAAAGGGAAAATAAAATACGGTTAATATTGTACCTACGTATGTATTACAGCTGATGTAGTACTCATATATTAAATATTTTTAATACACGTCCGTATTAGACTTATGTCGCATGTATAGTATGCTTAGATAACATTAGGTTATATTGATCTAACATTATTTCTTATATCTTATACAATATTCCTAGAAATATAATGTTACGTTTATAATAATATATTTTATATTTTTCCACTTTTGATAATATTTTGAAATTTAAAATCATGTCTATAAAAATATTTATAGAAAATGATTTACATAATGCTGCATTAATATATAATTAATATAATTAATTTCATATTGATTGATATCAAATGGTCACAATATAATATCTCATTGAAATATTTTATGAAATTATATTATATTATTATAGTTAGGTCTTAGCCCTTAGGTATAAGGTATAAAAAAACTTTGAAAATAAAATAATTTTATTATATTTTATTTATATTTTTTTTATTAAAAACTAATTATATTATATTCATAATTTTAGGGCATATTGTTTTATTTCAACGAAATATCATAAATTATTAGCTATGAATAGTTTTAATATTAATAATTTATTTCATTTTAACACATTTAATTTTATATTTTGTCTAACTCTAAACTAGTCCATTTTCTAGAAGTTATCCAGAAGTTTTTATGAACACTTGTTGAGTTGGTAACGGTATGTCGGTATCTTGATCAATAATTTCCTTATTACAATATTCAACAAAATTAAATATCATATTATCTCATATTTCTTCATAATATTTCACACCGGCTGATATAACTTTATTTTTTCCACTTTCATCATTAATTTTATATAATTTACGTTTACATGTATTGCATAACTAATAATACAAATTATTATATTTGATAATTAATAAATATAATTACTTATATTTTACTATAATATTATCAATTATATAATTATACATTTCGAAATTAATTATATAGTAATACTTTTTCCTTTAATTAATTTAAAAATTATCCAATAAACATTTATTTTAAATTATAAATTAATTTAGATTCTTATTATTTTGTTCTTTAGTTGTAGAAGATAAACTATAGTTATGTGGCAAAATTGCATATTTATTAATGAAATTTTTTTTATATGATTCCCTCCTCCCATATATTCACTTATCTTTCACTGCAGATTACTTTAATTTATATAGTCTGAATTTAACAATAATCGAATAACTAGACTATATAAGTACTAAATTCTTAATAAGTATGAATATAATTGTTATTAGTTCGGACAATAGATTATTATTTATGTTAAATTATAAATTTAACAATTAAAAATAATTCAGCATACGAGTATACTTATTTAAGCTGATTTTCTTTATAAATAAATAATATATTTATAAAAGTTATAAAAAGAAAAAGAATTAAATGAATTCAATTTTATTAGTTTTAATAATATAATATATTATTAATTTTTTTAGTTTTATAAATAATTAAATTTATTTTTTACTTGTATTTATTTATTTTTTTGAAATACTAGAATTTTTTATGAACATTAAACTACCTAGGTACTAATAACTGGAGTAAAATTTTATTTCATAGTATATTTGTTTTATTGTACAACTATGTTTTATTGAATAAGAACGGTAATATTACAAGAATGTAGTATAATAATGGTATTATACTTGTATGATGTATTTATAATGAAAAGTAAATTGAGATTTAATATAATTTAAAACTTGCGTGTGAGATTTTATCCCAAATTTTGTATATACGAGACATGCCTGAGAGAATTAAAATTTCGAATTTTCATATTGATTCATATACTGAAAATTAATACTGAATATTAATATTTATGATAAATTGATAATCAATAATAATTATCGATGACACGTGGTTTAAATTTGATAAGTATTAGTAATATGTCAATCTAAATATTTCGATAAATTAATATTTTCTTTTGTTAGTTTAGTTATATTTACCACAATAATCTATCATTCGTTTTACTTTTTACATATGGGTAAACTATGTAAAAACAAATTAAAATATAATAATAAAATACATACAATGCAGGAATATTATAGACATTCCATGCATTGATCTAATTATTTCTTTGTTTGTTACTTAAATATAAATCTTTTTTAATCATGATTTTATTATATGTACAAATTATATTAAAATATAAATAAATTAATAATTATATGCTTCAATTCGAAATTAAACTTTATATTATAACGCATGATTTAGTATTTATTTTACGTATAAAAATTATTTATTATTATTTATTACCTACGTACATACGACATACGAGTATTTACTTATATTATTAATATTTTTTACCTAGTAGATTTTAATAAATTAATAAGTGGTAATAGTAATAAATTTTACCTAATAAATTAATTAATATTTCATAAGTGCATAACATTATTTACTTTTAGTGTTTAATATTATATGGGATTGAAACTTTTTAAAATAATTTATTATTTATATTATGTAAATTAACACATACATTATTTTATACCATCAAGATCAAGATGATGTACAAAGAATTGCAATATTTTATGTAGATATAAATGTACATACTAATATTATTATTAATGTATATAATGTATACTGATTGTTAAAATATTTACACTGATGTATGTACATTGTACAATGATAAATATCGTATACATAAAAATTATTAACAACCACGTAGGAATCGCATAATAATATTAACATTATTTCGTTTTTAACTCTAAGTTAAAGTTTACAATGCAATTTAATATGAGGTTTAACAATATAATATTATAGTATATAACGTATTATCTGCATAAATGAATAAATGTCACGTACCTATATTATATCATATTATCGTGTAAGTATATATAGTTGATGAAACTTATGTCTGAGTTTGGTGATGATATAATTTATTAAATATAATTACAATATACGAGTATATTCACTAATTATTATTAGAGATGATAGAATAGCTTAAAAACTACAAACAATATTGTATATTAATAATTTTTTAAAAAAAATTCTTGTAATAGGTAATATAATATTTGAAATTCTATTGTTGTTATGAAAAACTGAGTAAAAACTGATTATAGAAATAATATAAAAATTTAAAAAATAGGATAATTTCCAAGGACATTTTTATTTTGACTGAATTCTTTTTTATCTTATCAAATACCAATGATAAATTTGCAAAGATAAATACTTGGCTAGACAGTATAATATTTAGAATAGGTAATATAAGTTTATATTATCATGTAATATAGTGTTACATAAAGGAAATCATAACTATTCGATAAACCGATATCTACGATATAGAATTATTTTAAATAATGATAAATACGAATATATAATCTGAATTAAAATAGAATTAAAAAATATATTAATAATCGAAAAATTAGAAAAAAAAAATTAATAACATTTTAAACACCTTTAATAACCATCTTTTTTTGTGATTTAACCGAAAATTGAGAGGGGACTTCTCTCGTATTACTTCTTTTGAATCACATATTAGTAGGTACCTAAATTTGAATAATATTTTAAAATATTTGCAGCTGAAATAAAAATTATATACAAATTTCAATATAATTTGAAATAAAATAAAATTAAAGTATATTTCATGTGGAATTATGTAAATCGATTTATAAATCGTAAATTAAGAATTAAATATCGTATAGACTTATTGGGATAGATTTGAGTCATAAAACCCGAGTTATATTATTATTCCCTATGACATTCATATAATATTATAATGACACTAATATTTATGATTTATACAATTTATTATTTTATTATTTCGAAAATTTTTCAAATACTAGTAAATGTATATAATATTTATTATGTTTGTCGTTTAAATCTAATTTATATCATTATTTACTAATCTGCGAATACTGCGATAATATGTAATGTGTATTTATCATATTATTAATATTTTATGTATTGCAAATCCATATTTAAATTGTATAGAAAATTGAAATTAATTTCCAATATACTATAATTATTTCCAATTTATATTTTCTAGAATCATTAAAATTATATCCAAAATTTATTACTAATCTCTATAAATATAATGATAATTCATATGTTTTTTAGAGTGTATTAAATCTTAAAAATTTTATATGAATAAAAAAAATACACAACATAAATGATAATAAAATTTATTTATGTGAAAGTTTTAAATTATTCATTACTTATAATATAATGTTACTAGTTTTTAATAATTATCTTTTTACTAATATTTATTTGTATATTATACGATAATTTCATTATATAGGTGATAGACGTTTGTGTTACACTATGTATTTTCATGAAAATTGCATTTCATAAAATGTAAGGGAAATTTAAATGATATAAATACGACAGTATACTTATTCGATTGTAAAAATTACGAACTTATTGGTTATAGGTACTTAATTTTTATATATTTATTAATAACATGATTTGTTTGAAAAAGTTTGTTATACCATTATAAATTTTCTTATATATGTAGATAATCGAAATTGTTGTATAAAATCGCTTTGATTGTGATTTAATCATTTAATAACGACTGTTACATATTACGCGCATATACTATCACATACAGGTATAATTGTATAGAATACATAAATTAATTTAAAATTTGTATAATATAATATTATTATATTAAATATTATTTTAGGCCTACTAAAATTATTTCCCTTACGTGCTTACGTACGTTGATACTTCACTTTGTAAATTTCTTTAAAGTATAAGACTGCATATTTTTTTATTTTTAATTAAAATTAATTTTATTTATTTATATTTCTATAAATAATATTTGATATAATATAACTCATTGCTGGATAAAATCTCAAATAATATTATAATTGTATTATTAAATATAAATGTGGCTCTAAATAGTACGAAATACGTATAGTGTACGTAAGAAGAATTCTTTTTTATTTGTAAAAATGATTTTTGTCGAAATTTATTAATCATATTGGTTATCGGTTTGATCTGGGATAAATTTGTCTTTACAATAATATAACGCAATGTTATATTCGTATGCGGGTGAACAACGGAAAAAAGTTGTTCTTACAATATTATAATATATTATACTCGCGGATTAACAGCGGTCGGAGACCTCGGTGGCTGCAGCAGAAAAAAAAAGAAAAAAAAAGAAAACCACGATCGCCTCGTTTGCCGAAATGCGAAAATTCAGGGATAAAGGAATAAAGGGTTGACTCCAGGGTCAAAAAAAAGCTTCTCTTTCTCTGTTCCATATATTATATTTATATATTACCATGGTAACGCACTATATAACGCCGCTGATGTGTTATATATATAGTTACGAACGCACTTACGACGTCCGCTGCTCGTCGTTTCGTCTCTCTTGCTCTCTTTTTGGCGCGCGCGCACGTCCGTTCTCCCTTCTCCGCGTATCTTTCTTGCGTCTCTCGCGGTCCCTGCAGCCCGCCGTGGTCGGAGGGCTTGCGAACGTTCAGTGTCGTCGTCGACGACCTTGAATCTCGCGGAACGTCGATATAATTGCCGGGCGCCAAGCCGGTCGTTTGTCTGCGTGCGGCGGCGGCGGCTGAATATTACATGTTACGCGCTACAGCGCGGTATACCCCACGCCCGTCTGCTTTGACCCATTTCGCGGCCGTCATCCCTGTCGATTTGCACAGAAGCACGTGCCCGGCTCGACCTCGATTTATACGCAAGGGTGGCAGCAGCGCGCGTACACCCTGAAAACGCCGGCCGGCATCGCGGAGCTCGTCTCGTCCTCGCCAATCGCGAAAGAACCGTAAAATCCGAACGGAGTTTTATCTTTTATACATTTATATACGTTATATAATATAATACCGTAATATTTTAATAATATATTATATATTAAATTGATACGATCGACTATATATAATACGTCCTCATCCCCCGATCCGGCGAATAACGACCATCACGATCACTATATTTATATATAATATCGGTGGATACATACGTCCGGATTATATATTATACCCATGAATATAATATAATGTATTAGACGCTAAATTTATATCATATCATAATAAATTTCGACAATAATAATAATAATCGTATATCGCGTGTGTATTATACCGAGTTATTTATTTATCCGACGAATAGTCCTTGACATTTTCAAAAAAAAAAAAAAAAAAAAAAAAAATATTAATAATATTTAAATACGTATATTAATATATTATATAATATTATAATATCTAGTCACTATTATTAATATTAGGTGTATAATTATTAATGCATTAATTATACATGCGTTTACAAAAGGATTTATTAATACTTAATAGTACGATATACGAGCATAGTTGCGGGAAACTGTGAAATACATCACCACGTTATACACAAAATATAATAAAAATTACTATAAGTACAATATAGCTATATTATATATCGAAATCAATAATTTTTTTTCCCTAGAAAACTTTTCAAGTACATAATGTATATATTATAAGAACGAGTAAGTTTCGTATATTAGCTAATTATTTAAAAACCATATACCAGTTATACTTTAACTGTAGTTATATGTATATATATAATATATTAGAAACTGTCGTAAACGACAAGTATTAAATATTAGATTATATTCTACGCGAAATGCCGCCGTATATTCGTCCATGTACAACATTTTACCGAATAGAGGACTTAAAATAGAAATATAATACGTGTAATCATACGTTATACGTAAAGTATAATAGGTTATATATAACCCCTATTTTATATAATATGTTTTTATATATAAATCAATAACATATATAACTTTATACTTATAATAATGCGTATATAACATAGTATCAGAATATGACATTTCAACAGCGGATAAAGTATTTTCATAAATAATTAATATTGTAATTACTTTTTATATACAATTAATTATGTCACATAATATATATTATAAATAATGTGATATAAAACTTAACCGCTATTTATATAAAATTTAAATGCAGCTAAAAATAATCACGTTAAAAAATGATACTATATCGTTCTACATTCTATTTTGCAAGGAAATCGAATCTGGTTTGAATAATGGGTGGTAGACGGTATAGCAGTATAATATAATATTTCTCTCACACCCGACCGCATAACCACTTGTACGCACGTAACTTTCGCACGTCAAATTCCCTCCACCCTAAGCCCGGTCAGTAAAACGAGTTCAGTAAAACTATGTCATTGCGTTTATATATTGCGGTAAATTCGCTTTTCGAATATAGCCGTGTACGCAAAGTTACCCTCTGAAAAGGGGTATATTATATTATAATGACGTCAACTTGTCGAAGAAATTTCGTCAAAAGTCAAAACCACCCTATCGAAAATACGTTTAATAATAATTTTTTTTTTTTTTTTTTTGTTGCAGGTAAGCAAAATTAATATACATTATCTGCGGCGGGTATTGTAACTTGTAAGTATAGATATATACGTACCTATATAGTTTTCGATATTTGGTGTGCCTCAGATAAATCGATATTTTATATGTATTTAGGTGTATAAGCTGTAGATATACCTTTTTCCATACCTATTAAAAATATAAAAAAAGTAATAGGTTCATACGTATTTTTATATGTACTAAATTATACGCATATTGCCAATTAGTTACATATTAATATGATATTATTATAGTCGCATAATTGTATAGAACCGCTCAATTCAAACGATCACATTTTATTATATTATATACAATAATTATGAGATATATTAACATTTGAACGTATTAAATATAAAACAGTTAATCTGATCTATATAAATTTTCGTTGATAGTTATACTCCAATTTCAATTAATCGAAATTAAAATAAAGAAAAAATGTTAATGTTTTCAATTTTTACTTCCACTCCACGTATGTCGTATGTGTATAACAGATGATATTAATATTCGAATAATAAATTCTACTTTAAATAAGTATACGTATTCGATCGTGAACAAATAAAACTAACGGAATTTATTATTCTTTCGTATTTGTAATATTATATTATATATTTTGACGTTTAATTGATAATTTACAATTAATTTAGATTACATGAGGTTAAAATTTCATCCGCACGTATACAGTGGGCGTGTTGTCAAGTAAAACATTCACATATTTTATTAGAAGTCAATTAAACGTGTTATAATAATATTTTAATAATTCCGTGATAATAGTTTAGTATAATACGAGTATTATATGTTTCACATTACAATTTGTTTATTCAATTTATTATCTAATATATACCCTCCTGCTGTGATACTTCATCTATATAGATATATCAGATATGACTTTCTATAAATTTATATTTTCGTCGAGAAATTTACAATAATTATTATTTTAGTAATACCATATAAGTAGGTAACATTCATTTTGGTTGTTTTTTTTTCATCTGCTATGAATTAGTATAATTATATATGTGTATATGTGTCGTGTGTGTGTGTTTAACAAATCTCATTTATTCTATCAAAATTACATATACGTAAATTACTTATTTACCAGCTAGTTCTTTCGATTTTCGTAACATTTTATCTTATTTCAAAACAGCGTACATATTGAAATAAGATTATATTTTTATTCTGGTTTTTTATTGTTATATATAAATATATGTTATATCAATTACTAAATTCGGTTTAAATAAAATATATAAGTAAACTTTTTTATTTAAATTTAAAACTTTTATCATAAATATATTGTTGTATTTTGTATACATTATCTATATATTTATATATATAAGATATAACTATGTTTAAATTATTTGCATAAAACTTTGGTAGAGAAAAATTTACATACACAAATAATATAAATCTAAGTTCGTTGTTTAATAATTTATAAAATTTAAACAAAAATTACTGAATGGTTTATTTTGTGTATAGGTATATAAAAAGGTTATTCTTTATAATATAAAAATTAATTTTTTTTATGTATATAAATAATAATTTTTAACCTTATCTTTCGCTATTAAAACCACGAAATATTCATGCTGATTCATTTTCTTGATTATTTTTATTCTAAGGCTATTATCATTTTATTAACTTATTTATTATACCATAAAAATATAGTTTTGGTTTAACTCATATTAACTTTATATATGTATATGGCGTGTAGGTATATTATACAAGAAGTTTATATTTTAAAATAAATGGGCAATTTATTCGAAATATTAATGGCGCATAATTTGTATTGAAAAATTAATTTACATAAATATACTATTTGATATTAAAATACAAATTTATTTTATAATAGTATAATAACATTGGTTAATAGCATTCTTAATAGTTAAAATATTTATTATCTATTATATATGAGCATGCAATGAATATATATATATTAATATTATATATATTTATAATATAGATGCTTAAAATAACACATTAAATATTGTTATTTAATTACTTAATTGTAAATTTGTCGTGGTTATAAACGTTTACCCTTAGATAGAGATGAATATTTTTCAAAACTTTATCGTGCTGTAAATACACTTTGAAATACTTTTAAAAATTTTAATTATTCTAACTACACATTTTCTATTTTGCTATCTGTATTTATATAATGTATACAATGTGTCCTTTATTTTATTAACTATTTAAGATTAAACCTTATTATAGACTATAGAATTATATTTAGGTAAAATTGGTAGGTAGGTACCGATATAAGTAATTCCTGTATGTACAACAAATTATAAAATAAATTTTGCTCAACTGAAATTGAAAACATATGATTGTAAGAATTTAATCATCATAATTAAAATTTTTTATAATAATTTATTTTAAATTACAAGAAATTAACTAATTTTATACTTTCAAGGTCGATATAATAGAATACGTATACAATTTTTTTTTATTAAAAATTGAATCTCTAGTTATTCTAAAATAGTGAATAATTTTTTTTTAATAAAATGATAAATTGATAAACTATAGGAAATACCATGTTCATGTTGCCGAAATGAAAAGGAATTTAACGAGTGTACTTGTATTAATTGTAGAACACCCCAAGTTTTCAATTGAATGTATATTTATGCGTACCGACCATTGTACATAGAGGTATATATTACATATAAATAATTTTGAAAAAAATATAAATATTATTATTTATGCGATTAGCGAATGCATTGACTGAATATTAGGATATGACATCACTTGTGTTTGCTCAATTTTAAAATTTTATATCTTATTATATTATTTACAGTTTACAATTTACACCTCGCGAATAAAAATATGAATAGGAAACGTAAAAAACAACTGGTAAATAAATAAATTTTTTTTCGATAATTTACATTTCTTCGAGTTCCTTATTTTCAATCCACAAAAAACATCCATACACAGCGCTCAAATGCCACTGCATATTGTGTATAGTTCACTGTTCGTTGTAAAACCATTGTCACCATTCTTAACAACCGTCGTGGTGTATAAAAAATATTATGTCAGAGTTTTGAGTGTATATTACATTATTATTATTATGCTATTATTATTATTGTTATTACTATTATTATTTTTATTATTATTATATTGTATCGGTCATCGGATATTTGTTCCTTTCAATATTATTATGTGTACTGAATATGCTATATGAACTGATTTCATTCATTAAATTCGTGGTATTGACCGTAGCGATTGTATTAATAATTTTATTCTGTGTAGCGACGGTCGTCGTATACACGTTTTACTTTGCGTCTAAATAACTCCGTCTTATTATTATTCATATAGTATTAGTGATAATAATATATTTATTCGCCAGTCGTGTCTGTTGGGTGTGAATTGAAATAAAATCATAATATTATAAAATTATAAAAATTTAAGACATCAGGGGAAAGAACCGTATCGTATACCGCAAACTAATAATTTTATCATATTTCACATATTTTGACAGACTGCAGATTCGAATATTACTATATTATTTCGAAATTTTATATTATTTTATACAATTATATATTAGCATAGTGTAGACACGCGACACAATCTGTAGAAAGACACGTTACCGTGATAGACACGAGTACCTATACATTAATTAAAAGCTCTGGCAAACACATCACTCGCGAAGCATAAAGTATTAATGTATATAGGTATAGCGCCCTCAAACAATATTATTGATTTTCATACAACTTTCACAGGTTGACAAACAATTTTCCTCGTGGTGTAAAATATACTAAAAAATCATTAAAAACCCTCTGCTTTGAATAAAGACTATATAATATAAAGGTTATACTTATAATGTATACTGTTATAATATTAAATACAAATCGCGGTTGCTATATTTTCCAAAATTAAGATTTCTTACGTTTCGACGGCAACAATTATTAATTTGAAAAATATCATTCGAAAACGATATTATATATAAGTATTATATATAACCTATAGACCTATAGACCTATAGACTCTATAGGACCTTATACTCTATTTCAAATGCTTAATAATTACAATGTAAATACCTGTAACTTGATTAATATTGTAAGTACGCGTTAATGATTCTCTGATGTTATATCTATATCTATATTTATATTTTATAGTAATAAAAAAAACGATTAAAACTTAAAAGGAATGAATGTATACCTAAACTCGTGATGTTGCAGTTACTCGTGGTCGTGATTATTTTAATTATTCGTCTGAAGATGAAGAATTTCTTTCGAATCACATCACCAGCGGCGTGTTTACCGGGGGAGGATAACTCTAAATACGCCGATGAATCACATTAAATCGGATTTTTAAATTAAAATTACAAAATACTAATACTATATGTTATAATATAGAACTCTTTAATGTTTGATTATTCGAAACGGTGGTATTTGTCTATGTATAATAGTTATTCTTAAATTAAATGTATAAAACAAAAATAAATCCAAGAGTCTGAAGATACGTTCAGACGTTCTTAATACGTTTTTCTATGAAACAATAACAATATTATTATTAAATTATTTAAATTATAACATACAATGGCACGCGTAAGTTAAAATAACTTTTGGCGCGCCATTGCGCATTTATAAATTATGCAGACGCGTATATTCGTACATATAATTATATTATTTTGTATATTATTGTGTATCCGCAACGACGCTGGTGAACGATATGTATAAATAATTTATATTACTCGTCATACTTATAATGTTGGTAAAAAATAATGCAATAATAATAATAATAATAATAATAATAATAAATAATGCAACGTGCGAGGTTCATTTCTTCGATCTGACGTGCGTTCTCAGACGTACGGATGAATAAATGGATAATATATTATATAGGAACGACAATCATCCGCGCGATTGTCGTATAGCCGTACAAGTATTATACAATAAACGGTGTTACAGTAATAGCTGAGTGTTATTATTATTATTATTTTTTTTTTTTATTATTCTTATTATATATATTATATATTATATACGTATAGCGATTTGTAGTGTTGTGCACGCCATAAACCTTGGCATACTTAAACATGAAGCGAATAAAAAAGCTACGCTGCTCACGTATCCGAATGCCGTCTCCGTCGCGATATACTTTCACTTTTACGACGTCGCCGCATACGAAAACAGGACGGATATTCGCACGCCGCCGTCTGCTGTACCTATTTTAAACCGCGCACAACATCCAGTTACACAATCGCGTAAACGCGTTTACGATCCATCGTCAACGTGTTGTTATAACGATATTATATTATGAGGTCTTTTATATTGTGTACCTATATATATACAGGGTGTGCGTGCCGACGAGAAAACGCGTGATATACACGCAACTGTTCGGCGTGGCTCGTGCACGACGTATATACGAACACATCGTACCTTACCCCATAAAAATATCTCTCTATTTATAGTATAAAGTATTATTATGAGTAAGGTATGACCCAATTTTTTCGATTGTTCGTTCTGGTTTCGGGTTTTTTATTATTATTATTATTATTATTTTTTTTTTTGTTTCCGCCGCAATTTTACACGCCGCACAAACAATCATTACATCTTATAAAAACGCGATTTCTTCGTGGCCTTACAACGTGACAATACAATCCGTAATAGCGACCGATCGAGATAGTATTTTTATAATCCGCAAAATAATATATAATAATCGCTTTGTCCGTCGTGCGTTTGCCGCCCTTGTCTTCGCCTTCCGAAATGTGCCGCGAAACGGACGAGTTAAACAACCGCGTGAACGAATAATTTATATTATATAAATATACGTTATAATACAATTATTATTATTGATTCGGCCATATTATTATAATAATATACAATGATAAAATCGATCACCCTGTGTGCACAATACCTCCGCGGGTGATACAATATACTATTTTAATAAATGTATAAAATCGCCCGACACGATTCCACGTTATTTTTTTTATATATTTTAATAAAACACCTTAATAATGATATAAATATATTATAATCGTTTAAACCAGATTTAGTACATATAATTATTTTACAATCGGCTAAAATTGGCTAAAATGCTATTCTTGCTTATGCTATCGTATTTTATTAGTAAATCTTGCAGATTCGGTTAGGACCGGGTGATCACGTGTGTATTATTGATATAGGTAGGTATACACTATACACACATTATAATATTATAATATACTATACGATTATTATTATAATGAAACAGTGCGATAATTAACGCGATTAATACAATGAGGACAGCAGAAAAAACTGCAACCTCTCGGGCCAGCACCGCAAAAACTCAACTTTGTGTTACAAAATCGTCTCGTCGTCAGCGGCAACCAGCTAGAAATTTTGGCAAATACGTACTACACATTACGTATACTGTAGTACGTAGTATTATACGCGGTTGCGGTATATAAATATAACATAATATACCAACATTGGTATAAAGAACAGGTGTATTTATATATATATATTATATAAATAATATACTAATACCATATACCGTATTATTATATTATATAATTATACTCACGAATGAATAGTGAATATATATGTCACGGTCATTATTATTATATCGCGTAATATTTTCTTCCCGTGTACAGCACGGTTCACAAGAAACAAAAACAAAATAATAATAATAATAATAATAATAATAATAATAATAATAATAATAA
>JAIUCT010000009.1:7618989-7699692 GCA_021307375.1 Tetraneura akinire
ATACGTATATAATATAATATATATACGTATATACGTATATAATATAATATATGTATATATTATGATGTCATTATAACGTGTATGTATATAATATATTATATTTGTGACCTAAATTTATATATTATTACTTATATGGTTCGCGCTTATATTTACATTCCCCTTCTTTTGGACTTTCTATTGTTTATACCGCAATTATTATTATATTTTTATACGTAGAGCGCATTTTTTTTTTTTATATACATACTTGTACGTGTTTATATTTGTTCAGACGATTTCCTGCAGGCTCTAATAATTATTGTTCGCGTTGCGGCGGGATTGACGATATTGCATATATATGTATATCATTAAATGCGACGTGTATGTGTATAGTTATATAGTGATAGTGAAGGCGACGACCGGAAGAGCCGGTTCGAAAGTCATTCGGTGCTCGTTTTCACTTCAATTTTGCGGTTTTCCAATTCGGAAGTTTCTTCCGGTGCCTATATGACGTGCAAACACCGTGCGGGGGACGATGACGTTCTTATTTGGTCCGACGCTTCTGAAACGTATTATTTATAATATATACGTACGATTCCACCGAATATACATTATAAATAGTATTATTTATATGTATATTATAAATAAAATTACCACCTCAGACACGAGTTATAAAATTTAAATGTAAAATTAAAACGCGCCCTTAAAAAAAATATCCAATACCTATATATGAGCTTGATAATTATAATGTATATATTATGTCGTCATTGACCCTGTTTATAAAAATATAAATTTATACAACCGTACATTATCTCTATACAAGTATATATTATATAATATGTATATAGTTTATAATAGTTAAGTCTATTGTCTTTGCCGGCGGGTATTATTATCGGGAAAATTGTTCGAGTGGAATTCCTCGTCGTATGTACATCGATATATTATAAGTCAAACATCACGTTTAGTAAAAAGGGAAAAACAAAAACAAAACAAAATAATGCGTTTGTAAGCCAATTATATACACTAGAGTCCTTGAAACTTATAAGAAGCCAGTCGAATTTGTATACATAATTTTCTCGCCAAATAATTTCGTAAAAATAATATAATATATTATATGTATAATATACGATTTCAATTCACTTTTGCTCGTATGTATATTTATAAGTTTGCGACAAACGATACGAGACCACAATATCATAGTATTATATTATTTATCGCGTATATGCAGTATTACAATATGCATAATATATTTGTATTATTTTATCGGTAATTTCAACGCTGTTGTATAGTAAGAAAATACAGAAAAATATACTCGTAGTTTTTCGGTTCGAAACTTACCCTGAGGGAGAGGGTGGCTTAAAATCGTTATATATTTTCAATTTCGTACTATATAATACTTATTAGATTATTTAACGTATTATGATCAACGGAAACGATATTAATAATACACGCGTTATATTTATATATTATATTATTATATTCACGGGGTCGATCGAAAATCGCCGTCTTCGACAGTACACCCCTGCCACTACATCTGCAACGACTATATGCGCATATACATAATAATGTTGTAAGTACAATAAAATAAAAATAAAAAAATTTTGCCACTGGTCATTCCTTGGGAATCGTCGGTTATTATTTCGTGCGGACTCCGGCGGTCAAACCCGTTCGACCGCTGGACGATGGTCAATATCGATGAGGGATAACACATAATATATTATTATTATTATTATTATTATTATATATTGTAATGTTAGTAATATAATTTTCTTCCCTACCATGTCGTTGCCGCAGTCAGCGGACCGTTTTGGTACACGATGTGGACATCACCGGACACAGACAACCGGTATATATATATATATCATCGAACCGGTTCGCCTCCCCCAGCAGACAATATTCGCTCACCCCGTTGCGACACGGTTATAATATATATACATAAAGCACACGACAACTTTTCCGTGTAAAATATGCCATTAAATTATAAATATGGACACGCCTATATGAATTTATAATATATAAGTGTGTACGATTAACGTTTATAAAAGATTTGAGTCGTAAAACGTTTACGGCCTAAAAAAAATAAAATAAAATAAAATTATCACGATTGAAGTTTGTTCTATCGAGTATAATAATATGTTGTAATAATATCGTAAATATCATATATGTGATTATACACTACACTAAGTAGGTACTATAATATACACGCAAGCCGTTAAAACGTTATATACTTGACCATTCATATATAGGTACGAGAAATATAATAATTAATAGTATAATACGTAGGTACTTTCTGTTCGAGTATCGAGTGTTTGAGTGTTTTGACGCCTGCAGAAAATTAATTATTCTTTTGCATCGCGTTATAATCGTTTTAAATATTCATTTCTGGTTTTGTTTATACATATATTATTATATATTTTCACGACGTTCGAATGAAAAGTAAAAAAAAAAAAAAAATGAAAACTCGTTTTTAGGTATTTATTATTCGTAATTAATTATATATCGCGGATATTGGTTCTTTAATTCTTTTATTCATGCGCACTTACGACGGTTATTGGTCAGTTCGGTCATATTGTCGGTTACGACCTTTGACATAACGGACACGGACGTATATACAAAATAATAAATTACTACCGATTTATTTCTCGTCATTCAGCTGTTGGATAAAAAAAAAAATCGCGTAGGTTTATGGGAAAGGTCATCGATGGTCCCCCTTATATATATATATATATATATTATATATTTATATATGTGTGTGTAGAATGTATAGATGACCGATGGTCAGTTCGTGGCGGCAACTGACCATCGGAACCCGCGAAAAACAGGTTCTTATTATAATCCCTTAGGATTGATATTTTACGACCTTATAGTGAATCGGCTTTTTCTTTTAACTATCCGCAAGACGAGTACGGTCGACGGGGAACTTAGGTATATATATATAATATTATAATAACGGAAAAAAAGATTATCAAATCGTGTCATTGCCATCGAAACACATTACCTAAATAATATAAACATTAGACACGCAGAGTAAAACAATATGCGCGCACCCCTGGAATCGTAAACTGTTAAATAATAATAAATTACGATAAAAATACATTACGAATATATGAAGTATAAGAAAAAAAAGACCTCTAAATTTATAAATTTAAAGGCTTAAAAAATCAATACTAATTATACGTTAATTATTATATCTGTGCATTTGAGTGCGCGTTGTTTTTTTCACAAACATTTTATATTTTTTTTATTGTTTAAATATATTTTAAATAACGAACTATAGTACCGTCTTTCAATAAACGTACATAATATTATGTTCGTATAGACCAATCGTAGGTATATATACATTATAATATGTGCGCATGGACGATTCTAAAAGAAATAATATGCAAACGCGTATACTCGTGGGCGTATTGCCGGAACCGGATGTCCGTTGAATTCAAACAAATATTTTATTAGTTTTTGCTGGTATATAATACATAAGACTTATACGTGTACGTCTTTAAAACATTGTAATAATGCATTTAATAACTCATAAAACATACATAGTAGTATATAATAATAATAATAATAATAATAATAATAATAATAATAATAATATATCGATAATAATAATTTTATAAAATAAACATTAACCCTATTTATAATAATAAAACTTATAAGTGGATATAATACGAAACATACAAGAAGACGCGACGGATTAATGTTTTTGAACTCGCCAATAAAACTATTATATCTTCTATATTTTATCGTCGTATGTACCTATATCAAATAATATTTACCCAGTACTGCGAGTATACCTATACTCGTATTTTGCAGTGTGACTAACAAAATATTATATCATACACTTAAATAAATATAACCACTATCACGATAAACAACGCGATTTAATTTTTTTTTTTTATTTTATGACAAAGTTAATTAAATACGATGAAAAATCACGATACCTACATTATTGTTTTAACGTTCGACGCGGTTAATGTTTTTATAGTTGCGATTTCGTGTAAACTTTTATTTTATTTTATTTTCCCAATAGCGATCTTCTCGGTACAAATACAATTTAATAATATGATCTATAAATAAATAAAAACGAAACACACTCATATACCTACGTATTATTATAATTTTTTTTTATCTATTTATATGTAGCTGGACTAACAATAATGATATTGTCCGTTATCTGATTTATGTACGAGTACGTACGAATATGATATTAAAATAATATAATAAAATATAAGGTCGCTGATAAAAAATTTAATATGTGACAATAAATTAACATATCCGTGTCCCAAAACCAACAGTGTTATTGCGCGCGTGCATGATGCATATTATAAATTGTGACGTAATATTATAATAATACAATCAACAAGACAAACTACGGGAGCTGCGCAAGCACATATCCGCAAATTTTTTTTTCCCCGTGCCTGATATATTTTCGTTTATTTAATTTTTTCACTCGTCTGTACATTTATAGGTCATGTTTATTCGGTAACGTTTTGTTTACACCGCGTGTTTCCTGTCGGCGGTCGCTGCAAAAACGACGATTGTCGTCATATATTTATGCGTATGCATCGTATACGTTATAATAACATATACAAATAATTATGAAAAATTATACCTATAATATAAGATAGGTGTTTATAATAAAGTACAAAAAAAAAAAAAAAATTATTATTATGATACAATTGACGCGGGAATTTCTCGTGGTATTGGCAATTTCCAATTTCGTATTATTATATTTTTTTTCTAATACGAATAACAATATATTGCGCGTGCGATAAGCGACAGTTTCCGATGGGCGAAAATACACTTGAACGCTGCTGCAGATTCCAAACACCCCTTTCTATATTTTTATTATATAATATATTGAATTTCCGACGAAAACATCGGAATTATGGAAACATCTGTGTATTATTATATTATGTGCGCACGGGCCATTGTCCAAACGAGGTTATTTTCGCGCAATTCTAACCCCATCGCACACATATTATAATAATAATAATAATAATAATAATAATAGTACGAACGCGCGCGGTTATCTCGCGACAAGGATATTATTGCGACGACGGTCCGTCCCTCGTCGATGAAATCGCGCAAAGAGCAGCCGACACGCGCCATCGGTTTCCACAAAAGTGTCAAAAATAAAACCCTTTTCGGCTCGCTCGCGCATTATCGCATTGTGTATTATATACATACGTGTTGCGAATATAATCGGAATAATAATAATAATTGCGTCGTATATACGCAATAGCAGTCGATATTATATAACGCGAGCCGCGTGCTTCGGCCGGTGTACCTCGCCTGTAACCCTTTTGAAGGGTTGAAAATGCCCCAAAAATCACCCGACGGATCGCGAGGGAGGACAGGTGAACGGGCGCATTATATTTTCTGATATTCAGCTGTGTACGCGTATATATTATATTGCAGTGCAAAATATATACACACACATTATTTACCGGGTAAGCGGTTGCACAACGACTCGCGAGATCTATATATAATACTTATGGTCGTACTATATACGTGTACGACGGTTAGATGCGCGCGAGTGTGTATGTATATAATATATATATGCCTTTATGCAGAGGTTGCAATGATGGGGTTCCGGCGGCCCGACAACAATGAGAATTTATAATATAATATAGAAACCACCCTTTTTGGTTTAAATTCCACGTTTTCTGCACAAAAAAAAAACACATTTATATGTGTGTGCACTTTTATATTAATGTCTTTAATAACAAACAAAAAAAAAAAAAAGGAAAATATTGAAAAAAGAGTTGTAGGTACACACGTATCAGCTGCCACCGGGGCCCCACCCGTTCCCCCATGATGTACACGTATAAAATATAATCCCAAGTATATTACGCGCGCCTCTGTGTGTCGTAATACGTATATCGATAAATTATCCCCGGGGACGGAGGAGCGATCGAATTTTTTTTTCGTTTTTCGAAATGCCACGGCAATAAATACGTACGTTTCAGATTTGTATATAGTTTTAAAAGTATACGTAAGTATAATATAATAAAACCTAAAGAACGGGGAAATTTTTTTTTTTTTTTTTTATAAAAACCCGACGCACTAGTGAAACTCCCAAGGTCTCGTCGCGGGGTCAGTGAATTTATATATTATAAATACACACACACACATATATATTTATACGCTTGTCGAACCGGTTTTTGCTGGTTCAGACTCTTGGAACGGCGACGTCGATGGCGCGGCTGTGCGTATAGTCGGAAGACCTGCAACTCTGGCATATAGAAGAAGAAAAATATAAGGATATATTCATACATTTCATAATATATATACCTATATAATAATATATTGTACGTTATATTATATGGAAGAAGAGGCGTTGTCATCGCGCGCGGCGTTGTTCTTTCCTGCTTTTGTTCGTAACGGTCATCTGGCCGTGATACGTTCAACGTTAATAATAATAATAATAATATGCAGAGGTATCTATATAGTTTCTCGCGCGGATTTCCTGTAAAATTCACATACACGCATATTATTATTATTATTATAATATCCCCGACGAGACGTAATGTGTGTACATCTACGATACCTATTATCTACCTACGCGTATGTTTCAAGATGATATACGCGCGTCTAACACGTCATTCGCGTTTATAAATATTATGCTTATGTATTATATACGTATACTCGTTATAACGCATCGCTCGGCGTATATAAGTCTGATTAATCGTCGTCGGCCGCACCGGCGCGCATATAAGATAATATACATAATATATATTTGTTTGACCGGCCGAGTACACAACACAATACAATATTATTATTATAAATAAATACGGGAGGGAAATAAAAAATAAAAGGGACATTGTCCGTCCGTCTCACGTCGCCGTGACGATGACTAATAGGCGCTATAGCTCGATGACCGCTGTCGTCTTCTTCGGATCGTCGCATTATTATTATTATAATATACGTACCTATACGCTATATACAGTCCTTTGAACCAAACCCTCTGACCGCTCGCCGCGTCGAATCGTCCGCGAGGCGTGTGATCTTACACCTGTGTGTATAAAATTATATATTACGTCGTCCGACGACGGCGGTCATCACCGGTCAACCCTCTGACGCGCGAAGTTTTGCATAATATTTAACCCGTCTCGTCGACGTCATCGAAATGGCATACATATGCGTGACTTTGGTGATTAACGATCCAAATATATATAAATAAATCATATACGTGTTATAAATATCGTATACGTGTACGCAGTCTGTATATTATTATGATATAGGTACCATGATTATAATACCTAAATAATAATAATAAATCTGCGTATAAAATGTTTATGGATACGTTTACTATTATTATTATTATTATTGTGTGTAATCGCGAGAAACGGGTTTTCGTTCGTTTTTTTTTTAACCCGCGTCCGGTCCGCCAACGGACAAAATATACGGACTTTACTAGTAGTTTTTTTTTTTTTTTTTTTTTTTTGTATTTTCGCCACGACCCCGCCGATCGCGTTTCCGCACTCGCGATTTCCCGTACGTCGTACCTACATAATAATTATTATAATATATTAAAATACGTATATATTAATATTACCCAACGGTTTTTCTTTCCGTCGTGCAGAGCGTAGGCTCGTATATATTTTATGTAAACAACGCGTATATTATTACAGTCTTTGACTGCACACAATCCTCGAGGACGTTGACTCACGTTATAATACATATATAGGTATTATCTTATATATTATGCATAAAATACTACAATATATATTATATTAAATTTTTACTCTTTATATAATATTATTATAGTAATCGCAATATCGATACTATTATTATTATTATTATTATTATTATTATTATTATTATCATCATCATTATTATTATTGTTTTTGTATATATAAATCATTTGCGCGTTATTTGCGGCGCTGGACACTGTCTATCGCATGCGCGAATGTTTACGAAAGACCTTGTGTTCTATCTCAAATAACGCGGGAGTCGTAAAAAAAAAAAAAATTAAAAATATCGTCGAAAATACACGAAAACGTATGTTATGGGAAATTTCCAAGCTCGCGTTTCGCAACGTCGAATTTTACGACGTTTTTTTGCTATATAATCTCTTCCTTTGTGTAATTGTGTAATCACTAATATAATATTATAATCGAAGACTCGAACGATCGATATCGTTCGCTTTATTCCGAGGACACAAGTCGTACTCACGTATAATATTATAATTATTTAAATACAATATATAAACGAGAACGTAAAAATATAAATTATCACATTATTTATTTTATTATATTATTTTAGTTTTTTTGCGGGCACGCGATAATTCGATTTTTTCGTTTTTAAGAAAACCAAACGAAGAGTATTGTTATAAATTTATAATAATTTATATAAAGTATACTTACTTATTTAATATATTATTGTTCTAATAAAATGTATTCGTGTGCGTAAACGTATTATAATATTATTATTTATATAATGCATATTATGTTTTATTCTGTGAACGATTCGTCTAAACGTGTCTTTGCTCGTGTTTGTTTCAGGCTCTCTGCCGCCCAGCCCCGCAGATTCCGGCGTCTCCGACGTGGACAGCAGCAGCAGCGGGCACACGTCCACCGACACCGAGCTCAGGGCTCGGCTCCAACCGCACCAGTATCACCACCAAGGTCAGATTACGTTTGCAATAACCATATTTTTCCAACATTTCTATTATAATATATTATTGTTCTTCTTATAAATACATAATACGATTATTATTAGTAATAAATATATAATAGCAATTTACAATAATATTATAATCTGGGATCGATCTGGGAGTAGAGGATTTCTTTCTATTTTTCATATTTTTTTTTACTTATTACATAATATGATTACAAAATTTTATTTTTTTATCAATTATTACAATATAATATATTATACCTTATATACTGAAGTGAAATTTACGTTTTACCGATATTCTCCCTCGAGGATCTAATTATCGTTTTTATAAAATTAATAGTTTTATTAAACATTAATTACGGATATCGTCAAACCGCAGTTTAAAATATTATCATATATAATGAAAACTGGGTTGAATTTTTGTTTATATTGTCTTGTTTTTTTTCCATATGCCATTTCAGTATCATCTTGCGGCCGCCGAACCAGTCCAGACCCGTCAAATAACGCACAATGCCACCAACAGCAACAGCAGCAACAGGATTTGTTCTACAGGCTTTATGGAGTGAACGCACAGACGTCGAGCGCGTACCATCCTAGTCCGGCTCCTTCGTCCCCCAAACATCCGCTCTTCATACGAAACAACCGTGAGTATTATAATAGATTACTGTATAAACAATCACGGGAATTTCGCATCGTGAATATACGCGCTCATAATATGTAATATAACACAACGATTATATACGTAAAATAATTCGGAGGGAATATAATATAATATATGCTGTGAGCAAACGCGGAAATTCTACACGAGCAAAAATGTGTTATCGCCGAAAATTGTATAATATTATAATATTACGCGCATAACATATTTCTCTCCGAGGGCAAAAAAAAAACTTAGATATGAATCATTCCGAAACGTTTTTTTTTTTTTTTTTTTTTACTTCTTTTCCATCGCGTGTAATAATAATAAAATGTATACGCGACAACGTTGTCGTTCTCTTACCCCTTCCCCTCCCCCGCCACAATTCGTTCACTCTCCTCTCGCGGAATCCGCCATCACAGGAAACGATTGTCGGCGGAGGCGGCGGCGTGCGGAACGACGACATATAGAACCTACGCCGGCGTTGTTGTAAATTTATTGGCCGTGCGGTTGGTCAGTAATAGCTGTTTTGGCGTAAGTCGTTCGTGTTCGGAGTGTGTGTGTGAGTGTGTGCGTGTGCGTGAGTTTGTGCTTGTGCACGAGCGGATAATATATTAGAGACATTGTACGTATATATATTAATATATTGTATACTGCACATTACACGGTCGGTGGGAATAATAAAAATATATATTTATTGTATTTGTATATGTATATGTATGAAATGAAAATAAAAATAAAAATCGTTGCGAAGAAAACGAGTTGTTTGCCAGCAGTGTTGCCAACTCGGCGACAGTAACGGCGATCATAGCCGTGGACGGCCGCATATATCGTAATAATATAAGATTGTGGTTTTCTTTTTATATTTTGAAAAAAAAAATAAAAAATGTATAATAAGTACGTTTTTTCTTACGATTCGCATCTCGGCTTTGCGAGCTTTTATCCATAATATAACGTATATTATTATTAAACGCGAGGCATCTCGTATAACGACATTATTTTGTTTATTCGCTATTATAAAAATATGTATTTTGAATATTATACAAAGATTGACGAGAGCGAAAATATACAATTATTAAGCCGACTTGCGAGGAATGAACGAGTGAGAAAGAAAGAAAGGAAGAAAGAAAAGAAATGCTAGAGTGGGGAGGTTGTGAGAAAGAGCAATGACATACTAACACTCCAAGGTTAACTCTCACTCGACCGGAGGGGGATTCTTATGCGTGGCAATTTATTATAATATATATAAATTTACATTTATATACTCACAGAAAAATATTGTTCCTAGCCGCAAAAATCTCGTTTCGTCGATCCCGACATTACATAAATATAATATATATATATATATTATATATTTTTTAAATAATAATATAATAAAAAAAACTGTATATTTTATTAAAAAATACTTTATAATAAAAAAATGTCGAGCTTATAATATTGTTTTGCGTGTAAACGAGCGCGCCTTCAAAATATAATAATAATAAAAAAATATGCGTTATCTCCGCGCGTATAGTATCGAATAACCCGTGGAATAATAATAATATAAAGTACGCACGCGTTTATTTATTCGTAATACATTATAATATTAAAATAATTATAATTTATGTTCGTGGGCATGATATTATTGTTGTATTATCGCTTTCAGGAAGTAGTTATGAACGTAATATTATAAGTATAACTACAGTCGGTAAAGGTCGCAGACGTAGTATTATAGTTTAATATTATACGCGTTTTTTCTCTCTCTCACCCTCTCTCCCATTATCTGTTCGTCTATTTAATAATAATAATAATAATTTTAATAATAATAATAATAATAAAATAACACTTTAGGGTCTTGAGGAGTATAGTGCGGTAATAATTGGAAGTAGATAAAAATATTAATTATATACGTTTTAATAATAATGAAAATCAGAATAAACAATAAAAAAAAAAAAAAAAAGGTTAAACGATAATTGGCATATTTACAATCAGACGTGTACACAAAAAATAATTTCGTGGGTTCATAGGTTACATCAAGTTACTTGATTCTTGATTATATAATTTACTATAAATGTCAATATTTAATACTTGTTTATTAACTACTATAATTTTCGAAAAAAATTCGAGGAGGCGGGTATACGTTCCTGCTTATAATGATATTATAATATATTATTGTAATGAACGTAATGTAAGCACCTATTATTATTATTACCTTTTTTTATGCCAAAATATGAAAACGATATTAGGTATATCGAAAACTCATACGTCTCATTCGATCGCGAATTGCGCAACGCTTTGCCGTCACGTGGTCGACGCCGAGCCTCGTCGAAGGTCGGCTGCGTACGGTGGCGATGCTTCGCGGGAGTCGTCGTCGTCTCACACGTGCAAATTCCGTTCCATTCTCGATACAGCGATTATCATCATCATCATCACCATCGTCATTATTATCATTATTTTATTATTTTTATCATAACCATTACTATTCAATAAGTATTTATACTATGTACGTGATGTATAATATGTATATATACACGACTTCCGCGTTTGCAGTCGAACCCGTTTTCCCCCCACTATAGTATCATAATAATATACTCGCAACTCGCGCACGCCAATGTTTTTTCGAATCGTCTGGATGTAAAAATAACAATAAAAAAAAAAATCGTTTCTCATTCCTCTTCCGTCACTATCATATAATATTTATTTATTAATTCAATATTTCGTATTATACACAATATACACTTGTCACGATAATAATATTGCCCATACATTGTACGAATAGGTATAATATAAAAATTATAATGTAAAATTGACGTTTACCTAATAATAATATTACCTATCTTACATCTTATCTGACTTGGAAATTTTAATATTACACTGCTCAATATATTATTTACCGAACGCTATGTTTAATATAATCCAACTTCTGCTATACTAAAAAAAAAAAAAAAAAAGTAATAAATATAGGCGATCGTTTCATTATTGGAGATCACCATAATATTATTATATTGTATACAAGTATTATAATGAAATCTGTATTATTATTATTATAATATACACGTACGATGTTCGACTATGGCTTGTTATCGGCAATTTTTTTCTTTTCTCGTCCACATTATTATTGTAATTTTTATCATTATTCATTAATTTCCTGACGCCACCGTTTACAACTCCGCGCACGTGTATCTCGGCAACGCATTACATTTTTAGAATGATAATAACATTATAATAACATAGTACGTTATTATTTAAAATGCGTCGTTAGCGATTATATTTCCTATATACGTATCGGCAAACTATATTAAATTATTAATATTATATTAGAAATTATATAGACATTAGTATATAAAAAGAAAAAAAATACCGAAAAAATTAGGCGACACGAGTGCGTTATCATAATATTCATATGACCAGTAAAAAAACGATTTATATGCCTACCTCAATCTTAATAATAATAATATTTTTTTGTGGAATTTTTCAATACGACGATAACGATTTCGAATTTAATTCGACCGGAAAAACGAGAGAATTTCATTAAAATGTATGCATATAATATTATTAAAAATATCGACGACGGCGATGGAACGCGAAACGACGTCCGGGTCCGGGACGTTGTTCTTTTACGCGGATCTGAAAATAGCATCACGCTCTTCGCGACCGCTGACCGGCCAACGCATTTTTTTTTTTCGTACCGCGCGCGCCGTCCAAACGCGGAAGGTTCTCTCTTTCTCGTCAATTTTTTCCTCCTCCCGACAAAAATACGATTTTCCTCGGCTCACCGACGAACGACGCGAACCAATCTACGTGAACTTACGATAATTGATAATGTATTGTTTTAATAATTATTAATAATTTATTAATAATTATTATAATTATACCGTAATGCGTGTACAGCGTACATATCGCACGCGCGTGTAATATGAATATATAATAAATAATAAATAATAATTATTGTTACGTGTCGATATCGCGCGGTTTCGTTGCGCCAGAACGAACGCCACACTAAAGGTCGATCAAGTTCAAGGCGATGGATAAAATATCGCGCGCGCGTCTGGGTTTCGATTTCGACGATGGCGAGCGGAGGCGTCTAGAAGGGAGAAATAAATGCGTGTATATACGATACACCCAATTATTTTGCCGCGTTTTCCTCTGCTCTTCGTCTCGTTCCAATCGAAACCCAAACCCAATAATAATATAACCGTTTTTCTCTGGAATTCAACAAGTGTCAAGCCGCAAATCGTATTATACGTATAATAAAATGATTTTCTCTCTTGAAAAATACAATAATATCACGGCATATTATAATATAATATTCGTAACTCTGAAGTAACGAAAATAAAGAATAAAGAATTGCATAAAAATTTGGATCCGCTCGCTAATATGTCGTTTTATGATTATAATTTATCGTTATACCTACAACTTAAAAGTAGGTAGGAAAATAAGTAATATAATATAATAAATATTATGTATATAATATTGTGCATTAAGCGATTCGATAATCGAATAAAAACACAAAATTAAAAAAATATCATTGTTCCGATAAAAATATTATAATTATCGTCAGCAGAATATACGATAATATAATAACGGTCTCTCGCGCATCTCCTTTTATGGATGCCTCGCGTGCAAAACCAGGAAAAAAAACGATATAATATTATTTTCGTGCGTTTGCAACAAAAACGCGTTCTACATGTTTTTAAAATAAAAATAATAATAATAATGAAGTGATATATTATACGGAAAGATAAAGAAAAAATACTAATGAACTCAAATTTCGAACGATAATTATTATTATTATTATTTTATAACGAATAAAAAATATTCAGTAAGAATTATTCGCGTTCGCAAGCTCCGAACACGCATTATACCATAATAATAATATAATTATACCATAATAATATTATTTATAATGTTATATATTATATACGCAAATTTTAACGCTTCCGCCGTTGACGCAGTTGACTCCAAGGTCGCACGTTAACGTCGCCACGTATACGTTTAATATAATAATAACATTTAATAATAATTATTATTCGATTCCGTGAAATCGAATCCGAATTGTTTCCTATTTTCAGACGTTTTTTTTTTTATGTTTTTTTGTTTCTCGCGTATTTTATTATATTAATATTTATAAACGACCTTGACACGATCGCCATACTCTTAAATTATTTTTATTATTACAATGTTAACGTTTTCCGTGTTTATTTTTTGCCTATTTTTTAGATCCTTATGGTGGCGTGCAGTCCGGTTACCCTTCAACGGTCGGCTACGGTTCCTCGGTCAGCCACACGTCCAACGGCCACTTCGCCATACCACCATGCCCACCCGCGACGACCACACACCCAAGCCCCGTCACCACCTCAACGGTCGGCCGTGGTTCCGTCATCCAAGCGGCCGCCGCGAATAACTGCGGTGGTTACCAGCCAAACGGTAGCGCGGCCAACCTGAACGACCTGTATTATATGGACTTTGGCGCGCCCCCAAATGCGGCGGCCATGTACCATCAGAAGGCGGTGGCCGCGGCAGCGGCCAATTGCGGTAGCGGCAGCTTGAAAGTAAACAAAAAGCCGAAAAAGTACGGCACCGTCGGCAGGCCGTCAATTGTCAGTCCGCACGGGACAAATGTGCAGCAATCTTATACGGCCACAGGCCCCAAAAGGAAGAGCCGGGAAGGTGTGTATCTTATTGATATAAATATTTATAGAATATAATGTATTATAAATTATTATAATATATAATATGCTCTTTGATCGTGTTGGATCAAAGTGCTCGTGCAGTAGTCGTGTATGTTTAACGATGATATTATAATTTATTATAATATAAAACGTCGCGTTCAATAATACGCTCTTTCAAAGTATCTTTTTATACTTATTTTATGTACACTTTATGTAATATAAATTATAAATTATTAACTATAAATCAAGTAATAAAGTGTAATGTTCGGATTTTTTGATAATCTTTTCACAATATTATAATATAAATATTATGTGTTTAGACATAATTAGTGTTTAAAAGTTAAATATTTTATTTTTGTTTTCAAGAGAATTATTTAATACTTCTAACCTATAACATAATTCGAACAATATATTATATACAACATGTATATTATACATTTATGCACTTTCGTTAGTGTTTTAGTTTTAAATATTTTTGGTGCGTTAAATCTTAATAATATATATCACAAAAATATTTTATTTACGATATCTTTTTTTTTTTTTACATTTGCACATGAAATATAGGTTCTACGACGTATCTGTGGGAATTTTTGCTAAAACTGTTACAAAATTCAGACTACTGCCCGAGATTCATTAAATGGCTGAATCGGGAAAAGGGCGTTTTCAAATTGGTCGATTCCAAAGCGGTGTCGAAACTCTGGGGAGAACACAAGAACAAACCCGACATGAACTACGAGACGATGGGACGTGCTCTCAGGTGTGTAGACACGACGTATAAAAATATTAACGAATATAATAATAATCTCAAATCTCCGCGATCACTTTTTATTGTAACTACCCCAAACGAAAATGTAGAAAATGTTATCACTCTTCGATAAGAATATTATAATTTTTGTATTAATCGAAACTGACACGCATACGTCAGACATTATTTTGTAAACATAGTAAATTTATAACATTTAAAAATAAATAAATAAATATATACCTACGGTATAACGTGTTAGGCATGCGGATATAATATTAATTATAATAATTATATTTTCTGGCAAACCAAAAAAATTATCGAGTATTTAACATAAACATTAAACAACATATAATAATAATATAGTATTGAAATTTACTATATTATATTATTCAAAGTAATAAAAATTATATTTTTACGATTTGTTTTTATTGCCGTATACTATTATTTATGCATTATTATATTTAGTGTATAATGTATATAATGTATTTCAAATTAATTCATAATATTGTTGTATATTATACGAGTAATATGGACGTATACATAATTTATTTTTATATTATTTTGTGTTTACGTACCGTATAATAATATAGTTGTACGATTTCCCAATCAGAGAAAAATAAATTATAATAAACTCTCTTTGGATTCCAAAGTCCTCGTATATGTTGAAATGTCAAATGTTTCATTAATAATATATTATCAACGGCTAATAACGATTGTCCTCGGTTCGTTCGAAAATACTATTCCCGACGTTTTTACTTGAATTTTTTTTTTTGTCTTTCACGTTATCACGTTGGAAACGAAATGCCAAATTAATTGTTTTTTTTTTCGGATTTTCAGGTATTACTATCAGAGAGGAATTCTGGCCAAAGTTGACGGCCAGAGGCTGGTGTACCAGTTCGTCGACGTTCCCAAAGACATCGTGGAAATCGATTGTTCGGGTGCTTGAAGAGCTGAAAAAAATATACACAATATGCAGCCGCGCAAGAAAACGTTAACAAACTGCGATTAATAACAATACAATATTAATGTTAATACCATATTTTTATGTAATATTGCCATCGACGGTTATTACATATTATTCAATCGTCGATTCCGCTGTGCATATAAATATAATAATGTATTAAAATGTTACATTTTATAATATAATACGATATCGTTACAAATGTACATAACGTTATAACTTAGGTATATTAAATAATGTGTTTACGATGTAGATATAATATTGTAATATTTAAAATGATAAGAGAGGAGACGCGTGCTGTTTGTTCGGACCGTCTTCCGCCCTCATCCCTTGTAAATAACGTGAAAATAATCCGTTTTCTTTTTGTCGTCACCGCGGTCGTCAACGAACTCGTGTGCTGCTATTGCTGCTAATCGCTACATATTATTATTACGTTAATAATTTATAATATTTATAGATGTAATGTATTCGTGTTCGGATATATTATTATTATTATTATAATATGTGTGTACTGCCCTATACTATATATTATTATTATTTTTATTTTTATTTTTATTATTATTATTTTTATTATTATTATTATTATACTGCTATTGCTGCAATATTGTCACGTGTGTGTATGTGTGTAAAGACTGACAATAATTAATCCGACAGAAAACGAATAATTTATATTATATATACATTATATTGAAATAATATTTAAAAAAGAAGAAAATGAAAAAAAAAAATTTTTAATACCTATATTTATAAAAATATATATAATATAAACATATTAATTATTGTTAGTTTGACCGATCTCTACGTTTTTAGTATATTATGATATTTAAAACAAATCTCGAAACGTGTACAAAATTTTAATTTTAATTATTATTATTAAGAAAATAAATTCGATTCGGAATGAAACAAAAAGAAGAAGAAATATATAGATACATTTTATATTATTATATTATATTTATATACGCGCGTATTATTGTATACATATATTAATATATATATTATTAAATATGTATTTTGCGTTATGTGCGTATAATGTTGTGTTTTACCATTTTATTATATAATTTATTAATTTTTTTTTTTTTTTTTTTTGTTTCCGAGAACGATTTTTCTTTCTCAACTTAAAAGTCAACGAAACCCCTTTGTACATAACCATAATTTATAAGTGTAGTCTTTAAGATTTTAATATATTATTATATTGTATTGTTGGTGTAAGTTTTTAATTGTTCTTATACATGTGTATTGATTTTTCTGTGTAAACCACTTTTTCGAACTATTTTTGTATGCTTTATTTTTTTTAAGTTAAAACGAATTTTGTTTGATTTTTTTATGTATTTTTAAGTATTTAATAATGTGTTTGAATTAAGTTTAGACGTTGGCACCGAACGTTATTGAATATTTTATACCATTAAACGTTATCAATTTTAATGAGAAAAAAAACAATAAAATATAATATAAAACGCTAATTTTATAAATCGTATTCAAACACTCACACACACATATACGTATGTTATATATTTATATTTTAATAACACTCTCAAAATTACTCAAAAAAGCTCAACAAATAGACGATTAAATTACATGGTTTAGAGTATATATATAATTACTGTAATTATAATATTATTAACGAAAACTGTTTATTTCTATTTAAATTGTTATACGTCCTTTTTAATAATAAAAACTTTATATATACATATTATATTTCGATGTTTTATATAAACGAAAAAAAAAAAGTTAAAAAATTTTTTTAATTAACTTAACTATGGTACAATTTTTTTACAGTCAACGGACTTAACGCGAAAATAAAATTCACTCGTCACGTCAATTTTCATATATTATATATTAATATAATTTTATTATTGTAATAAAATACATTTTAAACAAACACGGGTATAAATTAGTAAATTATATTTTCCAAAAAATTATTTATTTTATCGTCGGTTGTTTTAACTAAGTATATAATATAATATTTCCGATATTGCTCAAATAATAATACACGTACCTACTATATTAGGTACTCGTATATGAAGAATACACGAAACTATTGTAATGACGTTAGTTTTTTGTTTTTTTTTTTTTCGTTATATTTATTAAATTTTTCCGCTCGAAGTCGCCTATGCGTATATAACATTATAATACATATATATCGTTAATGAAATGATTTAATTTTTCGTCTTTGCGCTGAATCTCTTCGTTCGTCCGTGCAGCGGATACTACGATGTGTTACATAATATTCGACAATGGCCGATTTACAAAATACAAAACAATAATATCGTGATACCAAGTTTACAAGGCCTTTATTCAGATTTATAATATATAATGTTGATTGTAGATAAATTATAATCGTTTGTCGATATAACGAATTCGTGGAACGTTTCTTTTTTTTTTTTCATTTAATTTTTAAGACGAAAAAAGTTGTTACGTACTGTTCGGGTTATATTATGGACTGTATAATATTATATAATAATGTAATAGAGGCAATTCGGCATCATACGTAATAAGTAATAACAATATATATTATAATATATGTTATGTACGAAATGTTATATCGAATTATATTATATTGATAATCGGATGGAATTTATTACACATATATTATATATATATATATATAAATAGATAGGACAAATTTAGACAATTTTTTTAAAATTTAAAATTTAAATTTTTTTCCATAAATACGATATATGTAATATACTATTATTAGTTATTATAAATTATATCGTTATATAATTTAGCAAAGGATTATTAAAAAAAATTTTTATTGAATTCGTTTTTCACACCGTGTTATGTATAAAATTATAATATATAGATAGGTAAATAATTGTTATTTAAAAAACGACGTCCCGGACGAAATAATAAAAAAAATTTTTAAAAAAAAAATAGTTAAAGGGCCATTTTATTATTTATAAAAAAATATATTAATTTAATTAATTAAATACGTATAACGTTTGTTTTATAGCTTAATATTTATATACGGAAAAAAAATAAATGGATTTCTAATATTGGTATAACATTTTATTATACATATAATACGTTTAACTATATATAAATAAATTACCACTATCGTTAGGGACGAAATATATTCGCGATTTTATATATATATTATTATTATTGTAAAAATGATACAATTTTTTAAAAAATAAAAATTAACACATAATATCGATATGATATCGTATTTTTTACCTGTTCGCTACTATATATTATGTAAATCGAGAACTATTTTTTTTTCTTTTTTATATATTGTATATTAAATTAAATATTCAAATCTTCTATCGGTGTTTATAGAAAAAAAAAAAATAAATATACGTGAAAATTATGTATATTTATGTACGCGTGTATCGATTTTTGCCCGGCACGATTTTGTTATTATTATTATTATGGTTTTTTTGTCGCCTTAAATATAACGCGGGGGGGCCGATAGAAACAATATA
This sequence comes from Tetraneura akinire, assembly GCA_021307375.1. NCBI lineage: Eukaryota > Metazoa > Arthropoda > Insecta > Hemiptera > Aphididae > Tetraneura > Tetraneura akinire. The sequence continues at coordinate 7,639,010 of JAIUCT010000009.1, forward strand.
AAAATTACGAAATATTAATATTATTAATACCGTCGTCATCTTCATTCGTCATCGTTTTATATATAGATAGTCCATCATCCTTCATAATATTTCCCCCATCACCACACAACGAAATTATTATAAACGCGTTTGAACGAAAAATTAAAGAAAAAATTAAAAAAATCGTTTGTATTTTATTTATATATATATATATATATTTTTTTTTTATAACGATTTATATATACGAACAAATGTATTATGTTTATATTAGTATCCGTATAAATATCAAATATATATATTTTGTGTGTTGTATAAAAAAGAGAGGGAAAAATATTTATTAAATAGTGTGATTTTCTGTTTATGAATGATAATATTATTATGTATAATATTCGGAAAACAAAACCATAGCGTAAAATGTTTAAAAATTTTTCTTTTAATATATGTGTATCGGTGTAAAACAACCTATTGTTATATTGATAAAAATTAAAAAATAAAGAAGAAAATTTATAAAAAAAATATATACGTATTTTTTCTAAAATTTTATAATATCTATAGTGTTTAACCTTCTCATACCCGAGTTTGGTCGACTAAAATTACGCAGACGGAAACCTACCCAATGTAAATCACACTCGACGGGATTATACTAAATATTTATATATTTTTTTCAATGTATTTAATATTTTTATTTTACAAGTTTACTCGTGGTAATTTAAATTATGTGGATCCGATAGTTTTAGATTCTGAGCGAAACGATTGGTCTTACAATGATGTATGTCTTTTTTTTTAAATATGAAGACACTTTTACTACCCGAAATAATGCTCCCATTTTGACGAATAGCATACGAATGGTATGTTGCCGGTTGGAAAGTGGATGTAGTTAGCACTTTATTAGATCATTTTTCGAATTTCTCAAAATTCACCCTAAGCAGTAGAAAAAACGACGAAAAACGGCATTTTTCACAAATCCGATTTTAATATTTCACGATAACTCGGGCAATTTTCAAGTTAGACATTTGAAAATTTTAATGGATATTCACATAGCCACATAGGTATTATATATATAAAATATATATATGTACAAAAATTTTGGAACCATTACATTAATTTTTCTACAAAATATAGGATTTTGAATATTTAGTAAAATTCTCGTTTTTATGTATATAATGTTTGATCAAATTGACAATTTTCGGTATGAAGGTCTGAAATTTTACTGAAATATATTTACATATTACTTAATATCATATCAAAATATTAGAAAAATCCCTAGTCTCAATTTTATTTTATAGCGTTTAAAGTTGATATTTTTAGTTTAAACGAAAATCTTAGAATCCATATTAGAATATTCTTCTTATTATTTTTCAATATTTTTACAATCAAAATTAATAATAAAGCTAAAAAATTTGGAAAATTGTTGAAAATTTTAATGAATCATACTGACATATATTTTAGCGAATATCCAAAATATTAGGAAAATCTCAAGAGTAAATTTTTTTTATAGATGTTTAAAGTTTAAAATTCAGTAAAATTATACATATTATAATATCTATTAAACTTCGCTCAGACTCAGTATCGTTTTTCGAATGTAATGATTTATCATTGCATTCAAATATTGTAATTAAAATTCAACACTATCCTCTTTACACTTGTATCCCTTCCAAATCAGTATCCCTTTCCTTGCTTTTTTTTTTTTTTTTTTTTTTTTTGATATTTTGAACTACGAAAGACGATAAGTATACGCATATATAGTTTATTTAACTCGATTGTTTGCTGGCTCTCAAGACGTACAATATTATATTTCAAATATTTTTTACTTACAATTTTTTCCAGTTAATATTATGGTGTGTAGTCGTAATAAATATGGAGGGTATACCAATATATACTATGCTAATTATTTATGCATTAACTTTATTTAAATATTTAAATATTAAAAGTGTAGGTACAAAAAATTAATTATTTAATTACTCATAATATAAAATATTATATTAAATATTTTATTGTAAAATATTCCAGAAATTAAACTTCATTAAACTGTACATGTACACCGCAAACGATCATGATTAGATAAAATACGAAATTTCTATTATTAGTGGCCCGCTCAAAGACAAAATTTTACCAATGTGGCCCGTTAAAGTAAAAAGGTTAGGCATCACTGTTATTTTTTCATACTAAAGATAACCCCTAGTAAACAATTGTGCAGCAAATCATTATACACAAATGACGTCGAAAAAAAATATCGTTGATCATAATGTAACATTATTGACTATTGTAGATGATGTTCAAATAACGAATAACTTGTGTAAATAAAAAGATATTTAAATATTTTATAAAAAAAAAAAAAATACCAACTTTATTAAATTAATTCGAATTTGATAATATTAATTATTAGCGCGAAATAAATTATTATATTAATATTATACCTAATCGTTAAATAACCAATTTTATCAAAGTTCAATAATTAATCCCTGTCAATTGTACAAATAAAATAATATTATCAATGTGATATTATAATAATTTAATTTTATGTATAATTTCTTGTTGATTGGTTGGAAAATAAATGTAGTACCCAGTGCCGGAACTGGTGTACCAAGTGCCCGGGGAGGGGCGGGGGAATTTAATTAGTGCCCTTTATCAATAAAGAGTCAAAGTCTCTTCTAAATATAATTCATAACATATCTAATTTTAAATTAATCACAAGTTTTATAAAATATTGATAAAAAAATTAGGAATTATTTTAGATTCTGAGCGAAGCAAAGAATGTATTGGTTTTACAATGATGTGCGAGACTTTTTTTTTTTATGTCTGTAAACACTTCCTCTACCCGAAATAATGCTTAAAGTTTCACAAATAACATATGTTTTCGGTAGGAAAGTGGATATAGTTGGTACTTTATTTAGGTCATTTTTCGAATTTCTCAAAATTAGACATACACGATAGAAAAAACGACCAAAATATGAAAAACGTCATTTTTTTTAAAAAAAACTGAAATTTCGAAGAATTGGATAATTAATTTTCTTGATATTTTTCAAAGTATTACACGATAACTCGGGAAATTTTGAACTTAGAGACTTGAAAATTTTATAGGTACCTAAGGTTATTAGTTTAATTAATTATTAATATAATTTTTTAGGTAATTACTAATTAGGTAATTTATATATATGTAATAAAATTTTGAAAATTGTATTGAAGCTCAAATACATTTTACTTAACTCAGTTCCAATTAATTGTGAATATTACATTTACATTTATCATTTATGGTTTTTTTTCGTAGATGTTAGTATAAAAAGCTAGGGAGAGATACACAGGTGTAAAGAGGATAGTATTCAATTTTAATTAACATTTGAATGCAATAATAAATCATTACATTCGAAAAATGATTCTGAGCAAAGTACAGTCAGACTTGGGCATTTAGGTGACTCATTTAGGGGTTTTATTATAAATTATTTATATTGAACGTAGACTGATAAATGTAAAAATTTTAAACGGTACATATTATATTATCTGATGAACTTCGCTCAAAATCTTTTTTACGAATGATGTAAATGATTTATCATTGCATTCAAATTGTACCTAATTAAAATATCCTCTTTATACCTGTATCCCTTCCACACCTGTCTTCCTTCTGCACCTATATGCTGTATCCCTTTCATGGCTTTTTATGATAATGCATATTTATGAACATATTGTTTTTATGCATTTGTTAATTATTTTTATATATTATTTACCTAAATTCTGATAGGTAAGCATTAAATTTGGCCATTTTGATATTTCATATATCAATATAATATTCAAAACTTTTTTATTACCTAAGTTTAGTGATTCTACTTTTAGCTAGTGTTGCGTACAAAGAACGCTAGAGCGCGCAAGGTTTATTATATAATAATATTATGTTAAAATTAGGTATTTTATATTTATATTAAATTCTACGATAATTGTTATATTTTAATTTTAAACTACTATAATAATTATTATTCTGATTTTATTTTCAACTTTCGTATTTTGAATACGATAGTAAAAACATATTATAACATTATTTAATAACGCGTTTTAGACAGAAAACGTTATTCTTAACGTAACGACGAACATTAAGTTTAGGTATGTTATATTAATAATATTTAATAATGGGGATACCGAGAATTTTTAAAGTTAATTTAAAATTTGTATTTAATTTTTGTTCAATAAAATAGCTAACAATAAATATTATATTTTTATGAGTGGTAATTAAGTTAAAATACATCGAGGATCAATTTTTTTTTATCTTGAACATTATGATTATAGATAGTATTGGTATATGCCGTATAGTATACTATCTATATTGTTAAAGATAAAAAAAACAAAAATTGTAATATTATATTTTACAGCACTACATTTTCCGAACATTAAAAACTGCAAAGCAAATTTAATATTTTATAATATGAGTACCTAATATACTTACGGTAAAAATTATTATTTTCTTTAATTAGCATACACAATTAGCTCATACACATTCCGTTCTTGGTTGATTATTAAAGAACTTCACGTTTCGAATTTACAAACAAATCTATAATTAGTCAACAAATTTCATAGAACGTTCATTTCGTAATCTATCATAATGATTAATCGTTTGTAAAATGGTATTTTTAAAACTTATTCTACCTATTGTGTTTCCTATTAAAACTATTCTTCAATCACGAGTAGATCCAAATGATTGTAATAATATAATGTTGGAAAAAAGCCACCGAAAGCTACTCGGTCACTATTTATATAATTCGAATTATATTTTATTCAAATATAGAACAATTCGCTGTTGAGTGTTGCGTACGATCTCTGTGCTTTGTCGTATCTTGTTATTATTTTTATATTGTTGTAACTTTTTCAATTATTTACTTATCAACTAACGCGTGTGGAGTAATTTAAACTTGATAAAAGTAAATGAAAACAAAATGAATTTACTCGTTAATATGGATTTCACTTTTTCCTGAATAAAAATAAATTAAATTCATATTCTTTAAAAAAAAAAAAAAAAATAGTTGTAATTATAATATTATATGATTGGATTGATAATATTATAGTCAGTTCGAGTTGTAAGTTGTAGTAAAATATTAAAAACGCCATATTTTAATTTTGAGTTTTAATTGCGGTTATTGTAATATGGGGGTTCGGCGTTAGCACCTAACCGTGGTTTTATTTTAATACAGGACGTTGTATATACCAAAGCTTTACGATTGATTTGTATTTTTATTAATTCGATATATATGTTATATGTATAATTTTTTTTTTCACGGAAATCGTACACAGCATCTACTTTACATATTATTATTATTGTTAAATGTAGGAATTATAATTGTTTGAAAATAATTTGGAAACGACAATGTCAAAAATGAAACGTAATTACTGCAATTGTCGTCGAACGGACTTGTATGCGACGTGTGTTTAAGTTCTACCCACACACAACTTCGTACAATAATAATATTACTTTTAGAGAAGTTATTGTCGCATTCGTTATAATAACTAATATGACGGTCTCTTCAAAAATGATTTAAAACGGCGAGCGTAGGTTTCGTTTAAACCGATTTTCTGCTTCCGTTTATTACTCTTTGTTAAAACTATCCTACTGTATAAATGTATAATATGTTTATTAATTAACTGATAATTACAGATAGAATTTTTAATATCCGTACTTTCTCGTGAGTATAGCCGTATAGGTTATGTGAACAACATAACATTATGTCGAGTACAAGAAATACCTAATTAAATTATTAAATTTTTGTGTAATGTTGTACAAATTAGTAGTAAATATGTTTAAATATTAATAATTACTCACATGATAAATAATTGATTAGTTAAATGTATTGTTTGATTATTAATATTATTAGTTAATGGAGCAGAATCTAGAAGATTCCGACACCAGCGTCTATTGATATTTTGACCTAGGCCTCTAGGAGGTTATGTGAAATTGCACGAGAGAGTCATTTTAATATTTTATTATAGAATTTAAAATATTTTTCTAATATTTTACTACATTTGTATAGCAATTTTTAAACATAGGTACTTATATCGTTTATAGTTTTATATATAATATGCATACAACTATACCTATAATAATTTAATGTTATTATAAACAATAATCTTATATCTATATTATTGTAATAATTATATAAAAATTAAATGGATATACGAGTATAGTTATCTCACTTCTCACTTATGTGTGTAATAAACTAATCAACTAATTTTAACTAATTGTTTTACTAGTTTATTCATTTATTATCTTCGAAGAAATGAAGATGGATTAATTGACGAAATTATACCATACTACACATTTAGTCATTTAATAAACATCACAAAACGCGAACTATGAACAATAATAATAATAATAATACGTTATTGAAATTTAAGAAAAGTTGATTTTATAATTTAGTTAAGTAACTTAATTTTTTTTTAGCAGTTTTTTTAATCTTATTCTATCTTATATTTGTCATTTAATGCGACTTACAAACATAAACATATTATTGTTAATAGACCTATACATGAATATATTATATTATAATTTTAACTGTCAATAGAAATAAATAGGGCGGTAACAAATGCACCTATATAATATTAATATAATACACAAACTTGTATTAAAGTATATTAATTCTCACATATATGTATAATACACGTAAACTTAATCAGAATTAAAATTGATTTCAAGTAAACAGTTATGAGAAAAGTCGTCAATATAATATATAATATTGTATACCTAATTATGTTTATGCAAATCTCCATTAAGTTTATTACAATACGACGTATAAAATATGTTCGAGGTAATTTATATTATATTCTTTGAAAATACGATGGTTAAGACAAAGACATTCATTGCGAAAGTATAGGCTATTGTGTTCGGCTTTTGTTTACTCTGTAATGCGAAACCGAGAAACATTATATTATAGCAGCAGTATTGCATTTGCATCTATTATAATATTTATAACAAATTTATTGATTTTATTTATTTATTTATTTATCGTATTTATTTTTATAATATTATCGTCGTTTGCCTATAATTGGCCCGTATATATATATAAAAAAAAAAAAAAAAAACCGTTTTATCTTTTACTATAATGTGGCTAGTAAATTATTTTATTAAGAATACCTACATTTTTTCGTGAGTATTTATTATATTAAAATATGGCAATTAAAATAAATGCGTCTATTTTTATTATGCATAATACATATTATTGTATACTTGACTAAATAATGTACATAAAACGCATAATATAAATATATTAGACATAATTTAGGTATATATATTTATGAGACTGGTTTTGTAATGACACGTTAATATTTTTTTATGTTTCACTATGTTATAGTGTGATTAGTATTTTTATCATCTCGTCTTTTGTATATTTCTCGTTGATAACGCGTTAAAAAAAGTTCTACCGAGCACCTATAATGTCATAAAAATATATTTGAACTTATAAAAAATTCTAAACTTGCGCGTGCACTGTGCAATATAAAATGTGAACGATATTGGCGGAAGAAGATTACTGCAATTGTGAAAAAATCACTGACCACAGACTATACCTTAATTGCGTCTCACAATTTGCATACTATTTTATCTAAACCAAACAATAAATTTAGATAGGAATTTATAATATTATTTTTGTTATTATAATTTATATTAATATTTGAAAACAGTATAACATATTGTAAATGGTGTACACGTGCAAGCAACTTATTGTTTCGAAGTCTTTGTCCGCGCGAAACGGAAAAAAATAAAACTTCGCGGTATGACCAGTACGGTTATGCAGCAACGAATCGACGATTTTCACGGCCGCCGCCGAATGAACAAATCGAATTGGTATTATTTTGTGAGTTGGTGACTGCAAACGTTGTGTTTTAATGTTTTATACATTTGTTTTGTTGTTCAATGTTGTGTTGGCGTTGTTTTAATTTTATAAATACTCGTGTAAAATTCTCAATAACAATAACATTGTTCTTCATTATACCAATATTATTTAAATTATAACTTGTATACTGACATACTGTGATAAAAAATTATTAAAAACGACAAATAAAAAGCGTAAAAATATTCGCGGTTAAAATATATAAATATAAGTAGCGACGATCCACGGTTATTATTTTAACCAAAGAGACAAAGACATTATAATATTAAAATAACGTAACAATATATCTATGGTAAAATCTAAAAACCCCACTGATAAGGATTAGATAGTACTCACTTTTTTACGTAAGTATAATTAATTAAAAACCTATTTTTAAAAGCAGTTTATATACAATATTATAATTTTGAGTATAATATTTATTAATAGAAATTATTAAAAAAAAATATATATATAATATACCTATACTCTTCATTTTAAAATAATTTACGCTACAATAATATAAAATACACACATTATCTTAATACTGATAACGATAAGGTTTGTTTACATACTTTTCTTTTTTATAAATTGAGGAATGTTTTAACCGTATTGCCGTAATAAAGAGCAAGACGAGTGACGAGGACGACTATCTAGTATTATAATATATTTGTGAAAAAAACAGTCGGCTATCGAGTAAACATATGTACGTTAGATATTAGTAACCACGGTTAGATTTAAGAAGGTTAGGAATTATTACAAATTTGTAATTTGAAGAAACGGTGATATCTTCGTGCGCTGTAAATACCTAAACCTATATACCGTGTTTACGCCAGTGTGTGCGTGCGCGCGTTCGTCGTCTATCTCGCGTCGTGTCTGTTCCACACAATCCACACCGGGTCAGTCGTTAGTTGTTTGGTTGTGCGTGTGTATGACGCTTTGTGTTGTATTCTTGTTCGTGCAACGTTCCGATACGGTATACGGAACCAAAACTCGTACACGAAAGCCGACATTTTCGAATTTCATTATCAAATTATTTTATTTTTTTTTATTCAAAATTAATGTAATGCCACTACGTTTAGTTTTTATTACATTTCAAGACGTTTTATTTTACGATTATTCTTTGTGAATACTGAAGGAATCAAGTACAAGGAAAACGCCGCAAGTACGAGGTGAATATTGTTTTTTTAACGTTCTTATCTCAATATTTGGTATTTATTCAAATGGTTTTTTAATGTTTGTTTATCGTTCATTCACCACCGTCGCCGACGGAAAATATCAATTTATTTATCATGTAGACTTTTATTTTATTTTATTTCGACTTCAATGCAAAGTTCATTTTTACTCTATTCATTATTCTTCCGTTATCACAGTTGCTTTAAACGTTTAAACATTAATAAATTATTATTATTTTATGGCCATATTTTTGGGGTTTAATTTAAACCTTATGTCTAGTAAAGTATTTAATAATTTTTGTTTAATTAAATAAAATTATGACTAATAGTATTTTAATCGATAATTTATTATTATACGTCCACATACGACGGTTATAAAATAATGGTTATTATGACTCGTATTACGCCATAGATGTACGTCTGTATTGGAGAAACATTTCCAAATAGATCACATGCACTTGCAGGTTGCAGCAGGCTCGAGCCTGACCTAACCTCGAGGTCACACTGAGAGCAGTGAGAGCTTAGACCGAGTAGTGCTCTTTGGATAATCCCCAAAACGTTTCATTATTTCATTATCTTAAATTCATAATGTTAGCAACGGTTAGTGCGGTGCGGTACGGTGCGGAAGTGGGTTATTTCTGATATCGAAAAATAATTTATTATCGGTTTATATTATCAATCCATTAGCAATTTATTATATATTGTTTATGTTTCGTTAATTTAAAATTATGCACTTCAAATTTTGTAAAATCTAAAATTTCACTACATTAATAATATTATGCTTTACTATTTGCATAATATAATTTAAGATTTAACGTACCGTTTTGCATATTGTAAAACGTCATTACGATTTACAAGGTCATAGACCTCTTTTTCTTTTTTAAATGTTTATAATCAATTAATTAATTATATTTTTGATTAATGATTTTTTTCTTCTCGATTATCGAACTCATACTCATCCCTTCTCCTTAACGTTATTAGACGTTATTATTACTATGGCGTATAATGTACCGATCTACAATATATTTTTGTGACGTATTTCTGTAATTTACTATTATTATACGTTTATCACGATTATTTTTATAATATTATTTTATTATGTTCTGTCCAATATTTAATATTATTTAAGTTTTGCGTTTCATTCGTTCATTATTATTATTATTTTTTTTTACTTGTAGGCTTTACTTTTGTTATTATTGTTTCAATTGTTTCAATACTATACCGAGAAATCAACATTTATTATCAAAGAATAGCTTTATTAATTTAGATATTAATACCTGTTGCTTATTATACATTTTATAGTTTTATATATTCGAATTAATGTCATAAATATACAACGATATACCTACCTATACATCATTATATAATGTAAATGTTTTATCAGAAAAAAACTGTATTTAATTGTAAATACAAATTAAGAGTATATATTAATTATGCATATTTGTACTTATGGTAAGTATAGTCATATCTCATCATTTAACTATACATTTATTTTTATCTTTTTATTTCTATACGTATATTATATTGTACGTGTACGGCAAGTCATTTCTTTGTTTTTATGCTTCTATTTATATTACAAATCAATTTATACATATATAAATAATAGAAATGAATGTTACAACAGATGACCGTGTTATGATTTTATAAAATATATAACCTGTTTTATTTAATATCAAGTTGAACGTATAATAATAATTATTTTAATTAACTTATTTCCAAAAATTAAAAATAATTTAAATAGAATATTATAATTAGTTAAAAAAATTACAGGAGGAGGAGAGGTACATGCCCGACAACTATAACTAATAGTTATTGAAGTCAAAATTAATATATTATATTTATAGGTATCTACTTTTTTTAGTTGACCGTTTTTTTTTTTTTATCCATAATTTTAAAGTGATAATAACCATTTCCTCTTACGCATAAAAGATTTTTGAAATTGTTGACTTGTTATCTAAATTTTTATATAGACGCCTTAAAATATATTTGTTCATTTTCATTGGAGATGTTCCAATAAACAAATATTAATAACAATATATTTTATATATATTGTATTATGTATAATATACTGAATTTAGTTGTCATCTTGTTGTTTTCTCTTCAATAGTGTTTCATTTTCGCATTTAACCACTAAATAATGATATGCTATGGTATATATATATATATATATATATATATATAATAGGTATATTATTTATGCTGTGTATATGAACTAAATAAATACCAGTTACAAGTTAGTAAGTTCAATGATATTTAATTTATCAATCAATGATTATATTATGGAATTATCAATATATGTTATTTTATATAAATAAATCATACAATGAATTTATATTTTATTCCATTAAGAATACTTAATAAGATTAATGGCACCTAAAAAAAAATAATATGACAAATATGTAATGAACAACATAGTAAACATTTTGAGCATTTTATTTATAAACTGTATCTACTGCAGTCTTACCATACCAAAATCGCCTTGGTCTTAGATCTTAGAGTGTTATAAAATATGATAATTTTAATTTCTAATATATTATGTATAAGACTAAAAGTTCTAACTTTCTAAAATGTATGTACAAATAGTTATGTATTTTATTACTTTTTATTATATATACGTATGTTGTACATTTTATTATTTATTTATTTTTTACAAATATTTTAATATTTATACTTAATCGAATAAAAGGAATTGTTATACTCATTACTCATATAAATATATCAATACATAATATATAATTATTATACAAGTTCATTTTAAGTTTTATCAAATCAATATACGATTAATGTGTGATTTACAAAATATTAGTAATTCATAAAATAATTTGTCTTTAAATATATTCATTCGAGTAATTCGTGTACATATAATTTATAATATTCAATTGCAGCTATAATGTCAAATAATTGAATTTTAATATTTTTCACAAAAATAGTTCAGTTACCTATTGTGTTTTAATTATTATTTATTAGAGATTTTACCTATTTGGTGATAACTGACAGTTATAGTCAGTTTAAAAAAATAATATTGTTAACCTAACAACCCCTTCTAATTTCCTGCGTGTATTGTTGACACACATGTGCAATGCATGGTTGTCATTGGTAATTACTAATTATTATGTATTTTATTCAAAAAAATCGTGTGTTATCCTTATATTTCTGTACTACCGCGTTAAACTTTCCCTCTTAAAGTAATATCTGTACATAATTACTTTTTATATTTCACAGTCGTACGATTTTTGCATCAAAGTAGTGAATTATTTTTTAATGTTATAAAATTATACGTATATATCATTGTTTAAACGATTTTAATATATGATGATTGATTTAATCGATTATTATTATTATTTATTACTAAGTACATGTAATAAGTTATAGGTATTATTATTGTTATTATGGTTTGTTATGGTTTATTATGGTTTGGTCACATACACATAGCTTGTGAAAAATACGTATTATTTATTTCGTGATCGTAGAGTGTAGATGTTTTATAATAACGGGGTTTACGACCCCTTCTAGGCCGTAAAACTTATTGTATTTTTGTGTAAATGTGTGTGTGTATTTTGCGTAAAGTGACTTTTAGAGGGCATTTTGTTCGGACATGCAACGACTTAGCAACCATCGATCACGGCCTATAATATTGTGTTTATGTGTGTGTTATCAACTTTCTGGTATTGGCGATAGCGGCATATATAGGTTAAGTGGGGAATAAGCTGGAAACGGTTCTGGAAAAATAAAAAATAATAAAATACCTACACTCATCGTATTAATAATTTAACCGAAGTCGGCAGCACTGGCAGGCATAATTTGTATATACCTATTACCTACCTAACTGTATATATGGCATACCAATACAACTACAAATTATATTCGTAGACTTGCTGGAGGGTCGCTGGAACATTGATTTTTCCCCTTTCTTACGATTCATAGACGTATCTATATACACAATGTATACATATATTAAATCTCGTATTAAATGTATGACATATTTTAACGCGGACAATGTGTTAAATTTTTAATTCATATTTCTGGTGACATGTGGTGAACTGGTAAAATATTTTTATCGATTGACTATATTACTGATTATACTGATAATAATATTATGGGTATATAGTATATTATTTTTCAATGATTAATTATTTTTCGAATATGGATTTATGACATTTTTTCACTGGTGTCGTGTAAAAATGAATACATTATAATTTTATATTTTGTATCTGTATAAAAATATTTCATTATCTTTATTCTGTATATACTATACTTTGTATATGAGTATACAAAATAAAACATATATGTAAAACAAAAATTGTAATATACCTATATTACAATTTTTTATAATTATAAATTATTATATGAGGAATATTTACAAATTGTAATATACCAAAACAAACTATTGTCTATATATAATTATTGACACATAATATTTATCTTAGTACCTATATTATGATTAGGCAATTAATTATTTAGTGACATAGGAGTATTTAGACTATTAAATTTATTTCAAGTACAATAAAGTACAATAGAAATTAATGTTATATAATATATTTTAAACACCATTGTGTATTTTATTAAAATGAAAATAGTGACAATTATTATTTATCACACCATACATCACGTATGTCATATTGTTATATTTCGTATTAATTTCTCATTTGATCGATTTAATTTTTTTTTTTTTAATTTGAGAATTGTAAAAATTATACATTTATTTTATCAATTAATATAAAATTAATTATTGAGACATCATAAAATATTAAAACAGATTTCAGTTAATTTATATAATATTACAATTTAAAAATATTTGATAGTAATAATTTTTACTTTAACTTAACTCTTGTATACTTGTGGCAGGATTCCAGAAGATTGTTTGATGAGTATATATACAATATAATGTATTATAACTATAGTTCAATATTTGCGATTTATTAAATATATTTGCTGAATACTTTATAATAGTTTATAAATGTTATATGTGAAGTTATAATAGAACACGAAATACACGATTTTTATTAATTTAAATTTCTTTTTATATTCTATAAGTTGAAAGTCGATAATTGTAAAAATGTATATAGAATAGAATTGTAAGTCATCATCTTAGTTATTTTTTATTAGTTTTAAACGTATAAATTATACGTTGGACGTTAATATTTATAATAATTATAAAATATACCTTCGTATTTTATCAAGCAGGCGAGTTTATCTATTTATTATATATTTATATTGTTGTACATATTGTAACCCAATATAATCCCATACTTATCGTATTGCTATATAATATGAGTATATAATATATTTATATATATAACGAACACACACAGGTTGTTTAGAAATTCGTTTTGTAAAAAGAGTGGGGATGCATGTGACTATCAAACAATCCTATGGTATCCTACCATAACCATTATTTTCTAACATGAATATCTGATCACCTTATTATTATAACATATTATAACGCGAGACTAAAGAAAGTGTGGAAATTTCATTTTACGTATATATACGAGTATATTGACAACAGTGTTATCTACGTGTATACTTAATGTATACGAGTTATGCTTTGAGTATAACATAATCGTTTAAATATTATGATGTAATACCGTAAAAAACACACACACACACAAAACACTAGACTACTGCAACGAGTGTTTACAATGCGACGAAACATTTTTTTAGTAATATATTTGGACGGTCGTCCAATGAAGATGAACTATATATATGCACGCGTGCTTATATTATATACGGATATTATGAAGTTTTCGATAGAATGTCATGCCTATATTTGCCTCATTATATGGTAAAATATTATTATATATGTATTATATTATTATAACGTTATCATTCTAATAATTACTGATAATAGTAAATTGTGTAGTATAGGTACAGTCGTACAGGTCGTTAACATCGTTCACTAAATAACAACAATATGCGTGAACCAAAATCGTGTAGTATCGGAACGAATCTGGTTTTTTTTTTATATACGACTGTATATACATAATAATATTATTATACTCATGGATTTTATAGTGCGTATTGTTTATATTATTATCATCTGAAAACACAAATATTTTGATTTCCATAAATTACATTATTTTAATACAGTTTAAAAAGTAAAAACTATTCATACGAGTACATAACTTCGAATGCTAATAAAAATAATAACTATCGTTTATTATATTTATTATTTAGTATTTACTCATCATAGTTACCAATGAGTGTCATAATTGGTAATTTGTAATAGTTATTCGGTCATTGTATTGTGTTTTGTGTGGATTCGTTTTATGAGGTAGATAAATTAGATTGATTGCTATGTTGTTTTCTATTATATAATGTAAAAATGTAAAATAGTTTTCTCAAATGGAGAGTCCATTAATGCGGATTATGGAATAAAGTTAACCCTATCATATTTGTGTTATAATATTCTATTTATGTTACTTTTTATCTCGTTTTACACAAGCGAACGAAGTCTTCTATGAAATATGATACTTATTACTTATGCTGTGAATGTAATGTGATAATACGTATAAATAAATTGATTCTTTCAAGATAAAACCAAAGAAATATATTTTATCGTGTATGATGATTTCCTATAAAAGTTTGATATTGCAGTACCATTCGGTTTTTAAATCCAATTTTATCAAATTCACATTGAATTAATTATTAAATTATAATATATAATAAATTATAATATGTATATTAGTCGACAAAATTGTTGTATGTTGCATTATTTACTATTTACGTATTATTTCTTTGTTCAATTCGGTGCACAGTTTTCAAATGCGTTTTGTCTGCATAATACACAAGTAATGAGTACACTATTTTCAATATAAAATATATATTATTATATATGTGTGAACGTAACCGATGACTATGTCGTTTCCTACTGTTTTGTGTAGACACACGGTCACAATCGTGTCCAAGGATAATCATAATAATCATCATTCGATGCGTAGGTTTAAATTTGTAGAATATCTGAATATGTGTAAATTATATATATATATATATATAGTATATAGTATAGTATACTTTAACGATGAAAAATTTAAAAAAATTGACGAACGAAATAGTTATTCATGTTTCGTGTATAATAATGTAAAACATTAAAACTATAATAGGTATAAGCATAGACAATATTTGAAAAAAGTGCTGGCCGAATAGAACGGATTATTTAACCCAGTTCAGAATGATCTAAATTTCATGTATAACAAAAATGATAAGGAATAGGAATTAACATATGGTTTCAATATTATCACCTCATTTATTTTTATAAAATTATGATTTAAAATATCACTTGAATACGATGGTGACGGAATTCAATGGCGTGAAATCGATTGTTCCAGGAAAAAAGTACATTATACTGTAAGAGAGCAGTGTCCATCACAGGATGTGTAGATCGGGGTTTTCGGCATTTCGATGTTTCACGGATGTAAAACAATTGTTAATAAAAAAAAAGCAATGACGAATTTATCGTAAATAAATCAAAATAACGTTAAGTACACTTAGCGTATCAAATAGGTTGTCGCCGTTGCTAGTGTCATGCAATATTTCTCCTTTAATATTATAATATACTTCCAGAAAATACAGTTTATTTTGATATATATATTAATATATTATAAATAAAGGAAATGATATTCAGATTTTATCTCCACGAAATGCAGTTTTATGTTTCCATTAATTTTAGTTCTTATTTTATTATTTTCTTTATCTGTACGCTGTACGTATATAAAAACTTTAATTACCTATATATATAATAATTATAAATAATAATCATCATTTGAACGTCTATATATCCAATATTTATGATATAAATCATTTAACTATAAACCGAGATACAAACTATTCTGGGCTATTCTAACGAATACTACTATACGAATAACCTTATAATATTATAGTGGTATAATACCTATATTGTTTATGTAATATTGTTATAATTGATGGTAATGAATTTTTGTACAATATGTTAAATATGGCTATTTTGTTAATTTTTGCAGTGATATTTTAAATTTTAAAGTGAACAAATAATTTGCAATTAGTTTGCAAAAGGTTAAACTCTATATATATATACTATAAAACCATAGAGAATATGTAATATAAATTTATAAAAATACATAACTTATGTATTATATAATTTGATTATTGTATTATTTTGTAAAGAATAGATGGGTGTGGAATGTGTGTCAATAAGTATTTGTACTATATAATAATGTAGTATACAATGTCTACAGGTAAGATGAGCCTTACATGTCGACATCTTTATTATAATATTAATATATACAAGGGTTATACTATTATACTTCTAAGTTATATTGTTATAATAAACACATTTTGGGTTTGTAAACAAATATAATTATTATATTTCGTCGCGTATAGTGCTTAAAAAATTATAATAAATAAGGGTGTTTAAAAACATTTCTATATATTATTAAGACTAAGAGTTTATTTCTTCTTATATATAGAAAATACTTCAATACCTATAGCTAACATATTTCTTATACATTTTATATAGGTTACAAAAGATAGGATTATATAAGTATATATAAATAATTTATATACAATACATTGTAGAAATTTTTTATTTTAAAAATTAACCTTTTGAAATCGTATTTCATATTTTTTCAAATAATATAATGATGTTATAATTAATAATTTAATATTGTAGTTGATAATATGAATTTGTGCGACCTTTTTTTTATTATTTTTTAAATTATATATATATTATATAACATATTTACGCCAAGGCAATTATTTAAAAGCAACGGGAGCTTAAGGAGTTCTTGTTTAGTAATTGGGCGTGAAGGGCAATAATGTGTTTTTCCCTGTATTGTTACACAAATGATAATTATCAAGTTTATATTTTAAACTATAATATTTGTTGAAACGCTTACGACTAATAAACTTAAACTTAATGCAATAATAACAATGTAACACTACATAGTACATACTATATACACACAACACACTCGAAACTATATATTATATATATATTATTCAATTTTATTACAATATTGTCGAGTATCGATAGTGCGTAAAACATTTATAAAGTAATTAATAATAATTATCGAGAAATTATTTTGAAGAGACATAATATAATAAAGTATTCAATTTTAATTATCTGGTTTTTTATGTCACAAGCGACTCGTAGTTGTGTACCAATATTTAAATATTACCTATTTACCTATATAATATGAATTATGTGTATTATATTTAATTATTTTATATAAATAAAAATCATAAATGTATATCATACTTATATTAATTATAATGTATTTGTACATTATCAATTTCTTTACCGGAAGTACGTTCTTCTTTACGCAGGTTTTCGTACTTAATTATATCAAAAAACTAAATCATGGCTTTTGTAGTGCAGCTGTATCTGGTGTATTATTATAATTATTATTATTATTATTATTATTATTATTATTATTATTATTATTCCAGTACCTACTGTATAGTATAATAATTATAATTATATGTATTATGTACCTATGTTATACGATATCTAGGATATCCGATTTATTATATTGGATTCAATAATAATATGGTATATCCGTGTGGGTTGGATAATTTCTATCGTTTGAATCGTTTGATAGGTATATAAGAACTATATGGCGGATGTGAATAAGTGATGTGTTCGTAATGTACAATTTAGTATTTATGCTTTGCACAATATGGTCTGTATGATACCTATTGGCTATTACCCGGTGACGAGATTATACAATATAACTATAACCTCAGTAGTCATTAGTACCTTTGTTTTTATTTTTCATTATTAATTTTACGTATATATAGGTGTATTGTTTGATATACTTGCGACTATGATCCATTATCTATTATACGTGTTTAATAATTAATAATATCATACTTTTAAATTAATTATTATATTATAATATTATGAATTTAAAAAAATGGACCTTCGTCAAAGTCCCTGAAACGCACTCGCAGTGAGTGGTATTTCCCGTTGCTAATAATTTAATAAGATGTAATACGTATAATATATGTATTATGTATTATGTATAGCGGTTCGGTTCACCAATATAATGTAATATAATGTTTGTTACATTCCAATATAATATGTGAATCATTCATTTCTTCATAATATTAAATACTTATTGAAGTCTGAAATTAATATTATTTAAAATTTTCTTCTGCTCAGTGTTATTTATGTCTTAATTTTAAACCATAACATATGATTTTATAATTAAAATTTGTTTAATATTCGTATTTAAATACATAATATTATGTTATATTAATAAACAAGTTTTATAATTGATTATGTTATACATGTAGTAAATTATAGTAATTCATAATTTACACATTATGAATGTTGATTATTGTAACTTGAGTCCTGGTGATTTTCGAGGCAATAATTGTTTGAGTTACCAGTATATCCATTGTTAATTATTGCATCCAATTTTTTTTATTAATTTCGGTAATGTTTTTTTCGTATTTTATAATAAATATAAATTTTATGTTTTGAGTGCTATATAAATTTGCAATATTTTAAATATATTTATCTATGGAGTTAAAATACATAAATGAATATCATTTAATTTAAACACATGAATTTTTCTTTTGTAGAAGAGTTAGTGTACAAATTATATTGTTTTATAAATTAGAGTAAAAATTAAACACCAGAAAGTTATCTGCATAAAATACACATTAGTATTTCAGTAATTAATATACCTATATGGTTATATGGACATAAGGTTATATATACGTTGTAAACGTATTGTAATCAGTGATGATTTTTATATAATATTCTGTATTATTGTAAATTGGTTTGTGAACTCACTTGTTGATATTTCATTTTCTCTGTTTTGACCGTTACATTCTGGTAAATTGTAAATGTAATAATTATTCAAATAGTTTATGGAGTAAAGTTGAGATGGATACAAACGTCATAATTATAATAAATTGAAATATTACAAATTTTTCATTAATTTTCCACCCATTTTTATAATAATATCCTTAATATTAACAAATGCACTGTCATTCAATTTATAATTATTAATTTAGGCGCATATTCATTATATTTTAATTTAAAATGTTAAGGATATAATAGTTTAATAAAATATAATTTGATTTCTCATTAAAATACATTATATAGATTAGATATATAGATTAAAAAAAAAACATCAAAAATTCTAATATTCCATGAAAAATATTTTACGTTTGGTATAGTAGTTAGTAGTTTAGTACTATAGGTTGTCTCTTTGTTATCGCCAGCATAAGCGTGTATATATATATATATATTATATTATATATTAATTTGTCGGTAATAAATGGAAGATTCATTCGTTTCACTCACCCGTCTTCCGCTCTTCGTAAATCCGTAACTTGTAATCGTATGTATACACGTTGCGTTACCTACGTTTATCTTTGTACTATAATATTTTAATATAATATATATTGCATCAAGTGTCATCATTCATAATACGTAAGTCCGTATATTATACATGTATTTATGAACCTAATCTAGTAATACGTACATTATTTGAACAAATTATGAATAGGTTAAGATGTTAAGACTATATCGTATGTTAACGATTACTTCGTATATTTGTCTTATTATTGAATAAGTATATGAAGTCATAGGATTATTGGTTATTTGGGTAAATATACTCAAACGCATATTCATAAAATATATTTAAAATCACAAAAACAATGACTAATGAGTCATCACGTGTGTATCTGATGAGTATAAATGAAATTGCACAATTTTTTTCTTACTAATTGTATTAGTATCATTTCGATTGCGTATATTATTCACGAAGCGAAAAATTAATTAGTTTTACAATGATGTGTCTTTTTTTTAAGTATGTAAACACTTTTTCTACTAGAAATAGTGATCCGATTTTCACGAATAGCTTATTTTTCAGGTTGGAAAGTGGATGTGATTGGTACTTCATGTAGGTAATTTTTCGATTTCGATATTTAAAGTATTTATATAGATAATTCTTATTATTATATTTCAATATTTTACAATAATGTTAAATAAAATTGACAAAAAATTTAAAAATTTGATTGAAACTCAAACACATATTACTAAACTCAGTTCTAAATTATTGTACATACTACATTTACGATTTTTTTTTTTTTATTTTGTAGCTATTTAATGTTTAAAAAAAAGAGCTAATACTGCTAAGAGATACAGGTCTAATAAGGATAGTGTTGAATTTAGATTAAAATCAAAAAACGATTCTGAGCAAGTACTGTCAGATTTGGGTATTTAGATGACTAATTTAGCGGTTTTATGAGTGTATATATAATATACTCGTATATTCAACGTAGAGACTGATAAATGTAAAAATGTTAATCAATGCATATATTATCTAAAGAATTTCACACAAAATTGTATTTTCGAATGTAATGACTAATGATTAATCATTGCATTCAAATTTTAATCAAAATTCAACACTATATCTCTTTACACTAACTTGTATCGCTTCTCTTGTTTTATTCTCAATTTTTTTATGTATTGTTTTTAAAAATAGATATAGCTAGAGCTCATTAAAAAGAGAAGTGAGAGAATTTATTATATAGTATTATTATTTTCTTTATTGAAACTATTTTGGAATTATATAATAATTATGGATTATATTGCGTATAAAACTATTATAGTAATACTTGAACGTACACTATGTTATATTATAAAATAATACGGTATTATGATATAATTTTGTTAACCTATTATAAAACAGTAGGTAATTGAAACTAAATTATAAATGACAAAAAGTACTGGGGCATATTATATTGTAATATATAAAATAATATAATTATTATGTAGTTAGACATACTTATACTACTATAGTTTACAAGGTAGATATACAGAGGAAAAAATATTATATGTATTTCAAAATTTTCATTTCTACGTTCTACTGAACTTGATGATTGCATCATGATATATTTTATTGTAACTAATCGTTGTCGTTACTACCTATATGTAAATATTTAATTATAATAATTATAAATAAGTATTATATTATTATAAACTATTATTATTCATTATAGATACTGTTATTTTTTATATTTTACATAAATTATTATAATAATTATATTATGCATGATTAGAAATGTATGTTTTTTTAATTATTTTTTTTTTTTTTTACATTTTTTCCGAGAATAATATAGTATAAATTTAATGTAGTTATAGGTACCCCATATTATATATTATCATTTATCAGTGTTTATGTTACAATTAAAAATAATGGAATAATTAAAAAAAAATTTATATTTCATACAACTATTTGTATGTATAATAGAATAAAGTTTATTAAATATTTATGAGTATATATTTGCCATATAAGTTGACTGTTATTAAATTGTTAGTTGTTTTCTGAAAAGCATTGATTTAATTATCTATATCTTTTATCCTGTAAGTATTTCAATTAAATCGTATAAAATTGATATTAGTACATATAAGTATATATTATAGATAATTTTAAATAATAGAATTTAAACGTTTTTTATCGTTTCAATAAAGAAATTGGAATATTTAGTCTCGTATCGTGAACTTAATTTTCCTCGTCCAAACATGTTGCCCCAAGTAACAGTATCTTCTATATATTATGGTTATATTATTATTATAATTCTCTTTGAATTTATAAATACGTACGTTATTAACTTTCACAGGCATACCCATATTTGTAAACTATTGATGTACTCGTATTTATATTATACAAATACACGTAATATTGAATGTAAAAATTAAAATAATAAATAACAACTTGTCATAAAATCTATAGGGTGCGGTTTTTTGTTTTTTGTTTTTAATTTTTCGAAGGGTTGTTCTTTAATAAATAATAATATAAACACATGTCAATATATATCGATGGTAAATATTTATATATATACGCGCTGTAATAATACATTTAGTAATAGTTTAATGCGAATATTAATGCCATTTGATGTAAAATAAATAAAAACAATTACTCGTATATGTACACGTTGGTTAATCCCCAGTTACATCTTACATGAAAACATTTTATTATAATATATTATTAATTATTATCATCCAAATTATTTGAGTTCATATTCGAATTATGAGTTACGACGTATTTTATATATAATAAGTAAAAACTATAATAATTATATAATGGGTTATGGTAATCGAAAGTTATCGATTATTTTAATTTTCAATATTATAACTTTAATATCATAATTACCTATTTATAATAAATAATAATAATAATAAAAAAATTATGTTTTAAGAAATAAAATACGGTAGGTACACTAAAAAAAAAAAAAAAAAAAAAATGAATTAATATAAAGTATATAATTTATAATAATTAATAATGATAATATCATGTAGGTACTTATAGACACAATACTATTTATCAATACAATAACATAATATTACAAATTTACTTTATTGATTTAATGAATTTTTGTTTGATTAAAACACATATTACAATAATTTGTTATAAATATATATATATATATATTATATATATTTTTATTGTGTTAAAGTCAATAAATTATAAAATCCATATGATGCTTTATAAAAATCATTATCTTTAGTAAATATATATGACTGCTAGTTATATTTACATATTATTCTTTATAAATTATAATAATACGTTATCATTTAAAATGTTTTATTTTACTTTTTACGAAACCGAATAAAAAAATGTTGTTGATGTAAAGTGTAAATTTTAAATGGGGATTTTTAATTTATGATATACTTCGCTAACTTTAAAAATGGTAATTCTACAAGTATAAATTATGTGTAATAAGTTATTTTAAGTACAAGCGCCAGCCTATTATATTATGATTTATAAGTTATATATTACATATACAGGCATATTAATGCACGTTTTAAATGTGAATTTTTTTTTGTTGTGTCAATAATTGAAAAAAAAAATTGATATTAACATTGAATTGTTTTTTTAAAAAATGATTCAATAATTATGTAACTGGTAAAATATTTGTTTAATTTCATTGACCATTTAAATTGTGTTTTGATAATATACCTAGCAAAACAATTTAATTTTAAAATTATTTACAAATAAAATGTGTCAATATAATTATAGATAATAATAATAATTATACGTGAAACGTGATCTATTGATCTATAATCTATATTATAATTTATACCTAATAATATATAGGTTGGACAAAAAACGTTTTATTGGAATATACTTTTTATTTCTTTAATTTTCATTCTTTAAATAATTATTATTAATAATTATTTTTTAATAAATTATTTAATTGTATAAATAATTTTTAAACATAATTACAAAAATTTATGTTTTTGAAGAAAATGTATCAAATTTTTGCTATTTTGAAAAAAAAATTTAAATAATTTAAAGTAGTTGCGATACATTTAGATTTTATAAGGTACTTTGAAAAACAGTATTCACTCTCTGATGATATTTAATTGTCAATAAGTAACGTTAATTCTTTTAAGTACTAAATGGATTTTCTTTTTGAAAGTGATTTATTATATCTCATAAATTTTTTTTATTATTTATAAATCTGTTCATTTAATTCCTATACTTATATTATATTATATTTATTTTTGAAATTATATTTTATTAATCTATTTCAATAAAGGTTCACTGAAGAAATGTTAATATAATTAAATATTTATCAAATTAATATAATAATTTCGACATGAGCCAATAATGGAATTATTATTGATGTTTAGCAATTCATCTAAATGCTCGTTTAAATGTTATGGTCAATTGCCAAAATGTTAAATATTAATCATATTCAGGCGGTTTGAACTTTAATTATTATTTCTAACCTATATTGTATTAATATAATATAATACATATAATTATATTTGTGTTGATAACGCCTACTATAATTTTTCTTTTCAAGAATTTTCGATATTGACAGTGATATTCGTTCACATAAATTACATTGTACTATATAATCTAACACAAATACTAAACAAAATTTTTTTACAAAATGCATCAATATACAAATGTATTTAAATCGATGGTCATTAACAATGTATAAATTATATAAGTAATAGGTTATAGGTGCCATAAAATATTATTTATATAATTCAAAAGTTTTATGATTATTGTGTATATTAAAAATGTTATATTATGTGTTTTTTTTAAAATATATTTTGTCTTTTCATTTTTATTGTGATATTTCTATTTACAACCCTAGTCAAATTTATATTTTAATCTGATTCCTTAAGAAATAAATCGTTGATTCAATTTCTACATCATTCAACTTACTAAATATCATTTTCTTAACTATGTAATTAAATAACATTTTAAAATAAATTTAATGAATATAAGTTTTTTCGTGCAAATAGATTAAGAAAAATTATTATTAACTAGATTTATAAGTGACTTGAAAATTTAAATCATTCTAAAAAAATAAAATCATTTTTTTTATCTGATCAATTTAACGTTTATAAATTTTAATCATAACGTATATTAGTATAAGTGAAAATTTATTATTTGTTTGGTCTGAACTTTTAATCCTTTATAAATAGAACAATATGTTAAAATATATGATATGTTAATTTTCTTATCTCCTCTTTATCTATAATTAAATACAACATAAAGTCTATTAAATATTTAATTAATTTACAACTCTATAATAATTATTATGATAACTTCTATTAATTATTATTTATTATTATACTATTTTTAATTAACCTATGTAAGCAATTAATATAAAATAATAAAATTTAATAGTTATATTAATGTAAACTATTTACCTACGAATTTTTTGTTGATTTTAAATCATAATATTCAATTTTGATTTAAAATTAAAATAAACAAAAACTGTATTTTTTAGTATTTCGTATTAATAATAAACAATATATTGTTAAAATATAATTTCATGTTGTCATATAAAATGCAGTGTACAAATTACAAAACATTTTTATTCAATTTTATATTACCAATAAATATTTTACATTTTTATATGTAATTTTATAATTAATATAGGTATCTATATATTAATTTAAATTAATACTTTTACTTTGGATTTCCTAAATTATTATTTAATTTTTAAAAATTTAAATTTGTCTGCATTCCTTTGAAACACTTACATTTTTTTTTTACCTTAAATTTTTCTTACTTAAATTTTCGTATTTTTAATATACCTACGTCTTACCACCTGTACTAAGACAAACTACTATCCTAATACGTATTATAACGACATAAATCGTTTTAAATTCCAATGATGGGCATTATATTAATTACGATATTTGTACCTATACAATTTCTAACGATATTAGATAAATACGATACCTCGAATTTATATTATAGTAATATTACCAAATTATTGTAGCCAGTATTATAATAATTCTAACACTTGTAATAGAGAATCTATATTTTATGTAATATAAATCATATTATTTGAACGTCATATATTTATTGGAAAAATTAAATATAAATTAAACTGATTGTAATATGTAGACGAATGAAAGTCAACGTTATTAATATAATACACTGTTGGATTTATAAGTGTGTTTTTTTATATTAAGGCATAATACACATGATTGGGTTTAGAGCACTAGAGCACTCTACAATATGAATACAAATTTCCCAATGTATTATTGTGTTAAATTAAATTTTAAATAAATTTAAAAAAAATTTAAAAAAAAAAAATTAATATTAAACAATACATTGTTGGAGTATAGACACTTTTTTGAATATTTTTATCATAATGGTGTAATGATAAAAAAAAAAAAATCTGGCAGAATATAAATAATCAGACACATTGTACTTTAGAATTGATAAATTAATTACGAGTATATACATAATATTAATAAAATCAATTATATTATTATGTAGTAGAGCTCCAATATATTTTTCAGACCTTAAAATAATAAGAATTATAGGAAATATTTAAAGTTCTATATTTTGTAGAAAAATTAACGTAAAGGTTCCAGAATTTTTTCACATATATAATATATATTATAGTAAACCTACGTGAAAATCCAATAAAAGTCTCTAAGTTCAATATAGCCCAGAAATATCGTAAAACATTGAAATCAATTTCGTCAAAATTTCAGTTTTCGTGAAAAATACCGTATTTTTGTCATTTTTTTTTGGTAATTTTGCCTACGGAATAAGTTAAATTTTGAGAAATTCGAAAAATAACCTAAAAAAGTACAATTAACATCCATTTTCCTACCGGGAACATATGCTGTTCGTGAAAATCTGAGAATTATTTCGGACGAAAAAGTGATTACAGATATAAAAAAAGAACACAGTGATCATTGTAAAACCAAAATATTTTTTGTGTCGTTTAGAATCTAAAATACACTTATTCTAAGTTATTTTTGGCCAATATTTTCAACTATATACTCGTAGTATGAATTATGATATATATATATAATATTCTTGTAACACGAATAGTAATTATAATGTTTCCGGTGAATCCGTATTGTCCTCTTATTATCATGAATTCATGACATGTACGATACACGAATTATTGAGATCAAAAAATGAATATAAGAGGTCGTCGTCGGTGCGTGTAATATACGCGTGCATCGTGCATATTATTATAGTTAATATCATCATATTTAAATGACGTTTGTCCGTTTTCTCGTCGGCCAGTAATACGAATATCGCAAACGCGCATTAATTATATATTAAAAATATAATAAAGACGTATATTATCTACGTGTAATTTGTAATATACCAAATGAAGGGTATATATCTTTTTGACTTAACAATTGATAAATTAATAAATTATTGCATCTTGTATATTGGACGACATATTATTTTATATAGCAGGGCCATTGCAGCAGCAGCTCCCACGTTCAGTATTTTCGCTCGTTGTATGCGCGTATTCCTATACGTCCCGTGGAGACACTCGTAGGTCTGATATTGTAAATTAATTATTAATTTGTTTACTTCGTTTCCGGTTAGGATCGTGTGCCAAGGCCTAAAATCGTGTGACGCGTATACAAGTCGTACTATATACATATTTACAAATAATAATATTAATTAGTACCTACGTACATATACATATACGAGTATAATATACGAGTATATTCTGTAATCGTCACGTCGTTTAGATATAATACAGTTAAATTGTCAAATATAATATAATAGTATTACGTATTAATATAAATATTGTACTGCGAAAGAGCAATGTAAATATATATAGTTATAGGTACTATAGGTAGGTACGTCAGGTTTATTATATAATTTAATGTTACTCTTATAAATATTACACAATTACATTGGAATAATACAATACCTTATAAAATAGACTGTTATAAAATTTGTATTATAATTTCTATTTTTTCATAATAATGATAATGATAACGATAATAGATATGTCTTTGTTATTTTTTAATGTATAAGATCTATATATCTCGTACTTATAAGTTATAAGTGTTAATTCATTTACAATATTATGATAAATAAGTTAATTTTTTAAATTTATTCTGAATGTAATCACTGTATACTTTTGTATTACGATAAATATATGTTTTTGTAATATAAATTATAATAATTTGATGGAGGAATCGTTTATGGACAATCTAAATTATTATCACGTTTGCTCAAATTGTATGTTATTTATTTTTGATTTTTTGCTTTGTCGAATTAAAATATTAAAATTAAATTATAAATAATTATCTTGAAACAATAATTAAATTCAATTGTAATATATTAATAATTACATACGTTTTTTTACTAATGAATATGTTTATATTTAGGTATATTATAAATTAATAATATCAATAATTATACTAATTATAATATTATACATATACTTTTTTTTTGTTAATTGACGTATGCACAGTTCTTTCTAATATTCGTTTCACATGAGATTTTTTTAATAATAATTATGAAATAATACAAAAAGATAAAAAGATATAATATAGCTCAAAACAACATTAGTAATTAAAAAGAACTTAAAAAATTTTATTTTCAGATTATTATTATTTTAGACTTTGAACGAAGCAAAAAATTTATTAGTTTTACAATGATGTGTGTCTATTTTTATGTCTGTAGATACATTTACTATCCGAAATAATGCACAGATTTTTACGAATAGATATGTTTTCGGTAGAAAAATGGATGTAATTGGTACCTACTTTATTTAGGTCATTTTTATAATTACTCAAAATTAACTCTAAATGATAGAAAAAACTATAAAAAAAAGACGTTTGTCTTACCATAAACCATAAGGCATTTTCCGCGAAAACTGAAATTTCGACAAAATCAATTTCAATATTTTACGATAATTCAGCCATCATTGAACTTAGAGACTTGAAAATTATATTAGATGTTCAAATAGGTACTATATAATAAGTATATGTATAGTAAATGTATATTATATGTGATAAAATTTTGGACCGTTACATTAATTTTTCTACAAAATATAGAACTTTGAATATTTCTAAAAATTCTCGCTTTTAATTATATAATGTTTAATAAAATTGACAATTTTTGGTATTAAGGGCTGAAAATTTTACTGAAGAATACTTATATATTACTTAACATAATACCAAAATATTAGAAAAATCTAAAAGTCTCAATTTTTTTTTTTTATAGGTGTTTAAAGTTCAGATTTTAGAAAAATCAATATTTTTAATATTTATATGATTTCTTTATATTATTACTCAATAATTTAATACAATGTTAAATAAAATTGAAAAATTTTTATTGAAACTCAAATACATATTGCTTAACTCAGTAACAAATTATTTTGAATATTATAAATACAATTTTTTATTTTTATTGCTAATTAAAGTTCATATAAAAAGAAGAGCTGATATACTGCTGTGGAAAGGATACAGGTCTAAAGAGGATAGTGTTGAATTTTGATTAAAACTTGAATGTAATGTAATAAATCATGAGTCATTACATTCGAAAACGACTCTGTGCACAAAGTACTGTCAGATTTAGGTACTTAGTTTAGGTGTTTTATGGTCATTTATAGAATTGTCTGTATGAATGTAAAAATTTTAATCGATACTTATATTAGGTATCAGATAAACTTTGCTCAAAATGGTTTTTCGAATGTAATGATTTATAATGATAAATTCATTCAAATTTTAATTAAAACTCAATACAATCCTCTTTAGACCTGTATATCATCCACAGCAGTGTCAGTTCTTCGTTTTCTCTTTTAAAAATATTTAAAAATATTATTATAAACACAACTATAAATAATATTAAACGGCTCACATACGATCAATATTATATTGTCAATATTTGGATACTAACAATATTATTGATCGTGTAATATGAGCATTATAACGAAACATTTTGTCTATACACTTAATAGCAATAACAATTAATATTTAAAAAAATTAAATATGTATGTGATTTCAGGGCAGCAATAATAAAAACATTTTGGGAGAGAGAAGACAATCCAAGACAATGAATATGCCAATGAAAATGAATTGATTATATTGATTGACTAGTATTACATATAAATCATAGAAAAACACAAAATGGACCATAATAGTAAGTGATTTTGATTTGAAACGATTAGTAAAGTTAAACATAATATTATTATTATTATCATACAGGTATTACTCATAAATAATATTATAATAATAATATAATATATATTATATATAATGACCAGATTATAAAAATTTGCTATATATAATACCAATAATGTTTTGTAATAACTAATAATTCTGATTACTGTAATAAGCTACAGTGATATATAACATGTAATTATATATTTCTTTGTAGGTATCATTTGTATAATATTGTAATTTAATAATTAGTTTTTCAAATATTGCCTATTTTAATGTCATTTAAATTATAATTGACATTTAAAATGTTCTAATTTTTTTAATAGGTACAATAAATATTTTAAAAAAATAATAATTTAGCCAATTTAGATATTATTTTAGGTACTTTAGGTAATTGATATAATGGTATGTAAATCTTAAATAATATTATAATTTTTATATTATCCTAAGTTTAATTTATTTTACTAATTAAAACAAATTTAAAATATTTCAACTTGTTTAAAAATTATAAAATTTAATTAAATATAATTATTGACAGCTGTATTAAATAACCAAAATATATGTTCTAAATTGGAATAAAAAGTGTACACTTATATATTTTTTAGAACATAAAGTTAATCGTTTTCATCTTATACAAATACGATAACATAATATCCATTAATTCATATCATAATGTACAGTCGAACTTTTTTTTTTCTTTTTGTAGTTAGTTATAGTCCAAACAGAAAGAAACCGCTTGAAAAGAGATCGTGTACTGATTGCTTATGCTTCATCGGTTTTGTAACATTCATAGCCTGTTGGGTGGTTTTGGCCAATTATGGTAAGATGTTATCTATTATTTAACATTAATAATAATAACAAATTTTTAATCGGTTCATATAATCAATTTAGGATTTTATAATCTCTTATATGTATATATATATATATATATATATATATATATAAGAGTTCATATATAAGAAGTCGTATTAAATATTTCACCCGAATAACTTTAGATTGAGACGGGAACTTTTTCACTATATGCGCATGTACAATAAATCTTACTTTATTTTAAATGGAAGCACCTATTTTTTTGTGCCAGATTCGACTAGAATTTTTTTTTAAGTAACATTTTTTCAGTAAAATTTTTTTCTATCTCGAAAATTGACTAACTTATAGGTAGGTTTTTTTTTTAATAATAAAAAATTTGTTTGTCTCAACTTCAATAACACTCTAAGAAGTACCACTTAATATAAAATTGTTTTTAAATAAACTAGTTACGTAGTTAGAGGATATATGCCTTACATTAGTTATACATTTTTATTTCAATCTTATTAATCTTTCCGGCTATAATATTTTCTTTATTCAAATTAAGACAAATAAATTGTTTTTCTTTTAAAATTAAAATACCCATAAGTCAGTCAATTTTTGAGATAATAATTTTTTTTTTTAAGTCAAAGTTATTAAAAAAAAAAAAAAAAAAAAAATGTTCTACTTATTCAAATTTGGCACAAAAAAATATGTTTCTATTTAAAAATTAGGTAAGTTTTATTCTGCATGCGTATAATGAATGAGGTAAAGATTTTAATATTAGTGCAAAATGTGTGCTGATATATCTTTAATATAGTGAAAAAGTTCCAGTCTCAATTTAAGGTCATCCGGCTAAATATTTAGTGGTACCTCCCTCTTATTGTAAACGCACTGTATATACTTATGTGGGATAACGACATAAACTGCAATAATGTTATAAGTTATAACGTTATAACTTATAAGTGATATAAAAATAATATGTCATTTATTACTAGGGCTAGGATTTATATGTAATTAAAAATTAAAAATATTTACATATATATGTGAGTAATTTATTCAAAATATGTAATAAAAAAATACAAATATAAATTAATACAAAGAAATTAAAAATTAAATAATATTATTCATCCAAATATATAATCATATATAATAATATTATTCTTTTTCGTGAATTTTATTTACGTCATAGTTGCAATGAAAAGTATTATGATCGACGGTTGTCTCTTAAAATAGACTTATAAACACTAAATGAGCCTTCAACTTCAACAGAAGTTAGGAGCATATTTCATATTTGTAATATCTGAGGGATCAAATCATAGGATTTCTTCTATGTCTTCTGTTTCACATGAAACTACGCAATGTATATTTTTTATTAATTGAATTTTTTTGAAACCTGGGTTTATATCCAATATGTTTTTTAATTTTGTCTGTATTAACGCTCCTATTTCTCCATAATATTTCACAAAAGTATTACTTTGTTGAAAAGCAATATAGGTAACTCCTAATTTAATAAATAATAAATTTGAACTTTCATATATTATTATATAATTTTATCTAACTTTAAAGAAATATATAATAAAATATGTAATGATTTTTATAATATGTAACAAATGCAATTTATTTAAAAATATGTAAAAATATGTAATTATAAAACGAGCTTAAATTAATAAGCATAACTTGAGACAAATTTAGAGCTTGTCTTATTTCATTTATATACATCCATTAAAAATATGTATATACAATAAAATCCTAGCCCTACTTATAAGTTATGAGTTATAAATTTACACCCTATACAATGGATTTTAAATTTACAGCTTATCAAAATTCCGATCAAGAAGTTCTCACATCACCATCTGATTCCGCTGGTCAAATATGCGGTTACAATAAAAATGTGTCTGATAAACCATATCTATTTTTTTTCGATATAACTGAATGTACGTCGCCAATGATTTTCGTTCATGGATGTAAAACGCACCAGGTATAGATGAACAATATATTATGTAATATAAATAAATATTAAAGAAACGTGTAATTGGTACTATCAAATTTTTTTTCGTTTTCTTATGATATAAATTTAAGTATATATCATTAATTCGGTTTTGATTTCTATCAGGTGTGCGTAGAATCATGTCCAATTAACGACTGGTCTGTAAAAGATGTATTGGACAGAAAACTGTCTCCCTCAGACTGGCCAGATATACAAAAAGACTTAATATGCGTTTCGCCTGATCTTAATCAATTCGTCAATTCGGTGGAAACCCTGAAAAACTATACCTCATCTAATTTATGTGCCAAATATTATATTAGAAGTACTCCATGTAAGTAAATAGTCATTGGTTTTTTTTTCTGGAAATTTCAACCTATAAATTATATTTAATTATTTTTCCCTATGTAATTCTTACATGGGAAAAATATTTAAAATTGTCATATTATATGTATAATTCGAAAAACAACTTTATTGTTATTAATTTAATTTTATCACTTCCATTTCAGTATTGAATTATTGCGTTCCTACAATAAGTGATGTGGATAGTCTGACAACATTTATCAAAAACAATCACATAATATTGAATAACGTGGTTGACGGTGTCACAATGGTTGAATGGATGAAATATTCAAAAGAAGTAAATAATATCATAATTTAATAAAATTAAATCAAATACGATAATAATACGCATATAATGATGTATAATATACAATATGTGCATATAGAACGGAAAATTTGTAATCGATGACATGATGAATAATTACAAACACATTATTGGTGGCTTGCTCATTGCAGTCTTCTTTAGTTTAACCTACATTCTGTTATTGCGGTGGTGTAGCTGGATTATGGTTTGGACATCGCTGTTAATAACCTTGGGTCTGATGGGTTTCGGTATGTAAATTTCTATAAAATGTTTTAATATTTAAGATATAACCAAAAGCGTTTAAAAAAAGATTAGTACTTGAAACAATTTCAACTCCTCGACTAAGTTTTTTTTTTTAATTTATAATAATATAATATAATACAAAATAAATACTATAAATATTAGTGATATTATATTGTTCTGATTTTTCTAATGAAATAATGTAGTTTAGTTTAAAATGTTTCTTTTTTATGGCTACAATGGTTATGGCTATATCATGGACTACATTTAAAATATTCAAAACGATTTGTTAAAAACGTATATATTGTATAGAGGGTAGAAAAATTTTAAAACTTTTTTTTCATAAAAAAGTACAAGTACTTAAAAATACTTAAATACTATAAGTATTTTAATCGCTTTTATTATGTTTCTTTAAACCTATATATTACATTTACTGTATTTTGCACATTACTTATTATATGTGTATATTTTTAATATTTTAATGTTTAGATAATTACCATCATTAATCTTTTTAATAAGTTTGTGTTACAAAAATGTCTTTTGTTACAATATTATTCTGTTCTAACTTCTTGCTCTAAATCAGGGGTGATTAACTCACATCCTGTGACAGCATACAACCAGCCCACCTTCGATAATTTTATGGTCATCAAAATTCATAAAAAATTATAAAATATATTTATTTTGTACAAACCATTTCTCATATCGTCAATAATATTATTATATTGAGCTGTGCGTTCAGCTTTCCCTTTTATAAATAGAGATAATATTTTAATAATGGAACGTTATGTTACTTAATACGATTTTATAAACTATAATTAAATAATATAATTTTATTGAATTTTTAATAATAAATTTACAGAAATAAAAGATACATTTATTTTAAACAGTTTTAAGTGTAATATAAAATAATATAGTAATATACACATACTATATACATACCTAATGTCTTAATTTTTTTAATTTAACATTGAAATTATAAAAATTAAAAATTTTGTTTTTACAAATTTTCAATTGTATCCAATTCCGATTAATAACCAATTAATGGTAGATATTTTATTTGAGAGAGACGGAATTAATTTGAAATTTATTAATTACTACTTTATTACTAGTAATTTCAATAATTCAAAATTTTTTTTAAAATATAAAGTATATAATTATTATTATTTATGGGGTAGGTATGGAATAACTTTAGAAAACTATTATACACCATATAATAAAATGTTTCATTTAGATTAATTGGATCAATAAAATTATATTGTAATAATGCATAATTACTATGTTTAATGTATTATAATAGGATTGTATCGTATTATTATTTTATTTATCCGTTACATTCGTATATATTATATAGGAAGTTATGAATCATATATGAAATACATGTCATTCGTCGACACCGATCCGGTGGCTGAAGAAAATGAAGTACCAGTTGATCTTTTGAATGGTGGGCACCAGAGTTATATAAATTATGTGAACGAAAAACTTCAAAAAAAGTCCACTTGGTTGGTATTCACAATCATTTCGACCACCGCGTTCGTCATACTATTGTTGATAATAATATTTTTGCGCAAACGGATAAAGCTATCTATAGCACTCATCGTGGAGGGAAGTCGGTAAGTCATGATTTGTCGAAGACATTTAACTAAGTATTTGATTATTTTTATTGCTATTATCGTATTAGGTACTAAGATTATTATAAACTATAGTAATGTCGTAATAATAACTCAATTATATTTCCTTAATTATAATATTTTGAGCAAAGTGAAGATGTATTGGTAGAGAAGAAACTTAGTAGTTAAAGTGGTCTAGATGATCATCACAAATCAAGTATAAATTAGGCACTTCTTTAGATTATTTTTCAAATTTTCAAGTCGTTATCTTAAATGGTAAGAAAAATTATTCTAAAATGACTGAAATTTGGTGAATTTGATGAAATTATATTTTTGGTAATTTTGATATTCATTATTTTAAAATAAATATAGAAACATAATATTTAGAAATTTAATATTATTTTCAATAATTGTTTACACAAGCATTTAATATTAAAATATATCTACCCAATAAAAGTTTAGAACAGTTATTAGATACTATTTTTTTTTAGTGTAAAAATAAAACTTTACAAATTTTAAAAATAATAATTATGTTCATATAATATAATTGTAATAATATAATTGTATGGATCTATATGGTCAATCAATTTAATATTTAACGTAATATTTTGAAAATCCATTTGTTTGTATAATTTTTTTTTTTTGTATTATTTCCGACAATAACGAGTACAATTACCTATAATATTCTTTCAATATTATTATCTTAATATCTTATCCACACCGCGATATAGCAGTATCTGGTATAATTAAAAAGACATTAAAAAACACTTAGAGAATTCAAATGTAATATGTGCTACGAGTATATATATTTTGCTATTATATTTTAATTTTATTCTTTACGTCAAAAATTGTCAACTATATTATTAATTAATAATGTTTATTTGTCTTCCATTTGTACATATAGAGCGATACTCGAGATAAAAACATCACTAATGTTTCCACTGTACCAGTGGTTGTTGTATTTAGCAGTGCTCCTGTGGTTTTTCGCTGTAGCCATTCTTCTGTCGTCCATGAAATTGTACGTGTTCAAAGTAAAAGACCTTGTCAACGACCCGAACTGCATTTGCAATGGCAGTTACTATAAGGTAATACATTCTAAATCTAAAGATTAAAACATCTATATTTATATATATATATAGTGTGTAATCGGTAATTGGAAATGATCTATAATTATGTGTACTAATATTAAATATAAGTTATACTTAGTAGAATCTTTTTAAACTTAATAAGACACATTTTCGTATAATTAAAATTAATTTTTAAAAAATAGTATTGCGCATGTTCAAAAATTTTTTTTTAAAATGGCAACCCTGTTTTTTCTTCAAAATTACTCTTAGCTTATATTTTTTATAGAAATTTTAATGGTCATATCAACATTTTAAGTCAAATATTGGGTGAGTACTGAGTAATAACGATTTCAATATTCAGTTTTATTTGTATTCCTATATAATATTTTATATTTTTATATTCAAAAATTTTGTGATAGTTTTTATCATCGTATTATGTTCTATTTCAATAACGTAACTTACTAATCTTATTAAAAATTTATTTTTCGTACTAGGTAACAAAATAAATACAAATAAACATACATATTATGTATAACAACTTTTAATTGAAATAATTTATTTGATCTTATAAATTGTTCAAATTGCTCTCCATTATAATTGTTTTTGCTCTACGAGAAAATTCTCTATTTATTGCATTTTTAATTTGTTCTTATACATCGCCATGACTCCATTAAGTCATCAATTCATAAATCATCATAATAATATTAATAAAATATGACTACAGAATTAATTAATGTTTTTGA
This sequence comes from Tetraneura akinire, assembly GCA_021307375.1. Lineage (NCBI taxonomy): Eukaryota > Metazoa > Arthropoda > Insecta > Hemiptera > Aphididae > Tetraneura > Tetraneura akinire. The sequence continues at coordinate 7,676,493 of JAIUCT010000009.1, forward strand.
CAAAAATTTAATAAATAATACAAAAATATAAAATATTAGAAATACAAATAATACTGAATAATTATTATTACTCAGCCTTAAAATATCGGTTTCACCATTAAAATCAAGAATAAATAATTTCGAAAAAAAATTCAGGGTTTCCATTAAAAAAAAAATTGATTTGGGCATGTCCAATATATTACTAACTTTTAAAAATTAATTTTAATTACATTAAAATGTGTTTTTTTTTAAATAAAAACGATTATTTTAAGTATAACAATATTTAATATTAGTATACACGTAATTATAGACCGTTTCCAATTAGCGATTACATACTGTATATATTATATACTCGTAATATACGAGTATATTATGTGTGTGTCTCTATTATATTATTTAAATTTAAATATTTAATACCGAATAATATAAATCATTTTCGAGTTAATATTGATGATAATTATGGTAATTTATTAGCAATTATTTAAGTATGTAGTATTATTTATATAAATATACGTATATATGTATGTATATAATATAATATTATATACAGGACGGCGACTGGTGTACTGAGTCTAAATGGGAACGGTACTGCATGAACAATCGGACCAAGTCCATGTGCAGTCTTGCCAAATGTGCATACGATCATAAAGTGTCACAGGATTTCATCACCGGACTACAGCTATTCAACGTATTTGGCATGTTTTGGCTAATGAACTTCGTAACGTCATTTTCCCAGATGGTGTTAGCCATTACGTTCGCCTCGTGGTATTGGACGTTTCACAAGAAGGACGTACCGTTTTTTGCACTCACGAAATCCATTTACAAGACTATTAGGTACAATATATAGTTATAATTGATTAAATGTTAATTAAATAATAATTTCGCATCCGATTGATTAATATAATATATAATTCGACTATTGTTTTTGAGACGTATTGTATGAAACAAGATGATTTAAAGATTAAAGTTAAATGTATTGACGTAATTATATGTTAAGGAATATTTAGGGTCATTAGCATTACATGCATACACTTTAATTTTTAATTTTTTCTCAAGTCCTTTTCTTTTACTCTGTAAAACATTTAGAATAAAAAAAAAAAAAAAAAATACGAAGATAGGAAAAGAAATTACCTGTTATTATATTTTCCTCTTCATAAAACCATAATAGTTACACTAAAAATTATAATTTCACCCAATACGAACATTAGTTTAAACAAGTCTATTTATTTATAATATTCACAGATATCATTTGGGAACCATTGCTTTTGGATCTTTAATTATCGCCATCTGCAACTTTTTGCGTGCAATCCTAGAATGGGTGGAAACCAAATTGAAGAAATACGATAACTCATTCACCCGGGCCATTTTCACGTGTTTGCGGTGTTTCTTTTGGTTACTGAACAAATTTTTGAGATTCGTTAACCGAAACGCATATATTATGTGTGCCATGTACGGCAAGAACTTTTGCACATCAGCTAAACAAGCGTTTGACTTGTTGTTGAGGAACGTGCTGCGCGTGGTCGTTGTTGATAAGGTAAGGTATATTATTTTAAAAATGTATATTTACACAAAAAGCTTATAATTTGATCATACCTATACATTTTTCACTGATTTTATAAACTAACCATTCCAAAGGCAACCATCACTGGTTAGTAACGATCAGCAATAATCTCCGTCAACTTGTTATTTATTGTTGACTAATGACTATAACATTTTGTACATAATAATCGTATTCGTTATCATGGTATCAGAATTATTATTATCCAAATGTCCCAATGTTACGAGTAATTGTGAATACACAATAATATTTTCAAGTTTCTATGATTTATATTTCATTAATAAAGTAAAATCAACGTTATTAAAATTTATTATAGTTTCTGCAAATTTTGCCGTTTTTATATCACTTCTTAATTTTATTTTTATTTTTTAAGAAAAGTATATAAAAATTTAAAAATTGGCCCAACTAAATATAATTCTCTATAAAATGTATTAATCATGGTAATCGGATCACATTTCCTAGGTACTCAAAAAATGTCTTCAGTCCATATAGCGTGCCAACTACGCTTCTTGACGTTGGGTATAATTTTAATTATAGTGAATATTTTTAAAAATTTACTTTAATTTTTTATTGACAATAAATCACAATTCAATAAATAATACGTATACAATAATTAGAAATTGTGGTATCAATCGTCACAGGATAGTGAATGAAGCCATTTAACGTTGTGCGTGTACCTAAATGACAGTCTGGGTGGTCTGCTCATGTTCCTATTTTTGGCGCCTTTAATGTTGATCATAGTTAAATAGTGGTTGGAACTCCTTACCTTGTCAAAGGTTTTCGTAAATTATAGTTTTCACATTTTTAATTAACAATAATACATTATAATTATTATTCATATTTCCGACTACTTACTATTATTAATTATTGTGCTTTATTCGTTCATATAATTTGAACAACCTTAATAATAATGTATTTTATAATTTATTCTAGTTGAGGTATATAACAAGTCACAAAAAAGCACATATTCTTCCTATATAATATATTTCTTCCTTATTATTGACTTAACAGGATGATTTATTGATATTGAAAGTACGTCACGTTACAATCAGTATATTTACATTAATACGAAATCTGAATAAATAAAACGTATATAAAATAAATTTTTGTATGGGTACGTCGTGTATACCGTGTTATGTAATAGCCAAACGGTCTTAGTATGGTTACTATGGCTGGATATTGCGCAGGAATTTGCAGAACAAATAACCGATTTTCAACGGGCAGTGCCGCATTCTCTTAACGGAGGAAAAATAAAATCTATTTAATACTTATATACCTACTAATAAACAAACAACGAATTAATTGAATATTGTGTTGCATAGTTCATACTCGTAATAATATTAAACTGTAAAACATCGTATAGATTGTATAAGACAATAAGATACAGAATATTATGATAAATCTAAATCTAGGAATATACCTAATATAACTAATATATTTATATTGTAACTAATTATTTTGTAATAATTATTATTAAATATTGTCGTTATTTGTTTTTTTTTCGTATAAGGTGACCGATTTCATATTTTTTATTGGAAAAATTATTATAACTGGTGCAACCATAGCGACATTTTACATTGAATTCTACGAACCGTTGGAACCTATCAAACAGTTCGCGTTCGTCAATGAACAGCCTGATCTCAACTTCAAATGGCTGCCTATGATCGTTGTGGCCATCGGCTCTTGGGTAATATCATCAACGTTCTTCCACGTATACTCTGTCGCCGTCGACACATTGTTCCTGTGTTTCTGTAAGTACCTATATTCTATATATCATCCAGTATACCTACTTAAAATATTATAATATCTACGTTTTGTTCATTTTGATAGATCATAGGTGATAGGTATACTATTTTATATAATAAATTTGGGTTTATAATTATTGCTCGTTCGTAATTCAAAACAATATAAGTACGACATCCGTCCGTTTTAAACGCGATTTCTCCCGTATTGATATAATATGAAAAGAAGGCGATTAAATGTAAATTTGAAAATACGATCGACAAAAATGAGAAATAGTGTTATTAAAAATGTAAACGGAAAATTATTTTATACATGTGTCAGGTATGAATAGCGAGGAAATGGAATTGAATCCCCGCCCCCTCCGAAATTTAGGATATTACGTACATGAAAGTATAATATTATAATATGACTTATAATAATGAACGTGAATGAAGATTTCCAAATTTAACTTAATTATATTTATTGATATTTTCTTGAAAAATCCCCCCTCCCCAAATATGTTTTCTGCGTTTGCTCTTGTAAAAGGAAAATTTGTAAAACAAAAATATAGTAATAAAATAGTGTTGCATGAGGTACAGCCGGTACAGGCTGCAGATTTCGATTACTAATATAATATATTTTTTAAATTATTTCTTCTAGAGAACGTCTAGAATATTATTTAAAACTTAATCAACTCATTCAACAGATGTTTATTGTTTTTTTATTTGGATATACAGTGGAAGATTCAGAACGTAACGATGGATCGGCCGACCGTCCGTACTTCATGTCGCGGAAACTGATGGACGTACTCGGGACGAGGAACGTACGTCGGTCGTTTTCGATTCATTGAAAGAAATATGTGTGTGTATATATGTGAGAGCGCTTGATTTTCCTACGATACCCGCGTGTTCGTATAAAAATAAAAATATTCACTTATTATAATTTTTATTATTTTATAACGATTTTTTTAGCATTATAAAATTGTATATCGTACCTAAATACGGAATTATTATTATGTGTTTATAATACCGTTTTGTGATAAGATATTTTACTATTAACGAGCTTAATTTATATACTTAGTATATTTTATATTATACGAATGAATAAAAAAAAAAAAAAATATGTTTTTAAAGCTGTTTTTTTTAATAATTAATTAATTTCCAATTTCTCATAAAAAAAAACTATAGAAATTTGAACGTGAGTAAATTATTATTATTAATTAATTAAACTGTAGACAGAGACTGTACATACTCGTAGTAGTCGTAGTGGCGTATTTAGAGATATTATTCGAGATGTGTCCTGACAATATTGATCTTTATTGATTTATTGTTTATAAATTTGTATTAGACTTATTCGACTTATTAATCGCTTAAAAATTTACTGGCGTTATTAATTACTTAAAAAGTTTACTAAGTTTATAATTATTATACTATTTTAACGGTCTAAATTTAAAAAAAAACAACATTTCTTTAATGTTGTGGGTTATACCTATTACCTGGTGATCTAATATAATTATATTATTTGGTATTTTTATTAATAATATAGTAGAACAATACAATAATTAGTAATTTTTATGTATAAATCCTTTAATTAATTCCTATCAAATACCACATTCAGATTAAGAAAAAATTGAAAAAAAAAACTTTTCAAATTATATTACGGCGTAATGTATATGCAATTTAGGTACATTCGTGTCTTATAAACGATATAATATTATACCATTGATTATAACATTACTGGTATAAGTTGTCATAACAGAAACGTTTTCAAATTATTCTTAGATATGAATATTTTAAATCATAAATACTTTGGTATATACCTAAATTATATATTTATATTATAATATATATTATATAGGTATAAGACTTTGCTATGTTATTCTATATAAATAATGTTGTACTAATATAACACTTGTAGCATTGGAATATATCCATTATATTGCATGAAACGAAAAAATTAAAAAAAACAATTTTTTTCGTTAAAAATACTAGTTAACAAATTGTAGTAATCGAATATATCGTTTATAAGTCGAGAAATGAAATAATTAAAAACAATTTTTTTTTTGTTCAAAATACTAGTTAACACGTAATAGTCGAATTTATCGTTTATAAGTTGAAAAACAAAAAAGTTAAAAAAAAATTTTTTTCGTCAAAATACTAGATGATTACACGTTGTAGTAGACGAATATATCGTTTATAAGTTGAAAAACGAAGAAATTAAAAAAAAAAAAAAAAATTGTGTATCTTTTTTTTTCTTTTTTTCTTTATGTCTGAAGACACTTTTACTACCTAAAATAATGATCCGATTTTCAAGAATAATATATGTTGTCGGTTGTAAATTGGATTTAGTTTGTACTTTATTTAGGTCATTTTTCGAATTTCTCAAAATTGACTCAAAATTTATATGTATAAATATTTCATTAATAAATGCTTAACGTGTAGGTATGTACTATGTACCTGTAAAATGTATTTCAATATCTCAAGACTCAATTTTTCTTTATAGGTGTTCATAGTTGTAATTTTAGTAAAATTATATTTATTAGTAAGTATTTATATGGATTCTTCCTATTATACTCGTATTTCAATATTTTAGAATAATGATAAATAAAATTGAAAATTTTTTTATGATATGGGCATTTAGGTGACAAGGGATTTTATGAGCATTTATATTAAACTTAGAAATTTGAAAATTTTATAGAGTGTTCATTTATGTACTATATCTATATGTGTACCTATATGGTCCATATGACCCTACATGTTTGATAAAATTTTGCGTTTTAAATATTTAATAAAAAATGTCAAAATTTTAATCAATAGGTACATTATCTGACTGATCTTCGCTCAGATTCGTTTTTTTCGAATGCAATAGTTTATCATTGCATTCAAATTCTAATTAAAATTAAACACTATGATTTTCACACCTATATCCCTGCGACAGAAATATCCCTTCCCTTGCTTTTTTGTATATATATATGTGACATGTGTATGTAATTTATAAAACGATGAAGTATTAATTTTTTTATAAATTATTAATTTATTATTATAATGAAAATTATTATTAATATATATATATATATATACCTATATATATATAATATTTAAGTATTAATATTCTATTTAATTAATTTTTAATCACATGACTAGAGGTGTTATAGAAGTATGTTTTCTATACCTTAATATCTTTAATTTTATTGTTTTTTAATACCAAACTCACAAAATAGTCATAATAATTAATAATAAAAATAATTTATTGAAATCAAAATAGGTACATATAAAATATAATAATTATATAACAAACATGAAATATAACAAAATCAAATATAACACAAACAAATATAACAAAATCAAATATTAACAAAAACAAATATATCATAAACAAATATAACAAAATAAAATTTAAATTGGTTGCAAGAAAAAATATCAAAAAATTACAATGTTATGCGTAACATTCAAAAATAAAAAATACGTGCAAATTCATTTATAGTAATAGTAAGTATTTAAACAATGTAGTCGTCAGTCATATTTCGAAGTGATCTTCGAATTCAGTTATTCATATTTAAATTATTACGTCGGTTATTGTGAAAACTAGAAGGGAAACAATAACAATTTAATTAAAATATATTTTACAATGATTAATGTATAGTCATAAGACGATATAATTATAATATTAATGCTAAATTACTGATAATACATTCCAATACCTTCTTTTATTCCCTCTCTTCGTTCTGGATTGATTATTGTTTCTCATACTGTACGCAAAAGAATTATTATTATATTCTCTATCGATAAATTTTTCCCAGTCTGATTTCTACGAGTACAAAAAAAAAAAAAAAAAAAAAAATAATAATAAGAAATAACATTTTAAATTACAATTACGAAATCAAAATTAACATATTTTTTTCAATATTAAATCATAATATAATATATTAATTATTTTTACTCACGTCATTTTTCAGTTTTGCCGCAAGCTCTTTAAAGACGCTTACGTACTTCTCTGCGTTTACAAATTTATTAATTAATAAAATGTTGTTTTTACACGTCTTCAGCTCTTCCAATGAAATTTTATTTTCCAGTTTTGGTTTTACCATTTCCAAAAACTACACAAAAATATTAAAACAATATAATATAATTTACCGACGTAATAATTACATAAAAATAAAATGTAATATATTACACGCATATATTTTGTTTGATATTTATAATACTGAGGTGGGGGAGGATGTGATGGCAAGTGATATGAGGAAAGTGGGTGTAAGAGAAGAGAATGCGGAAGATAGAGTTAAGTGGAGGCATAGGATTAAGGTGGCCGACCCAAATAGTTGGGAGAGAAGGCGAAGTAGAAGAAGAAGAAGAAGAAGAAGAAGAAGAAGAGAAGATTTATAATACCTGGTATAAATACTCCATAGGAGGTACGCATATTAAATTCATTTTGGTCATTCTTTTGAATTGTTCTTCGTAATAATATTTCAAATCTTCGTAATTTAAGTAGCCATCACTGTCTGTGTCCATACATCTAAATTAATATTAAAAAAAAAAAAAAAAACACACACATACGATTATTAATTTTCGTACGCGCGTATTATTCCGGTATAACATTCAAATATCTTACTTGAACCAATATTCCACTGCTCTCGGATGTTTCTTATCCTCTTCCGCTAACAGAAACCAAACGAATTCTTCGTAAGTCATAAATTTTTCGCTCTTTCCATCGATTATCTTTGTTTTAACTACATTACCGCGAAACAAACTCTCGACGATTCTTGTGTTTAACGCTAAATATACAAAGCGCATTATAATAGAATTATTATAGAATGCGCGTAAGTAAAAATAGCCGTAAAAAAATTATTTCAATATCTCGCGCGTATGTTTACCGCAATTATTGTAATTTTTCAAGACGTTTTTCTTTATGATCATATCGTCATATCGATCGAGGTTCCGAAAACTGTTGTAAATTACCAGAAAATGTTTGTAATTGAAGTAGAACGGGGAACGATCGATGTAGTGTTCCTGTTCCAACGATTCTAATTCATCGATGAATCTGGAATTTTGGATCTCCAGAGCATCGATTTTCCCGCTCCACGACGAATTCAAATCGTAAAATATTCGTGATATAACCTGTAAGCGTGAGTAATCGTGATTTATAGTTATAAAAATATATATATATATATGCGAATATTTATTACAGTTCTCGTGTATATGGAATGATATACAGTCATTCTCTTCAGTTCTGTCAAATCCGGATGCGTGTCAATTACGTCCGAAACCAATATCTCGAGTTGCTGTGGAGTTACGGACTTTGCCCCTGGTTGGCGTGACAAAATCCGTATCAATTTCGACGGCAAGCCACTACACGTGGACCACACGCTAATGCGAATTTGACAACGGTTAGTTTTTTGTTATATTATATTATTATAATAATATAGGCAATATTCCAAAAGAAATATTATGTTAAATGATAAACGTGTGGATTTTTGTGCTTACTCTTTCCAATATTTTAGAAACTTGTTTTGGTATATAATGTTATTTTGGCCGCCGCCGCCACATGCAATAAACAAAGGTTTTCGTAAATATAGCGGACATCCACACAGCTGTAAATATATAAAAAATAACACGTTTAGGATAAATATGAAACAAAACGTACGAAATTATAACATTTAATTTTATATTACTTTTGCGATTGGACCAAAATCCCTTTCGGTCGCTTGTCGTTTGGGCAACAAACTAAAGAAATCCGAGATTTTACTTTCAATAGTTTCCCACTGTTCGACTTGGTGGTCATCGCTAAACAGACAATTTAAACGGTACACATTTATATTACGAAATATAAAAAAAAAACAAACGTTAAATTTAATAATACCATTGATTTTAGAATATACTCTAATATATTCTATAATCAATGATAATACCAAAGAAAAAAAAAACATATTATAGAAACTTCGACTTGTTATTTTTTTTTTTTTTTTTATATAATAATACATCAAAGGTAAAAATTTCGAAACGTATAAATACCTCGTTTCTATGTTTTCTACTATTCCGTCAATATCCTGTATTTTCATTGCCACAGAAGGCGTTGATACAGTTTCGGTTTCGGTTGAATTTGACTAAAAAATTAAAATAATAAATTATTAAATAAATTTATATTATAAATCACGAGTATTTACAGTATAGCAATTATAATATTCCATACAAAATTAACACAAGTTAGGCTATAAAATTATTATTATTATTATTTATTTACTTCAGATTCAGTAGTCTTAATATCATTATCTTCACTTTCTGATGATAGTTGTGTTGGTATTTGTATAGCTTGAGATTCTATTGGCTCAATACTATCATCTTCACTTTCTGATCTTAATTGTGTAGGTATCTCCTAGAAACAAATATGATAGAGGCATTTTTTTTTTTTTTTTTTTTTAATCACTAATTTATGACATATTATATTATTTATACACTACGATTTTACCAAATATTATTTTTAGAAATTAAAATGATATATTAGTTTTTTATTTACCAGAGATTCCATTGGCTTAACACTATCGTCATCACTTTCTGATGTTAAATGTGTTGGTATCTCCTAAAAACAAATATATTATATACATTTTTGAAAAATTATTATTTGGTAACATATTATACAATTATACAACATATATTATATTATAACATATCAATTGTTATTAATGATAGAAATTCAAAATAAAATAAAATATAAAATTGTATTAATTTGTTTATTTACTTGAGATTCAATAGGCGTAATATTGTCACTTTCACTTTCTGATGATAGTCGTGTTGGTATTGGTATATCCTAAAAAAAAAAAAATATATACATTTTATAAATTTATGAAAAATCATCAATTCATACAGTGCCGCAACAATAGGGGACGCTGGGTATGCATTGCATTCCCTGACCAGAGATTTATTTTTAGATAGGGGCCCCATATTAAAAGTTATATTATAATATTATTTATAAATTTTATTCATAAAATAAAAAAAATGAAACTCGAAATATTGTTGTCATCCAAATATCACATAATAGTTATGCTTATGATATATTTTCCGTCCATTATCGATTGATGCCATAGTCATAGAGACATAGACATAATACGTATTGTATTATACACACAATATAATACATAAACATAATATATTATATAATCGAACATGTTTTAATTGAATAGAAAAACACTTGAAAATTTAGAAATAACTAATAAGAAATTGGAAAGTGGAAGTAGTTGGTACTTCATTTAGGTCATTTTTTGAATTTCTCAAAATTGACCTTAAATGCTAGAATAAACGACGAAAAAACGGCATTTTTCATGAAAACTGAAATTTCGACGAATTCGATTTCAATATTTCACGATAACTCGGACAATTTTGAAGTTAGAGACTTGAAAATTTTATTGAGTATTCACATAGGAATTATATATATGTGGTAATTTTGGTAACAAATTCGACCCTTTTTAGACACTTATACCTAGAAATCCATCCATAAATTTATTTATTGAATATATAATATACGAATATACCACAGAAGAAAGGGATTAAAAATATCATATACTAATATATTGCTTAGAAAAAAGGGGGACTGGGGGGCCCATAATTCTGTCTTGCATTGGGGCCTACCAATAGCAAGTTGCGGCACTGAATTCATAACATAATATAAGTTACCAATCATTAGTATTCATTAATGACTTTGTTATAAATTAAAATATAAAATAAAATATTAATCATTTTTTTATTTACTTTAGTTTGAGATTCTATTGGCTTAATACTATCATCTTCACTTTCTGATTTTAATTGTGTTGGGATCTCCTAAAAAAATATGTAAAATACAATTTTTTTTTTAAATTACTAATTTATAACATAATTATATTATTTATAAGTTACTATTTTACCAAGTATTATTGTTAGAAAATAAAAAACATGAATAAAATGTTATATTAGTTTTTTTATTTACCTGAGATTCTATTGGCTTAATACTATCATCTTCACTTTCTGATGTTAAATGTATTGATATCTCCTAAAAACAAATATATTGTAAACATTATTGAAAAATTATTATTTCGTAACATAATATACAATTATACAACATATATTATTATTATTATTATTATTATTATTATTATAACATATCAATCGTTATTAATTTTAGAAATTTAAAATAAAATATTATATAAAATTGTATTAATTTTTTTATTTACTTGAGATTCAATAGGCTTAATGTTGTCATTTTCATTTTCTGATATCAAATGTATTGATATATCCTGAAAACAATTATAAAGTATATATAAATTTTTGAAAAATCATTTGTTTCTAACATAATATAAGTAACCAATCTTTATTATTTATGAATGACTAATGTTAAAATAAAATATTATTAATTTTTTTCATTTACTTGAGATTCGATAGGTATAATACAATCACATTCACTTTCTGATGTAGTTAATTGTATCGGTATCTCCTAGAAACAAATAGATACAGATATATATAATATAATATGTTATATACAATTTTGAAAAAAACTTTAAAAATCGTTTTATTTACTTGTAACTCATTAGACTTAATGGTATCATCTTTAGTTTCCGCTTTTATTTGTGTTGGTATATCCTAAATAATATAATTGAATATTTCGAATTAACTTAAAATGTATATTATAAAAATTTTATTGTAAATAAATGTAAGTACATACGTCGAAACTATTTTGACATTCGACGATCTCCATGTTATTTTCCTCAGTTAAACATTTCGTATCTGAATCTAAATTAACAAAAATAAAAGATATATTAAAAGAATACATAAACTATTAATATATTATATACAATATCCAATGGCGGTTCTAAGATATTTTTTTAAAGAAGGGTGAGAAATATTTTTTTATTAAAGTAATAAAGTATTAAATCAACCTTGTTAATGATGATTGAATGAGGTATAATTTAAGTTCTCAATAATAATTGCATTAAAATTTCAAAATAAATGTCGAATTTATGAATTAGCTAAATAATTAAATAACGAATAAAAATAACTAGTTAACTTGTGATTAAACGTGCTATTACCCTATATAGTACGCGTTTGCGCCCTGTGGATCCGAGGTAGAATTTATACTTATTATAATATCATACTGGTTTTACACTGGTATTTCTTTACCTTAATAATAACTTATAATTATTTTATTTTTATATGGACGTGAAAAATAATAATTAATAGTACATTAATAGTAAATAATAAATATAAATTTAAATTATTCATATTATAATTTATAATACCTACAATAAATGCATTGTGTTAGGTGTTTTATTTTTTAATTACCAAATATGTAACTAAATTTATTTTGGTGTCTTAAAATAAGTAATGTAAATAATTACTATTTATTATAATAAATACCTAAAGGTAATTCAGGTTTATTATCCGACGGCATAGGCATTTCTTGCGTCTTATCGATTTTATTCCATTTGGTTTTCTGTAAATTTACTACTTCCATTATGTTTTCATAAGTCGTCGTGCCAGATTGAATATGTCTTTCAAGATTTACTATTATTCTATTAAAATTACACGCCTGAAAATTATAATAGATACGTATTTTTGTTAAGAGCATATTATTATACATTAGGAAAATTAATAAAGAATTATTAATATTTTTTTGATTTCGTGGCTGATTTAAAAATCGGCACGATATTTATTTTGAACTTAGAATTTAGATTGTATTAATGTTATGAAACAACAATAATATTACTTGTTCCAAATTTTCTCCGACGATTTTTAAAAAGTGGCATATATTCAATATCATTTCATTTGTTTGAATGTCGGATAATAACGATAGTACAAACGTGTTTATAATATCTGATGGTAATAAATAACCGTTGTATAATTCACCAATAAATCTATGAAAAAGACGTGATATTTTTTTAATTTTTCAATATATTTGTTTTTGTTAAAATGCATATAAATTTATTTAATTACGTGTATATTTCCCTGGACATTATAGACGTTTTACTAATTTCTTTATCGAATAAAGTTTTGCAGTGTTCCGTTAACAGTTCTTTAAATGGTATCACGTTGTTACTATCGTTATCGTCGTACACCGTTTCTCCACCCAATATGAGTATGCTACACATCGTTATACACTCGGGTATGTGTTTCGAATGATCTTGCACCTAAAATAAATACGATTCGTATAAATTGTATTACATTTACAGCTTACAGCCACTCGCAATAAATTGTATAAAATCCCAAATCGGTTAATAAATAACATAAAATGTATAATACTGCTATAATATACCTTTTTAAATATTAATTCTATTACATAAAGTGCGTCTTTTTGCATGTTCATGTCGATTATCAACGCTTGAGTCGATGTAACGATATTACATGGAGTTATACGATTAAAAAGTCTGTCCATGTGTGAGTAATCGTTCTAAAAATAATTTATGAAATTGTATAAAAATCATTTATTCGTTATAATTTTTCTTTTTTTTTGTATATATTATTATTAATATTATGATACTCATACTAATGATAATATATAGTGAAAATTCCTGAAATACATGATTTTTCTATTATTGCAATTAATAAAATTAATTTAAATATGTAATGGGAATTATTAAACATATAATACATACGAGTACTTCGCTATATTCATGTTTCCCGTGGCCGTCCTGATTTCCAGCGCAATCTTCCCCTTGGTCTATGTATAAACTCAAATTAGATTTATTATCATAGTCACTTTCACTTTCACTACAATAATATAAGTCTTTTTCTTCGTCTTTTCCATCATTTGGATCATTATGTTTCTCCAAGGAGTCGCCATAATGATGTACTTCCTCATTGTTAAGAATTAATTGACAATCATTATCATCATCATCATCATCATCATCATTATCACCATCATCATCAATATCATCATCATACACATTACTGCAGTGATTATTTTCTTTATTATCGACGTCAGGAAGAAATTCCTCTTCATCAACATTTCCTCTAATTTGAGGCTCTTCATTATCGTCATCATTCCTTTCTCGTTTTTCATTATCGCCGTCTCCAAGATGATGTTCCAGTTCATCGCTATTTGGATTGGGACGATTTTCCAGACCAATGGTTTTGAACAGACATTTTTTGTGTACTGTCATCCCACAATCTGCGTGTTCAATAATAAAATGTACAAATAAATGGGAAAAATTAATTATTCCTATCCACAAGATTATCGGACAAATTTATAGTTGATACCATGGTATTATATAAGTTTAACTTAGCTTTGTGAAAATTATTCACTAATTAACCAATGGTAATACTATAACCTACATGATGCCCTTCTGCATAAAATTATGTCGTTTTAATAATTATATGCGTTTTATCTAACGAATCTGTTTCTAATATAATTTTTATTTATAATCTTCAGCAATTCTTTTTATCGTTCAATAATATTAATTACATCAAGAATATACATATAGAATTATATTTCTTCTATTAAAGAAGTAAAAATAATAAGAAATAAATGAAACCATAATAATATATAACTATTTGGTACTTTTAATTTCGTCTCTACACTCAGTGGCGCAACTAGGAGGGCGCAAGAGGGTCTTTAGCACCCCTTGTTTTCTTTAAGTCTAACTATAATAATTACATTAAAATACTGTCAATTTTAAGTTTTAAAGTTTTATTTAGAACTATTTTGTTCAAATGTCTTATATTGTAATCTATGAATATAATAAATTGATAATACTGCATGAAACCTAGAAAAAATATAAAATGTAAATGTCTACTTATTAGGATAATAAAATATGTTTAATTTTAGAATTGTTATAGTGATTCATAAATAATTGGGAAATAGCATTTGGTTTTTTTTTGTTACTTAATTTTAGCGCCCCCCATATTTAGGCTCTAGTTGCGCCTATGTCTACACTGCGTATAATATATTTAAACCCTGCGATAAATAATTATTAAAACTGCTCGGTCGGTCGTACTCTGCGTGGTGACGTGAGGAGTGAGTATTTTATATTTTAATCTACGGTTGCTAGGTAAATATAAATATCAATAAATAAATTTTTTTTTACGTTTTTTAAGAAAAATTTGTTAATTTTTAATTTATATTTTATTATTATGGCTGTTATATATTATAATCTAATCTATAATTTACGATACATAAAAGAAATGCCTATCGAGGATGGAGTGATCTATCCATATACTATTTTTTATTTTATACTAAATTCATAAATAAATATTTAAACGAGCGTAAAAATGATAACAAATAAATACGGATCTACGGTTGCTATGCCAACGAATATCAATAAACAAATAAATAAACAAACATTTTATTTAAGTTTTTTAAGAAAAAAATTTATATTTAATAAATATTTTATCATTAATACCTATGTAATATAATATTATTTAGGTTATATTAAAAAACAAAGTATAAATATACCTATTTTTCTCTAATAGATTCTCCTACTAATTATTAATGATAAGATTTATAAATACCCATTTTTTCAATTTTTTATACAATATAATAATATTATATTGCTCTTATTATAGAATGAAACCACCATTAATAACAAATAATAACAAATAAATCCGAAATATATAAGATTTATTAACTTATATAACTCGACATAATATAATTAATTATCAGAATAATTGATACCTCAAACCTCAAACCTCAAAATGTATCTTGGTGCATAATTTTTTAAACTGCACTATTCCGCATCTAAGCAAAATAATAATTAAAGACGCTTGACCGGACGTGCGTTGCGTGGTAACCACGGTTGCTAATAGTAATTAAAATATCAATAAACAAATTTTTAGAAAGAAAATTATATTTTAATATTAATGCCTATAAAATAATATAATTTAATATAATTTATGATACATAAAATCAGAACCACGACTATTTCTCTAGGATGAGCGATCCATATACTCTAGTTTACATTAGAATTTTTTCTAAATTTATAAAAAATATACCAAATATCATTAGTATTGTCAATTTTTAAATACCGATTTTTAAATTGTTTTATACAATTAAATTCCATGTATTAAGAAATTAAGCTAGATAAATAATAAATAATCAAGCCAAAATATAAAAATATATTAAATTTGATACTTTAAGTACGTCTTTACTACAGGGGTAATTATTTTACGTATATATTACGTGTCCACGCGAAGTGGGAAGGTGAGTTTTTAAATACAAAAACATGCCTCACAGCCTTACGGAATATTCCGATTTCGATTTTTGTTCTTTTTTTTTTTATTTGAACGATAAAGCCCTCTTACGGGAATTCAAGTCCGATTTTCAAAATTTAAATTACAATATTGGTAATACACATACGTTAATTTAATTCTTCAAAATTTTGGAATTTTTAATAGTACTTATTAAAAAAAAAAAATCAGAATTCAATCATCAAATTATATATTTAATCTGGAAACACACACTAATAATTATTTACACACTAATACAATAACATCGAATCGACCGCCGCCGTATTAAGAAATTATCTGAATTGTTATATTCCTTAAAAAATATCCGTCACCATGCCCCGGACGTGCGATGCGTAATAACCTCGGTTGCTAGGTAAATAAAATATAATAAACAATTTTTTTTTTACGTTTTTAGGAAAAAAATTTTTATTTTCTAATATTACAATAAAAAGTAACTACGCAAATAACTGCTAATAATTGATTTTGATATTTTTATTTAAATTAAATTATTTCATATTGCAACTAAAACGATACGCGTGTTAAATGAATAATACAAATTACTAAATCGCACATATTTGAAAATTTAAAATTGTTATTCGATTAATATTTTACGTTTCGTAATACTTGTAAAATGTTATTATGTAAAGCGAGTTTTACCTATTATACCGTTTCTACGTATAATAAAAATATCAATGAACAATTTTTTTTACGTTTTTTTTAAAAAAAAAATGTATTTTAATTATATTTTATTACAATAATTAAACCTAAATATTAAAAGTATATTTTGATATTGTTTAATTAATTAAACGGCGTTGCTATACGCGTCCGGCGTTTGGCGTCCGGCAATCGGCGTCCGACGTCTGACGTCCGACGTCCGACGCCCGGCCACACGATAACGCGAGTTTTCTTATACGAATTTACGGTTGCTAAGTAAATAAATGTCAATAAACAATTTCTTTTTACGTTTTTTATGAAAAAAAAAATGGATTTTATTTATATTTTACGAATTTATTATTAATTATTAATAATATAATATAATTTATGATACATAAAATCAGAATATTCTGTCTATCGTAGAGGGGCGATCACTATAACGAGTTTTTTTCTCTAAATTTATAAAAAAATATACCAATAATTAAGACGCAATTATCAAATTATCAACACCGATTTTTAATTTTTAGGCAATTATTAAAGAACGTAGCCAGTAAAAGTAATAACGAATAAATAAAGCCGAAATATAAAAGTATCTTTTAAAGTACGTCTTTAGTGCGTAATTATTTAAACCGAGAGGTTACGCATCCGCCACAAATAATAATTAAAGACGTTGGACCGGACGCGCACTGCTTGGTAACCGCGGTCGCTAGGTAAATAAAATATCAATAAACGAATTTTTTTACGTTTTTGTAAGAAGAAAAATTAAAATACATTTTTTTTAACGTTTATTTGATTATATACGATCTGTAAACCTGTAAAGGTATTTACAATGATCATAATATGTGCGAAAAAGAAAAATTAATAATAATTATAATATACAACTATAAGGAAATGGTGACGCGAGGAAAAGCATTTTAATTAAATTTATATTTTAATTATTAATGTTATGGGACGATCCTTATACTAGTTTTAACCGGAGTTTTTTTCTAAATTTATATATGAAAAAAAAATAAAAATACAAACGCGATTTTGTATTGTCGATTTATAATAATAATTCGTATTTTGTCCGAAATTAAACTATACAATATGAGATATCGTTTATAAATTTGTCCATAAATATAATAAAATTGTTTTAATTCTCTTACCTTTACACTTTACAATTTTCTTCAATAAACCGCAGCGTTTTTTGCACGTCTTACACTTTTTGAACAGTTTCGTGAAAATGTTCTTAACGCGTTTTGTTCTCGGATGTCGACATCTGAACGAAACGTACGGAAAAATAAAAAAAGAATAAAAATAAAAATAAAAAGCGTTATTATAAGTACATAAATATCGTGTAAAAATTTATATTTTATTATTTATAATATGTAATCGGTTTTTCTTACTGAATGTCGTTTGTCGTCACGTCAACGATGTCTGCATTCACACCACGGATGGTCTACGGAAGAATAAAAAAAATTAAAAATAATAAAAACAAAACGTAAAAAAATGCTATAAAATTATTATTTAAATTATCAAAATGACTTATACGAACTTTTGAATGACAAACTACGTCCGTCTTCTTGTCTATCTTGTCCATCTTGTCCATCTTTGTCTCGTCCAAATAAATTGTATTAATAAATAAATAATATATTTATTATAAGTTTATATAAAGATCGCCGTGTAAATAAATACGCGGACGATAATTGAAAATGAATAATAATAATTCGTATTCGTATTCGTATTGAAATGTCGTAAAAGTTTCGTATTCGCGTTTGATAGCGTTTAATTCGCTCGTGTGTGTTCTATTTTACGTCAAGAGAGAGATGTTGACGCGCCGAAGGTTCCCAACGGCGTGACGAAAAATTCGTAAAACAATTAGCCCGTCGATCTCGTGCATAGATTTCCATAGTGATGAACGTTGTTTATTGTAACAATAACAAACACTTATCACAAAATAATCAGGAATTACAATAATGATAACAATAATGAACACGACGACTTTGAATATAACATTATTATAATAAATATCTATGTGCTATGTTATCAATATAATGTTGTTTTTGTTGATTTTGATATCGTTTTCAAAAACAATATTATATTATATTAACAATATTTACTGTTTATTATTAATTTATATATTATACAATAGATGAAAGTATCGAACGACTTGTCATTTTTTTTTTTTTTTTTTTTTAATGATCTTCATTTTACATTTTTATTGTACCTGAAACCTATACAAAGTTATACTCTTAGCCCCGTTAACTTAGCGCATTTAATTTTTCATACCGTTTTTATTATTAATACGAGTACGTGTTATTATACGTCCCCCAATCAGGATTATTCGCATTAATCAACCGATAAATTTTATAACCGCAACGTAAAATAATTTGCGATAGGCGGTCGACGTTTGACGTATAAAAACACGAAATGATATAAATATCGAAATCGACTAGTACACGATCTCGTCTTAATAATAATAATAATAATAATAATAAATATTGTATATTATGTAAAACCGTGATTAAAATATATGACTAATACAGTGGGAGGTGGGACGGTAAAAAATGTAGAAAGAAGACCGTCGAAGCTGGTAACTACGAGGACGCGCGCGCTCCTGGTCGAGTGACACAAAAAATGAGGGGTGGGCGAGCGTAGTATAGAAAAGAAGGGAGGAACGTCGAATCTAAAGACTTATATTAGAGGATGATGGGATGCTTATGTACGGGAGTCGTCGAAGGGAGGTCAGAGAGACCGGAATAATGGCTGAGAGGGCAAACACGCCTCCGTAGTCAAGGGGTGGCCGAAGGTCGTGATAATCGGAAGAAAAGGGATAGATGGGGTTAGAGCGTGCGCCCCTGTGACCTCTCGTAAATATAATACCAAGTGCTCGGAGACCCACGTGAAAACGTTACGAACAATATTTAATTAAAAAGTTTTCATTAACATTAATATATTATCTCTGGGTAATAATAATTTCTTGTCGATTGTTATTTTTATTATCAATTATTACGATTACACGTATATTGTGTCGACGGCTAATTTTTTTTATCGGTTAATTGTATCTTTAAAGTACGCTAACATTTCGCTTTAAGTCGACGGGAATGAAGGTTATAGAGTGATAATAAAACTTCATCCCTCAAACCCAATAACTAATGATCCTCTTAAAAAATGATTTGAATAAATTGACGGATATAACAATTATATAATATTATGCACTTATTATGTTATTTAATAATGATTTTTTATTTCTTTTACTCAAACTATATATGATTTATATAAGTACAAAACAAAATTATTTTTAAATAATATAATCAATATATTAATTATTTATTTCCATATAATAATTTAGAAGTATATAATCACGGCCACGAATACAAATTACATTGCTACATTTGTTTCTATAAGCACGGACGCACGGTATAATATACCGTGTTTCTAATTCTAAGTAACTACTATAGCAACAAAATATTTAATTACTATATTTTGATACATGATATTTCCGTTGTTATTAATTCATTGTCATGTTTGACGTTTATCTTTTAGTATTTTTTGAAAATTTTACTAATATTTTTGAAAAATTGGAATTTTCTATTAAAATTTAATATTATTATAACACGTTTGTAATAATAGAATATTTGTATTAAATTTATGATTATTTTTTTTGATATAAATATAATCATCACTTATTTGGACATGGACCAATTTTGCAGCTTTACATTTGAGTAAGTCCGTAGACTTTATTATTATCTATTATTTATGTGTTATATACAGGGTATACCGATTGTAAGTTAATAATTTCTATACATATGAAAAAAAAAATTATCAGATTAAAGTTCGTGTTTATTTGGTTAATATTTTATGTTCGTACATGTTATTCTTAGACAAACGATAGTTTTGAAATGAACGATTACTGCAATGAAGGACGAATGGAAGTCGATGGATATTGCAGACGCTGGAGAACCGATGAATGTTGATAATACAGATGTAGAAGTAATGGACATCGACTATCCCAATGAAAATGAGATGACGTGCATAATAATGGAATGGATAATGTCATCGGATGAGACATGGAAGATTTTTAGTTGATATGTTGGCCGCCAAGAAATGTATTTGACCATTGACCGTATAATGTCATAATTTGAATAAGGATAAAATTATTCTACACGTGAAAATTCGTTGATTAACTGTATCGAAAGGTTATAATTCAATAAAATAAATTAATTAATTAACTTTATCCATTAACTATGGACTTAGAGTTGGTATTCTCACCAATGCTCCTATAAGCTATTTCGAATTGATATTATTATACTTTCTTTTTAGTTTATTTATGAATAAATTATAGGTGCATTACCAGTTTAATGTAGATACGTATGAGTTTATTGTGTAGATAATTTCGATAGGTTATTAAATCGACATTATAATAAGAGTCATATAAGACAAAGTCATACTATTTTATACGTTATGTTAAATTGGTTGCTATGTATTATAAAACTAAAATAGCTGGTTAATATGATGAAATACTTAAAATATTTTAATATATTTATCATATTTTTAAAAACTGAATTATTTTAACTTTTTATTTTACATAGCACTCAAATAATATAGTTAAAAAACAAGGGAAGGATATAGGTATAAAGAGGAAAGTGTTGAATTTTCATTAACATTTGAACGCAATGATAAATCATTACATTGCGGTGAAAACGAATTTGAGCGAAGTTCATCAGATATTAATATTTAATTAAAATTTTTACATTCATATAGTCTTTACGTTCAATAAAAAAAACCCCCCTAAATGAGTCACCTAAATACCCAAATTTGACAGTACTTCGCTCAGAATCGTTTTTTGAATGTATTGATTTAATATATTGCATTAAAATTTGCTTCGCACAAAATCCAAAATAATTTGACAAATTATTAGTAAACGTTCTTACTTAGGTGTATCTTATTTATTTATATGGATTGAATCAACGATATTAAGTTAAGATGTTAAGTCATATTAAATGCACACATGAAAATTGTATTTCTTATAAAATGATTTGAGCCGGGATTTGAGTGTTGTGGTTTGGACACAGACACTCATAATCCGGTCACATCGAGACAACCACTATTAGATCGGGGGAAAAGTTGATGGATTAAAAATTAACCTCTTTTTATGTTTTGTTTATTTTAGTGTTAAATGTTACCGTGAATTGATTGATACACTCTCGATGGTCAAAATGTGATTTGAAGGAAGATAAAACTTATATTGTTTAATTAAAAAGCAATGGACATATAATTGTAATCTATGTTTTTAACAAATCAATAACATGTTTCGTCATGTCGCCGGCTTGTTGGAAGTTATTCAATTAAAATTAGTCTTTCATTTTTTCATAATTATTAAAAATCATTACTTTGGATGGTATTTTTAAGAATTGATTTAAATGTTATTTGTTTCTCATATTATAATATAACTGTATACTTATTACTTATAAAGAGTTTTTGATAATTTATTTAATTAATGACAAAACTTAGGTTCGTTAATTAATTATAATTAAAGTGTATTAACACCTAATAACGAAGAACGAACTCAATTATTATTGGAATCGAGTATTTGAATTAAATATTGTATTTATAAAGTAATAATAAATACTCATATACCTACCATATATTATTATAAATAAACAAATTATAGATATTTTTTTTTTTTTTTTTTTATATGGTCTCGGTTAACATTCTAAACTTAGAGCTGTTTAAAAATTATAAGAAATTTCAAAAAATTTAACGAGTTCAAAACTAACTATATGACACCGTTTCAACACGAGTAGACTTGGAAATCTTAGTTTTGCTACTATCAATTGTCTATAATTAGTTATTCATAATACGAATGTAAAAGTTAAACGTTTCAAACTTTTATAATATTACGGTTGTAGTATAGGTACAAGAAAAATGACTCGTTTGTAAATTTTACGATAAATTTTCCGTATTTTATGTTTGATTTTCAGATACCTATACGAAATTTATTGGTATAAAATGAAATTACTTAATTTCGTTCCAGTGTGTAGAATTTTTTTTTTTTTTTTTTACATATTACAACATAAATTCACGACGTACACATTTTATATAATATTTTATTTTGTATATTATA
>JAIUCT010000009.1:7724252-7755543 GCA_021307375.1 Tetraneura akinire
CTCTCAGACAAATGCCTCATTAGTCCTCACAATAAACCCTATAAAATTGAAAACCAATTGAATAAGGTGTTCAGACAGTATGTATATGAATCATCACAGAGCAATCTAACATTTAATTATGATTAAAATGAATTTAAAGACAACATATAAACAAATAATACTAATAAATGTCAATAAAGTACATCCCTACTGAAAAATATCGCATGAATACCACGTATCCACCAGCCAGCTGTGAAAATGTGCCTTTACAATAGTATAATGAAGTCATTGAAATGAATTACATGGGATGATAATTTGTAATGTATAAATAAAAAAATATATATATTAAATTTACAGTAGCAGCAATTTCTAATTTACATCAATTATCTAAACATTGGTCTTCATATTAAAATGACAGAATACAATTTATGTATTTTTAGCTAAAATTAACTAATAATTGAACTCTCAGACAAATGCCTCAATTAGTCTGCACAATAAACATTATAAAATTGAAAACCAATTGAATAATATGTTCAGAAAATACGTATATGAAACATCATAGAGCAATATATTTTTAAAAGAATAATTGAATAACATTATAAATAAGGTATTATTGAAAAACAATAACATAAACAAATTACATGTCTTTTAACTAATAAGAAGCAATAATAATGCAATCATCATAATTCTCAAACAAATCAATATTAAAAATATGTCATAAAATAAATTATAACTCTCAGACAAATGCCTCAATAATCTTCAAAAAAAAAAACATGATAAAACTGAAAACCAATTAAATTATGTATTCAGTTATAACAGTAAAATTATCATCATAGAGTATTAAATAATAAATATAATTAATTAATAACGAAGACAATGTATTAATATCTAAACATTTAACTTTAAATAAATGTATTACACTCACATCATTAAACAATTGTTAGAAACGTTCGGCAAGGTGCAAAAATCCTCCGCTGGACCGGGAATCGAACCCGAGTCCCTCACTTACCGGGCGATTGATCTACCACTGAGCTACCCAACGGGTGTTTTTCATTACCTTAACCGAACGCTTCTAAACTGGCTAACACAATAAAACGAAATCATACAAAAGCATGTTATTAACTATTTTATACTATTATATATTTAAATGTGTTTATGATAAGGTGTATAAATAATACATATTATACATTGGGAACACTTCGAATGTTCGCTGCATTAATGTAAGAATGAGTTTTCAACAAATAGCATTATATTGTTTTCATATACATTAACAACAGTTGCAAGTCAAACAAAATTTAAATTTTCATACACGGTGTAGAGAAATCATTGTCAACTATTTTTATTTTAAATAATTAAAATATAGTACCAATTTTTGATGGAGTTAAACCCTTCTTAGCCAACTTGAAGATGTGATCTTTGACATCTTCGGATGAGGATTTTAACCATGTAGCTACGCTGCGACGGTATGGCAAGGCCGATTTTGATATACCTTTTCTGTGAACATACGATAAAACATTTTTAACGTGCAACGTTACGGAAAAACATCAGAAACAAACAACACCAATGCTACTTCTGATGAAGTTAATGCATTGCGGTCATGTCATGTTTTCTGACAATATATGAATGATTTATTACAAAAACTGAAATATTATTTACCCGGGTGTGTGCATCCGACCCATTTTGATGTTTGGTTATTTACCTTTTCGAAAAATAAAATCAACACAACAACAGTTTAATTTCGTAAAATTTCAATAAAGAAATCCTACACACACGTTAGACAATCTTCACATAACCCAAAAGAATGGCGTTGATAGATTCCCAAGCTACCAAGGAGGAATACGAACATACAGCCAAGGAACATTGATCGATAGTAGAAATTTATTATTCCATGAATTTTTCATCCAATTGCAATTCATTTTTTTTTTTTTTAGAGATAAAAACAATAAATAATCAAGAAGGGTATAGGGTAGTTGCCAGAAAAATGATAAGAAAATATTTTCTAACAGAGCACGCAGTAATACCAACGTTGAGAAACTAAATGTCAGAATAAATAACCAAAATTAAACGTATAAATGTTATTAATGAATTGGTATCAGAATTTATTTAAAATGTATCCGATATATTTTAAATATTTATATTATAATACTTCACTCGAAGTAGTCAAGTAGATGCACCATGCTATATTGCTCTTTGTCTTTGCATTTTAAATAGAGATCTAAAAACATAAACTACGTATCATAAATACGTATCTATAGAGTATAATATATTATATAGGCCATAGAGATAACATTATGTGATGCATAGTATTATGTCATGTTTTAGTTCTAAGTTAAACGACGAATGTATTGGTTTTACAATGCACATTTTTATTTTTATTATAATAATAAAATATTTAATTACTTAAAATAGGTATTACCATTATCCACGAAAGTATCCAATCCACTAAACTAATACAATGTTCTTTATAACTTCACAATAGTATTTAAGTACAATCTTTATAATATAATTAAAAACTTATGTTTGTCAAATGTCATTATATAAATATTATTTATAGTATTCAGTACTGTTCAATTGCCATGTGAAATTTTTAATTAAAATGTATTTGAAATGTATTACTTTTAAAATTTATTTTAAAAGCGTTTACGTATCTTAAACATTAAATTATGGTAACATCAATTAATTTTTTTTATGGGTTGGCAACACTACAACTTTCAGAATTATTGCAACAATATTCTTATCATTTTTCTGGCAACTACCATTCTCCCAATCAAGAATCCCCTATCCTTAATTCGTAACGTTTAAGTATAAAGATAAGCAAATAAAAAAAAAATTGTAAATTTGTAAGGAATATTCAATATTGGAAATAAACTAATAAAAAATTATTGTGGTTAAATCTTAAATGAATTTTTATACATTATGCTCATAATAAAAATTAAAAATATTCATTAATAATTAATAATATATATTCAATTCAGAAAATTACCTACCATAGTATAAAATTTATTGAATTATTATAAAAGCCTAAATGATGGGAAATTATACAAAATTTCATTTTTACTCTTACATTAGAGATTTTATATATGTATAATGTAATAATGTATCATATTGTATATTAAATACAATATGATTATTATACGTTTATTAATGATACAGTCATCAATCAGTACATTAATTTTGAATTGGATTGTTTACAAATAGCTATTAAATTAATTAAAGTTATTGAAAAATAAGTTAGTTAGTAGTTAGTAAGCTAGTTCTATGATAAAATAATTAAAATTTTTACAAAAAAAAGTTTATTATCATAGTTTTAAAAATAAAGTGGCTTTTTCTAACATAGATATATTCTGTATACAATGAATTATAACTAAAAAACTAACAAGTTATTTTAAACTGTGTAAAATGAATGTATTTCAATAAAAATAATATTAATTTTAATAACTTAGTGATCATAGGTATTACAAAAACTAATTAACAAATTGCCATTTTTACATAAAATAGCATCACAGTTAATAATATCTCCTGGGCAAACATTTCGATGTTTATTTAAAAAGTAAATTCTTTGTCGTGCATATGGATACCAATCTGAATTATAAGTTTTTCTGTTTGAAACCCCAAATGAGATGTGTTTGTTTGTATCCAAACACCAATCAGTCCAACAAATAAGCCCATGACATATACCTTTACTGTAAATGGAAATAAATTAAATTAAAATTATATAAAATACATTATTTATTGAATAGATTTTTTTTTAAATTAATTCACTATAAAAATAGCAAAACAATATACACAAAAATTATTAAAAATAGTTTTAATTTAAAAACGGCTGAATCAATTGATACATTAATTCATAGCTAATTAATAGTCAGAATAAGATTATTAAAAATATAACTTTAAAATAAAAAATAATTTAGTTACTAATAATTTATTATTTAAAAATGAATATAATCTAAGACAGGAAAACTGGCCCCTCTGTACCACGTCTGAACTATTTACCTCACGTAATAGCTGTGGATTTTTAACTTTAATTGGTTATAAATTATACATAATGAAGTTAAAAATTTAAAAATCATGGCAATAGATATTAAAAACCAATGAGAAGATGACTGTTAGGTTTGCAATGAGCAGAAGCCAGTTTTCCTGTTGTCAAATATAGATGAGATGCATAGTCAAAGATAATTTAAATTTTATTGAAAATAAAAAAGCTTTTTATAATTTTACTCATACAAATATACAATGCATTATATGTGAAATGTTCTAACAGTCAATAACTAACTTTTCAATATTAACGAATAATGAGTTTTTCAAAATTAAACTGGATTCATTTGCAATGGTCTCAAAGTTCATAGTAAATAAATCATACACATTCGAGAGACTTTTACTTGGATATTCCCATAATGGTTTTTCTTCCAATATTCCATCTGATATTTTTATACTTTCCTAATAGACAAAGAAATTTAGGATATTAAATTATAATACTATAAAACATTAGAAAAATTCTATTATTTTCTACCTAATTTATTAAATTTAATATATTTTTAAAATAATGACATTTTTTAAAATTTTATTTTTACATTTAAATAATTATAAATTAAAGCTAGATTAAGCAAAATCAAATGTAATAATAAATATTTTAATACCTGTACAATTTCATTAAATGGTACAATCTCAAAACCTTCAACTTCTGTTAAAGGAGCTCGTATTTTCCATAAATCATCAAATTCAACAGTTTGTATTTTTAATGTTACTTCTTTTGGAAATATATTTGTTTTGGGATTCATTCTTAAAGAATATCTAACAATATCAATCCACTCTGGCAAAATCCATTTAGAAGGTTCAGTGAATACTGTACATATTTCTTCTCCATTCTAAAATACAATTTTTTCTAACTATGATATTTAATTTAATTATATAATTTAATTAAGTATATATTTCTAAAGGGAATATATTTTAATATAGTATAATAAGAAATATTTACTTCTATTTGGTCTGAAATTATTTCTAATACTTCTTTATATGTTTTCAAAAGAATAATTTTATTTGTTAATTCATTTTCTCTAATATATTCATTTAAAACTCTTCTAAATGTTTGTTGTCCACTTATATCATAATAATATACCTAAACATATCGCGTATTAATAAAGGTATATATTGTTTTAATAAAACAGGTAATGTATATTTAATTATTATGTACCTTTGTTGCCCCAAACAAAGCTGCTACAAGTCCTATAAATGATAAATTGCCTACAAATAGACATACACTATTTAGTGGTATATATTTTTTCAAAGCATTTAAATAATTGTTTGTAAGATAATGATCATTCATTTGCCCTATAAGTGTCCTGCTAATGATTCTATGAAAATCACAATTGCAATATGGAAAAGGTATGTCTAAAAATGTACTGAAAAAAATAAATCATTTTTTTCACCATGTAATATACATTGAAAATGAAATATTATGATCAAAAATAATTAATTACCTTGATTTATTGATATCAAACCAGAAAGATAATTCATCATGATAACCAATTACAGTGACTTCTTCATTTCTTTTTAAATTTACTTCATTAGCAAAATAATATACTCCTTGTATCCAATGATCTCTCCAAGGAGCGTCAGGGCATTGTAAATGCCATTTAGGAGCACAGCTTAAGATCATTTCTCCATCAGAATCCATAGTCAAGTCCCACCATACAAATACAGCATGAGCAGTTCCATTTTCTTTTGACTTAAAAGGAATAACATTTTTTCGATCTGTTTCTACACCATTTTTATCATTCCAATTGAATCTTTAAATAATAAATTTAATAAAATTATAATAATGAAATCTATACAATTTTATATTCATGATTCATCATAATTAATTACTTGAACATTATTTGAGCAGGTATCAAAGTTTTAAATGAATCTGTAGATAATTCACCAAGTTGTATATCAAAAACACTTTCAATACCTTGACATTTTTTAATATTATCTGGTATCTTCATTAATAATTTGTTATTATGATATACATCATTAATTCTATTAAAATTCCTAATATATTCACTTTCAACTACTTGTGCATAAACAATTGCTTCTGAAGGTATTACAATACAATCATCCTAATTAATAAATAAAATAAAATTATATGTAGGATTGTAATTACAATAACAAAAACAAAATTTTATAGTTATTACTGTCAGTAATTTTTGATGAGCATGATTGAAAACTGAAATAGCTCCTTCACCGATGAGTTCTGTATCAAAAACTTCCGTCACTAATAAATTCATACGGTGTGGTAAATCAACACCAACTTCCAACATTTGTGAACTCTTATGAATAAGAACGATTTTATCTTCTAAATAATTTAACCTTATTATTTCTTTTGCGCATTTATAAGATTCTTCAAATTCCTGAAAAATAAATTTTAGTTGTACATGTTAAAATGTTACATAGTTAAATATTATGTTGCATACTTCACAGGCATAAACAGAATCAGCACCACATTTAGCTGCCATCATAGCTAGTAGACCAGTACCAGTTCCTATATCTAGAACATGCACTTTTTTATTAGCTTTATGTAATCTAGTAATTTCTTTTTTTAATGCTTTATAGTACAATTTATTCTGCAAAAATTTAAAATATAAAACATAAATATGTATTTAAAATGTGCTAAATATGTAAATATTTACTCTATCACTATCATAAAGCATGTCTCCGAAAGCTGCTCGGGCTATATCCTGGTAATGATCAAGTTCCATCATTGAATTAACTTCCCAATTGCCATTCATAGTATTCTAAACATATTATTCGAAACTTTAAAAGTAATTTCAAAGCAACATAATATATACAATTAAAAGTTTTAAAATTGAAATTATATGCTACAAAATATATGTGCTAGGGATGTGCTGTTAAAAAAAATATATATATATATATATAAAAATTTCTTTTATATTTAATTAAAAAAAAACAAAAAAAAAATTACTTTATTTTATGATTGGAAGTATTAAATTTGAGTTATTTATCTATATAGATAAACTATTAAAAAATGAACAAGGGTTAACTGTAAGATATGAAGTGCATGAATATATCACAACGTTAAATAATTGAAAATAAAAATAAAATAAATGTTTTTCTAAAACCAAGAAAATATAATATAAGAGTTAAATGGACACAATCTTTAGTAGGTAGTGTTAAAATACATGACTTTAATATTATATGCAAATTTATCGAACCACTATTTAAAATAAACTCAATAATAAAAATAGACCAGCGAATTGACAAGAACGTATCCATCGGTCAATATATTTTTATTTATATAGCATTTACTCGATAAAACTTACGTTTGGACAATTGAAATGATTTTTTTCTGTGATTAGTCCGGCGACCGCCATCAAATGAAAATGGAACGAAGTTGATGTAGTGTGTCGGCGGCCGACACGGACCAAAATTGTGAATGTTATTTACTTATTTCAATTTTCAATTTTAAGACGTCGTAAAACTGAAAACAAAACACGATGTTCGATCTCGATGATAACGCGGTTCGCAGTGTGATAACATCGTTATTATCTATGGGCAGACGAGTTATCAAATCAAAACATGAAAATTGACCTTGAAACAGAAGACAGGTGTTTATATCGATTATATTTATATTAGAAAAAAAAAATCATAAAAAAATTCCGAATGGGCGATATCGTTCGCTGCATAATGCATATTATTATAGTTGTAGTGTTATGATTTTCTTGTTGGCGTGATAAAAAGTACGTAGGGAAAGGCGTTTTTCCACCAAATTTCAGACTATCCGGGTACTCGAAGTTGGTTGGGTCTTACGCTTGCCCAACAACGGCAAAATGTATTTTAATTATCTACGACGGAAATCTTAATAAAAATTATAAAACTAATTAATCTCCGACCTGTTGGTGTTGCCTGATCGCTTTGACCGAGACACCAAGACGATGCAACATAGTAGCGGTGTGATTGGCAAGCCAGAAACCATCCAACAAGCCAAACACAATGGCGGTAACATTGCTGGGATGTACGATTTAGAACAAACCCTTGGTAAAGGACATTTTGCAGTGGTCAAATCGGCCAGGCATGTGTTCACGGGAGAACAAGTAGCAGTCAAGGTTATCGATAAAAACAAATTGGAAGAAGTTTCCAGAAATCATTTATACCAAGAGGTTGGTGCAATGTCATATTTTTACTGTTAATTATTATTTATTGCCTACCCCATTCATGAACAAATATAAATTATATTAGATAAATTCAATAATTAAGTGTTAAATATAATATTTAAATATTAATAATAATTCAATATGATTGAAGTTCTAAAAACAATACAAATTAATGAGTACCTATCTAATTGTTTTACTAATTAACTTCGATACTAAATAGGTATCGAATAATTATACATTGTTATTTCGACATGTTTAATTATATTTTTTATTTTTATTAATTTTTGTGTTTGTATATTCTTATGCATTATATTTTGAATTACAATCTAAGGTCATAAACATAATATCAAAAATTAGTAAGTACTAGATACAACTTTTATTTATTTCTTACATACACATTTGAAGTACCTGCTTACATCAAAAAATGTATAAAGAATTATAATATAATCGTAACGTCTGTTTAAGTTTAAAATAATTTAATGAATAAATATTAGTAGCAATTTTAATACAAAAGTATGTATTTTTTGTAGATAATAAGTTTTAAATTTAGGTATAAATAATCTACTTTAAAAATTAATATTAATTTTGTTAAATTATTTCTTTATTTGCTATGTATTTATTTATTTTTCTAACAGGTTCGTTGTATGAAATTAGTTCAACATCCCAATGTTGTAAGGTTATATGAAGTAATAGATACACATAGTAAATTATACCTTATACTTGAGCTAGCAGACGGTGGAGATTTATATGACTACATTATGAAACATGAAGGTGGATTGTCAGAACAATTGGCTTGTGAATATTTTGCTCAAATTGTTAGGGCAATATCTTATTGTCACAAATTACACGTTGTTCATAGAGATTTAAAACCTGAAAATGTAGTCTTTTTTGAAAAACAAGGAGTTGTTAAACTAACAGATTTTGGGTTAGTATTTTATATTTTTATATAATAATTGCAAATATTACTAAAGTAATTTTTCAGATTTAGTAATACATTTTGTCCAGGACAAAAGCTAGAAACATCATGTGGTTCATTGGCTTATTCAGCACCTGAAATATTAATTGGCAATTCATATAATGCTACAGCAGTCGGTAAGATAAATAAAAAATAAAAAATAACGTTATAATTATTATAAATCACCAAATGAATACAATACATTTTTAGATTTTTATAAATATGACTATAGTCTACTATACTATCTTCAGTTTAAGTTGACCCACTCATCAGACAAAAACTAGTATAGTAATTAATATTATAATTATTTACTCTAAATAATTATTTTTATTCGATTTGTAATGAAATTTATATGTGTACTTACATTTAAGTGACTAATTGTTTATTGTAATCAGATATATTACATTATATGATATTAATTTAAAAATAACAATTTCTTTAGATATCTGGTCATTGGGTGTAATTCTATATATGTTAGTATGTGGTGAAGCACCATTTCATTCAGCTAATGACAGTGAGACGTTAACTATGATTATGGATTGCAAGTATAAGGTACCCAATCATGTATCAGATGAGTGTAAAAATCTCATTGGTCGTATGCTTGTACGAAACCCTGATAAACGAGCTACTCTAGAGCAAATTGCAGCAGATGTTTGGTTGAAAGATGTTGAAGTAATGAATAATGATGAGAGCCCATTAGTATCAAAACAACTAATTAATGAAGATGATCATGCACTAATTATACAAAAAATGATTACTGGGAAAATTGCAACAAAAGAACAAATTATGGAGTAAGTAAATAACTTTAAATTTGATTTGTATTTTATCTTAGTAGTAAGTAATAAACCATATAATTTTAATTAGGGCTTTGGATAAAAATGAATATAATCATATTACAGCTACTTATTATTTACTTGCGGAAAGAAAACTAACTTCAGCAACACCAAAAAAATCAAATGTCATCAAAAAGTATTTATGCGCATACTATTTTAATTATAACTTATAAGTAAATTATTTATCACAATAATTATATATTTTCAGAGACAAGAATATTCCTCAACTAAAAATAGATAATTGTTCTCAAAATAATGATTCAGAAGTAGGTAATATATTGCCTAAATCTACAATATTAGGATCATTGCATTCTGATCGTCCAAAGGTAAATTGATTGTAATAAGTACATTTATGTTTTATGATTATTTTCAATTATTTATTATTTGTATAGAGAACTCGAAAATGTAGTGTTGTAGTAGAAGAAGAAGATGAAGAAGAAGACGAAGAAGAAGAAGATGATAGTTCATTAAATCGTAGAGGTTCTCGTTCAGAAGGAAAGTTGAACACAATAGCTTCTGAATTACGAACAAAAAAACTGTCTATCACTGAGATTCATGAATCAAATGCAATGCCTATTTCTACTGTTACAAACAAAATTCCACCACCGTTTGTGACTACTCAAAGTTCACCACAATTAATTCTTGATGATAAACAGAACAGAATAGGAGGTAATTATATTACATATGAACAGAGACGAAGCAAACTGCATAAAAATCGAACTGCTTCTTGTAGTAGTTCTGAAACTAGTGATGATGATACTGATGGCCGTAAAAAGCGGGGCAGTAATATGTCATTAGCATCATTTAAGGGTAATGATAAGGACCCCGACAATGATGGAATGGGTAATGCAGGTGGTCAAGGTACAGAGCCAACCCAAGAACATGATACTGATAAAAAAGATG
This sequence comes from Tetraneura akinire, assembly GCA_021307375.1. Taxonomy (NCBI): domain Eukaryota; kingdom Metazoa; phylum Arthropoda; class Insecta; order Hemiptera; family Aphididae; genus Tetraneura; species Tetraneura akinire. The sequence continues at coordinate 7,735,073 of JAIUCT010000009.1, forward strand.
GAAATGAAAACAGTGAAAATAAAACAGAAAGACCTAGTGGAAGTGCTACAGGTAGAAGACGATGTATAAGTGCAAATGCTAGGAATCGAAGAGGTCGTTCAGCAGAAACTAGATTAAGGGAAAGTCAAAGTTTGAATCGTATTACCGAAGTCCAAGAATCTGAAATAAATACTCCTAGTTCAACTACTAATTGCAATCATTTTGAATTTAATAACAAGAACTGTCAGGTTAGTTTTATTATACTTTAACCAAAGGAAATGTCTTATTAGTTATTAACCAATATATTCATAAATATTTTAGGTATCTACAAATGATTCAATTACTGATAAAAATAATCCTATCATATCAACTTCACCTCAGCATAAAAAACATCAGACATCCAAACGCATGTCATTATTTAGTAAATATCTGAATTTGCAGAAAAAACTCTGTACACAAATACTTTTTAGCAAGAAGAACACTGATAACCGTTTGTATAAAGCAAAATCGTGTTCAGAAATGGCAAACTCCAAAATAGCTATCAGAGAAGTGAGTACTGATAGGTGTTAAGCACAAGTAAATGCACTGTGCATCAAGTAAATATTAATTTGTTAACTTTTTTTTACCATTTTACTTCTATATAAAATTATTACGTCCAGTTTCATGGAATACATTAATCTATGATGCCTTTCTCCTTACAAAATATTATATATTTTAATTTTTTAGTTATATTTCTATTTCATATAAATTATACTTATTTTCTGAGAATGTGTCCAAAGTCCAAACGCTTCATCATTATTGATTAATTTAGTTTCATTTATAATTATTATTTTGTTATAGTTTTAATGTTTTTATTTTGTTTAAAAAAACTAGATAATTAATCATTTCACCAAAGTAAATTTTTATATACATATATTTTTATATAATAGACTTAATATTGTTTTGTTTTTAATTTTCTAAGTCAATAACCAACCTATTATTTAAATTATTTTTAAATTAAAAGTATTGGTTTAAATTGTTATAATCAGACTAGTCAATTTTGCTTCTCCTTAATGTCACAAAGAAATATTATTATATAAATTAATTGTTGTTTAATGTTTATTATTATTTCATTTTAATTTATGTTAATTATTATATTAAATTATAAATTGTATGTTATAAGTACAAGATGTTTAGATAAGAATAAATACGCACACGAGTGTATTATTTTGAATACTATATTCAGTGGCTTATTTATAAATTTATTCAAAGAAAATATTGTTTTTTTTTTTTTAAAATTATTATCCATTATAACATTGATTATGTTTAATAACAAGTCATATACTTTTAAATACTCTTATGAAGGTTTGCAAATATATTATATAGTATTTTTGAAAAAAAAAAAATTAAAATTATACATTATTAAAGGTATTCTAAAAATATAAAATCTCAAACCAAGGAAAAGATGTGCATTTCATTTTTAAATTATTCATGAATACGCCACTGACTATAACAATTATGGTTGTGAATAAAATTTAAATTTTATATTTTTCCCTCTGCATTACCATTTTCTTAGTATAAAATAGTAGTGAACAATGTTTAACAATATAAAGATTTGTAAAGCATTAAGAGTTGACAATCGAAGGCTATCTAAGATGCCTATTACTTTATTGTTATACAATATTTTATTTGTGTGATTGACTTATGTTTTTTTTTTTTTTATTATTTATTTCTAAGTATTAATCATGTTAATAAATATTTAATTTGTATTAAATTATTATTTATTTTGAACTAGTCTTAAAAAATATATTTAAATAGTTCTCTATCTAAACTTTAAAACTAGAATTATAAATACAAAGTATAACAAACGAGTATTATGTTTTAATATTATAAGGTATTATAATCTGTGCTATCATAATAGTAAAATCCAAATGGTTTCTTCATATTACTAGTTATTATACATATTGTTTATGTTTTGTATTAATATTTTTAAGCACATATTTGCGCTAAATTAAGGTTTTAAACATAATTTATGTATTATGAATATCTAACGAAATTGAACTGGTTGTGACTGTTGTGGAATTAGAATAAATAAAAATTATATTTCCTTTTTAAAACGTTATTTATTTAATGGTGTTACACACATTTACCTCGTATAAAAAATTATACACTGATATCCATTAATTATGCTATTGATATTTATATATATATAATTTAATGTTGTTTAGTCTTTTGAGGTTTTTCATTACGGTCAAACTTCTCAAGTCCAAAAACATTGCAGTAGTTAATATTTATAATCAAGTAATTTTTATATGAAAATAAAACATAGGGAAATGGTATGCTTTCGACTATTAAAAAATGTATATAAAAAAATACAATTGATTATATTGGACAGTTATACAAATTAGTATTTAGATATAACAAAATTTAAACCAAATAATGTACCAAAATATATTCTTAATTATTATATAGTTAGCCAATTACTAATTATAATCAACAGTTTGGGTTTATACAAGCGAGGGCCTGATCACCTGTGATCAGTGTATTTTAATAAATTACAAACTTGTAAATATTATTAAAGATCAATTATCACCCCTCTATACCTCTTCAGTACCGGACTGTTTTTTGGCAGCATATGTTCAACATTTAACTATAGAGCAGTGACCCAATCAGTGAGTTGTGGATATATCCTCTTTATATTATTTTTACAGTTAAAAGTTTTTGGATCCCAAAAAATTTATAATAAAAAAAGTGGATTGCCAATCAAAAAGGTTGAAGACCACTGGTTAGAGTACACATCAATTACCAGTTTACTACAAGAAAATATGGACAAATAGTTAATTTTTTTTTATTAAAAAGTTATTACCAAAATTTGAACTTTATGTTATTTCAAATTACTCATTAGAAAAGTATCTTTTTATTTAAACAAACACTTATAAATAAAAATGCTTTAAATTTTAAAAGTGAATAAATATCATTTTGGTCAGTCACCAGATTTCCTTGTCTATGAAGGGTTAAAACATTCAATTAAAGCTAAATTTAGTATACTATCAAAACCTTTTTTCAAAAATAAAAGACCCAAAGGAAACTGAATTCGCATTTCTTTTCCCAACACTAATTTAAATTAAACTATTAAACCATTTGTTTTTCGTATACGATTTGAGAACCGGAAGGAACTGCTTGCGTATTACTTCCTTCCAATAATAACTAAACCTATTAATATTAACACTTGTTTTTATATTAAAATCCAGTTATTAGGACGTACTTATATAGAAGTACACTATAAAATCACTTTTACAAGTACAAAATGTATCAACAATTACATCTTTAAAAACACAAAAACAGCCTACTGTCCAGTATTCTTCAAACACTTAATACTTTTTATCAACTACAGGTGGAGTTGAAACCTGAAGAGAAATTTTGAACCATTCAAATATGAAGACTTTCGTGTTTATGTAATTATACGATTGAAAAACAAATGACGTATTATTTAACCTTAAAATTTGTACATATTGAAATGATTTTTTGCAACAAGTAGTAGTTCCTTACAATTAAAATAAAAAAACACGAATTTCGGGTGTTGAACATTATAATAATATTTAATTAATACAAAAGTCACATTATTGTTACATTTTTACCATAACATAAGAGAATATCTTGATGCGATGATGCCAGTCACGAGGTTTACTTGGATCTTGCACGCATCTTCCTCCTCTTGCGCTTCAACCTGCGCATACGCTTCTTACGCCACTTAGCCCTCATATTTGGGCTAAAGATTCTAAAACAAAATAATAAAAGCAGACATTTAGTAATATTACACAAAATGAAATAACAATAAGAAAATGCACGTGACAGTCAAAAACAAAACACAAGTTATCGGCAAACGAGCATCGTCAACATATTGAAAATGTCACGGCAAAATAAGTTTAACAAAAATAATTAAATGCGAAGTATTAAAATTATTTAAAAATAAATGGATACTCACCAAAATGAAAATTTTCAGGAACGAACGATCAGTTCAACAACAAGACGAAAGAGTGTTTGACGGAAGCCATGAAGCGACGCCGTAATTGTAATGAACGAGGGCCGCCTGAATGAAACGTTGCCAACTAAGTGAATCATGTGAAGTAACATTAATATAATGAGCATGGAGGAAAAATCGGATGTATTATCTCTATATTGGTCACACTGAATTTCTGTTTTCTTGTGATCATAATATTGTTATCAATTTATTATATAATTTTGTTTTTTAACAATATTATTCTTATTTCTTTGAGTTATGAACATTATTATGAAGTATGAATTATAATTAATAATAATTATATTATTTATATGAAGCAAATAAAAGTTAATTACTATATTTCAATAAAATAATTACTAACATGAATTCGATAATTAGAAAATATTCGGTAAAGAGCAAAGGAAGAATATTAATCGGTACGTTATTTTAATTTTCCACATTGAAACATTTATAAAAAAAAAAAAAGAACTATATTTTATTTTATATGTATGATTAAAATTAGATTAATTAATAAATAATAATTAAATTAAATATAATATGAACAAAATATTTAGTAATATAAACAAATAAATATTTTCTTAAGTAAAATAATAAATCAAAAGTAATATTTTAAAAAAATTTGATACATAGCAAGTTAAAAAAATATATTAATCTATTTTAAAATATTTGTGCATAATAATTAATTTAAAATTTAAATATAATGTACATATTTATTATGTAATTGTCATCTTTCTATTTTTAAAATATTTTTTTTTTTTTTAACGAATAAAGTGGTGCGTAAATGTTGTCTTGAAGTACTCGTAAATATTTAAATATGAGAGTATACATGTGGCTTTAAATGTATTTTAATGATATACCAATCAATTCACATAAACCAACATAAATATTCACAATTTAATAAATGTCAACATTTACTGAATTAATTTTTTTTTTTACATTATTTTTTAATATTACAATTCATAAAATTTTAATAAAGATAATTTTTTGCAAATACACATTATTTGTCAAATGTTTACACGTTTATTATTCATCAAGATTAAAATATATATTTTTTTCAGGCGGCGGAACAGGATTTGTTGGGAAACACTTGAAAGAATATCTTAAAAATAACAACTATGATGTAACAATAATATCTAGAAAATCTAATAAATTAAATGAATCGTGTTCAGCTATAAGCTGGGTAAGAGACAATTACAATTAAAACTAAAATTTTATGATAAATATTAATTATAATTAATAATAATTAAATTTTATTTTAAAAAAAGGATCAAGTAAAAAAAAACCAAATACCTGAAGATACTGTTGCAGTTATTAATGCAGCTGGAGAGCCAATACTAGAACCTACAAAACTTTGGACGAACAAGTTCAAAAAAACTATATGGGACAGTAGGGTTTTGACAAATCAATATCTTGTTGATTCAATCAATCAAATGAACTCGCCAAAACCAAAGTTATTTATATCATTTTCTGGAGTAGGTGCGATTCTACACAGAAAATTGTTACATTTATTCATAGTTACATTATTAAATTAATTTTAATTATTAGGAATATATCCTCCAAATACAGACAAATCTAAGCCATATACAGAAAATTATTGTATTAAAGAAGTTGATTACTTATCAAAATTAGTCATTGGTATCGAAGAAAGCGCTCGACCAAAGTCGGATGATGTACGTTCAGTGATTATAAGATTAGGTAAAATTATATTTTATATATATATGTATATAATTATATAAAATAATTTTGATCTAATACGTTTCTTAGGTGTTGTCCTTGGCCGGCATGGTGGAATTATTAGTCAACTATATCCGTTATTTCGTTTTGGTGTCGGCATAAGTATGGGTAATGGTAATCAATTATTTCCTTGGATACACATTGATGATGTGTGTCGTATGGTGTTGTTTGCTATTGAAAACAATCAAGTAAAGGGTATTGTAAATGGAGTAGCACCTGAAGTAATTATCGTAGAGTATTTTATTCTATTCTTTAGATATGATACATAAAACTAAAAAATTTCAGGTGATTACACATTATTATTTTGCCAAAAGTTTTGTGGAAATGTTCGGTCACAGTACCGTGTTCAAAATTCCTGGATTCGTTTTCAAGTTAATATTTGGACCAGAACGTGCAATAATGGTTTTAGAAGGCCAGGCTGTTGAACAGACAAAATTAAAACCTCTTAATTTTACATACAAATATTCTGATATTAAATCGGCATTGTGTAGAATTACTAAGGAATAACTTTATATATTGTCATCAGTTACAAATTAACGTTTGTTAGTATTAAAAAAGAGGTATAATATAATGTAATATTTTTATAAATTTAAATATTTTATTTAATAAAATGTATACGTGTACATTTGAATTATTATTTTTATTACAGTTTCCAATATTGGATAATAATATAGAAATCCTGAATGGACGTCATACACGATACACATACATGTTATATTTAACTAATAAACTTAATATCACGCTTTACAGAAACTAAATTACGATGTTTAGATTTAATTAAAATTTCAATATAAGAATATGTTCAATTTTCCTAGCAATCTTTTTTATAAAATATTGTCGACAATAGTAACTATTATAATATAAATAACTCATATTGGGAGACAATATTTTTCAATAAGCCTTCCATGTGTATACAATTCAAATTCTGTATAACATATTTTGTATGTTCATCATCGGGTATAAAGATATTACAAATGCAGGTAAGCGTTATTTTTATACATGGTATGATTAATAAATTTAAAAAATGACTAAAAACAAAACATCATAGGGTATTATATTATTCAGGTACATTTTGTTCTTTATTTGTCAATAGTGAAAATAAAAACAAAACACAACTTTTCAGTCAGTAAATTGATATTTCTTTAAGTTTCACAAGCATAATTGAAAATCCTATTTAAACATAAGTCGATAAATTAAAAACTTAATTTTTATAGCTGTATGTTAATTATAAATAAAAATATACAATTCTCTTTTTTTAGACTAGAGCGTTATAATTTAAAAACAAGATATTAAAATGTTTATAAAAATAATTACTTTCAAGGCTTTAAGTACAGTTAATTAATTAATTAATAATTCATAATTTAATTTACAATAAATACTAGAATATACATTAATTTTTAAATGTAAGAAAACAAATGTATTTATGTATACTATTTACAGAAAAAAAAACACATAATAGTTATTCTCAAAATATTTACAAAATAAATTATAACAAATTAATATTAGTTAGGTGGTTTAATGTGACAAATTTATTTAATTTTATAATTTTTTTTTTATTTTTATTTTAGAGGAAGACTTTGAATTTCGAAGATACTGATTATAAAGCTTCGTCTCCTGTCTGATAATGCTCAGCTTGACCATTTCTGTTAGTTAAAGGCTGTTTTTCTGGTGCGTTAGATGGTCGATTACGTTTGAAGAATCCACACTATAAACAAAAACAAAATAATGTATTATGCTTTTTTTTTGTATCACTGAACATAATTTATGTTGAGTAACTTTAAAAGATTAAAAAAAACTATAATTAGGTAATAAATAAAACGTGTTTTTATCAATGAAAATATATTCTGTTATGCCACTTTATAATTTATATACTTTGAAATGTTTTACCTTTATTAAGAATGTTTCTTCACATTATTTTAAGGTTTTTTAATAATAAAAAAATTAAAAATTGAAAATGCTTTGTTTTATTACACTACAATATGACTAAATTCATTGTAAAATATATTTATATGTAAAACATATAATATAAATGTTAAATTTATAATATTTGGACGTATAGAAATTTAATCATTTTCCGTTCTTATTAAACCTTTTGCTAAAAAAACATATTCAAAATTCAGAAACATGTAAAATATTATTTAGTCTCTGTCAATTGGAAAAAAAATACTAGTGAATTAATATTCATATTGACTACCTATGATTATAACATTTACAAATTGTTACATATATGTAGTTTTACTTATATATAAACAAACAAATTATAATTGAAAAATTAAAAAATAACATTCAATAATTGAGAAATATTCATTTATTCTCACAAGTATTTATTATATTTATAAGTTTATTGTCAAGTTATTTAAGTAACTAACATATTAAATTCATCATGTGAAAACATATTAAAATTTTATCAAAAATATACATAAACTTATAGGTTATAGTTAACTGTTAACAATACCAAGTTGATAGTCGTTCAATCACTCTCCTCAAAACAGCTAGAAAATACCATAGTTTATATTGCAACCAAGGACAATTATTTTCTTGTTTTATATAATTTGTAACAAAAATAGTTGTGGGTACTTATTATTTCTTTATCAAGAGCAGATCTGCATGTTTATCGTTTATTTAAAAAAAATTCCTACTGTTAGGTTCCAAAATATTTATAAAATTCAATGTTTTTTTTTTTTTTTTTTTTAGTTAACTATTGTTCAATTATATAATTTATATTTATTCTATAACATATCAATACATAGGTGTGCGCAGATTTCAAATTCATTGGCAGCAGAAAATAAATTTAGCCCAATTTTTTTAAAAAAAAATCCTACCTATAGGTAATTTTATTTATTTTAATATACCTAGTCAATTTAAAATATCCCAATTGCAATTGCATCAGTTGTTATTTAAAGAATATTCTTTTGATTAAGATGATTTTTTTACATGCAAATCTAATTTAAATTAAGTATGTAAATTAAATTAAATTAATCAATACTATAATTAAATATTTAGTAGCCCAAAAAAAGATTCAGTAGTTGCATCTGATTTGACCTCGTACGCACGACCAAGTAACAATATTAAATTTGTAAAATACATTTGAGACAAATGGGAACTGTACGCTAATACAACCAATAGACTTATACTTGACCCTTGGAGTAAATACAATTGAATAGTGAATTTTATAAAAAGTTGAATAAAAATTGAAAATATAAATTTACTTATCTGTATTGTATTTTATTATATTTTACGTATGCATAAATTTTATATTAAGTATTTATCATTTTATTTACCTTGTAAAGAAGATATACCAGAAGTAACAGAATAGCAGTTCCAGCTACGGCAGACAAAACAACGATCCACAGAGGGATTATATCAGGTTTAACTATAAGGTCCCTGGGAATGACTTGCGTTAACACTTCGTGGCTCTTAACTTGTGCCAGTTTGCTATCCGGTTTGCCAATATACGGGAGTTTGGTGACTTTGGCTGATATTGTAGAACTCAGCGTCACGGGTCTATTGAGAGCTACCTAAAAAGAAAATCGTACCGATTGAAGATAATCGCTCGAAAAATAATGAATGGCTCGTATACTTTTTTCAAAGTGTTGACCCAGGCCCTTGACCTGAAAGACAGCCACACTTCCTGGTCTTTGGACAACGGTCCGATTTTACATTTCACCGTCGCACATCGGGTTGGTCCACATTGTTTGGTCTGCGTGTTCCTCTTAAACCGCGTGTACAACTTAAACTTGCCGTCGACGTCTTGTCCTTGCGCGTTGTTGTTGTTGTTATTGTAATTGTTGGGTTTGCGATAATTCTGCGGACTGTAATCCTGCGCTTCGTACACTTCCGTGGACATGTCCTTGTTGGTCAGTAACGAGTTCCAATCATCCACGTTGTTCACTTTGTACAACTTGCCGTCGACGTTCCTCCATTTTTGTACCGTCACCGACTCGTCGATGTTCGTCTTCCTGTATCCTTGGTTCTGATGGTCCTTCCGGTCGGCTTCGGCGTTGCTCAAGCTGATCTGCAGGTCGCTGTCGTCTCCTGGTATGTTACTGCTGACCACAGTCGTGCCTCCGTTGTTCATCTTCCTCACGACGCCGCGGTAATCCAACGTCCCAATCGCTGTGCCGTCCTCCACGTGCGACGAACTACCGTTTCGCACGTAACCGTCATCGTTGGTGCGCCACTGATCCTTAACGTATGTCCTCGGCAAACCTCCGTCTGATCCCCACGTAGTGTTGGTCATGTGACTTCTCTCTGATTCGTGGAAGCTGGTAAAATTTTTCCCACCCGCGTTCCAATTTCCGGCTGCAGCGGTAGATCCTCCGGACCAACTGCCTCTCACGCCCGTAGCTGATTCGCCGGACCAACTGCCGCTCGCGCCCACAGCAGATTCGTCGATCCAACCGCTACTTGCCCCAGCTGCGTTTGCTTTTTCACGGTTTTCGTGCGACGACGACGTTTCCCAACCGTTTCCGGACGATGACCATCCGCGTTGAGAACCCACACCGAAATTCGACGAACCGCCATGAACTTCCGACTGTGCACCGTAACGTGACTCGGTCTCAACGTTTACGGCCGATGATTCGCTATAAGTATTCGATCCTCCGTGGTAATTCGCACCCGCTACGCCGTTTCCGGATAACGACCCGTGAAAAGAGGAACCGGATCCGGTCTCGTGGTGCGAAGACGTTGTTCCCGCAACGCTGCCCACTGCAGAAGAACTATCGACGGAAATATCGGTTTCGGCGAAATGCGCGGCTCCGTACACGCCGCTGTTGGTCGAACTATAACGTGTACCGCTGTTACCTTGAACGTGGTCGAAATTAGAACCGTGCGTTGCCGAAGAACCAGATTCTCCTTGCACTAAGACTCTATGTCCACCGTCCGTATTTGTAGATATGCTGCTACCGTCGAGTGAAATTTCACCGCCAGATGATCCGGTGTAAACGGCCGACCCCGAAGAGCTCGTTCCTTTCGATTTGTACTCGTTATGAACTACATCGCTACCGCTATCAAACGTCCCGACGGTAAATGTCGGTCCTCGGTTGACGTTAGTAAACGACGAAGTACCAGTAGATTCGCCGACTGTTGTACCTCCTGCAGTCACTACAGTAGATCCTGCAGATTTTGAATTTGAATACTCAGTACGGACTATACCTCCGTTTTCAGACGATTCTGCATTGAACTTTGATCCTCGATTAGTGTTAGCAATCGATCCGCCGTGTGATTCGCTATTTTCACCGCCTCTCCCGCTACCGCCAACTACGGTTGATTCAGATTTTGAACTTTGATATCTAATTTTTTGTTCGTACGTTCCATCACCCCATTGAGATTTTGATTCTTCTTCGTCTTTTCTTTGAAGTTCCAAGAAACGTCGTTTTTCTTCTTCCGTTAATTCCGCGTATGTTTTTGTTCCCGTTATAACTGCACCGGAATTATGACTAGTTCCATCACCTTTGACAGTGATTGACGTAACCGAACCACCAGAGATTAAACCGCTTGATTCAAAATATGATTTCCTTTTTCGATCAATCTGCAAGACAACATGAATCAATAAGAAGTTTAATAGATATGATGTATGTTTCTATTTATTAGTCCAATGCTTACATTTAAATTTAACGGGTTAATTTCTTCAATAGCTTCACACTTCACTTGCCCATTGGTTTCAGGCATTTCAAGTAAGTATAAAAGTGGCTCTCCTATAATGGAATATATTAATTAAATCGGTTATAACAAAATTGAAAAATATTAACTACAAATAATACTTTTAAACATTAACATGAAAATTATTATTAAGCATAAAATATCCATATAGGTACTAAAACTAAATACAAAACTTGGAATATAATGTAATCAATTAAATAATGTTTAAACAATTATAACGTTATTATGTTCACAAAACATAGTCCTATTTCATAAATTTTAATATATAATATATTACCGGCCAATGTAAATAAGGGCCAATCGATGTATGCTTCAGCTTCTAATATATCTGATGGACCCTTATTTCTAATGCCATATATATGAATGACTTGCGGTCCAATTTGTTTTTCGTCAGTAATATTGAGATTATCTTCTGATGTAGTGTTATAATGTACATCAACAGGTTTCGACGATCCTTCGATGATTAAATCAGTTTCTACCCACAAGGGCACTCCTAAGTATTTAATATTATCTGATATAGAATCTAAGTTTTCTGGATTCGTACTGTTTACTGCCATATTAAATTCATATCTGGCTTTTAATTCTGTAGTTTTGTATGGCTCTAATACGACTTTAAATTGAATCTGAAAAATAAATTAACATTGAGTTTGATATAATACGTTATAATTTATAAATTTAACTAACAAATTTCTCCCTAGGCAATGGATTTCCAATATCACAATGTAAAGTATTATTCGTCATTATGGAAGGAGCTGAACATTGTACAGGTATATCATTTTCATTATTATCAATTCTTTCTATTTTCACATAGTTAACACCTGGAGGTATAGTCATATCAAATGTAGTTTCAAACGAATCTTCACCTTCATTTTGAACTATGATATCGACCTTTAGTTTCTCGTTAGATCCTAATAAAAATGATTCAGCACTCCTAAAAATTGAAAATTGATTAATTAAAAAAAGTAGATATACGCATTTTTGATATTTGAGCTCTTACGGTGTAGCTATAAGTCGAAGATCCGGTATACAAATGTTATCACCTCCACAATTCTTTTGTATACTTATAGAATCTCTAGAGACGGCAAATAATTCGTTATCAAGATCTATGACAGGTGTTAAAGTTCTAGTAAATTTTCTGTTCTCCTCTATAATTCTGTACCTTAATTCGGCTTCTAATGATGTTAATTTATCTCTAATATTGTTCTAAATTCATGAAAAAATATAAATATTGTTAATAATACCTACACAATAAAAAATAATATTAGATAGGTATATCGTTTATACCTTTAAGTATACATTGAATGTTTTACAAGATTGAGCATTTTTATCCAAAGTTAAACTATGATTTAATACATTTCTGTGTTCTTCCGACAAGAAGAACATTCTCGGGGATTTTGGTTTTTTAGCATCCAATACCAATTGCATTTCAATGTCTGAAGGGTAAAGTATTAATCAATATATAAATACAAATAAAAATGTTATTAATTCGTTATTATATTTAAATCACTTACTTAGCTGATCATCAACGCCAATTCCCGTATATTGTAAACAAGTAGTCAAAAATAAACATGGGACCCAAGTACCATCTTTAGTTGTACATTCTCTTCGTTCTAATGATATTTGCTTATTGTCAGACTTAAAATACACGGATGTGGTCATTTGAGCCACAGGTCTAGATTTCATAAAGTAAGCTGTGTCCGATTCATAAGCACCGATTATCAAGTCTGGATATTGGTTGTTATCCAAGTCCATTCCACCAGACAATGAAAATCCAAATGTGGATATAGATCTTCCCCCTACGGATATGTCTTCCGATTTTATTAATTGAGAGTATTTTTCCCGAATACCTGCCTTAGTTCCGTGGTATATGTATACCGCGCCCAATTCGTTAGGACCATCATATGGAGCTCCAACAGCAAAATCTGTAAGAACATAATATTAAAATTCTATTTATTTTTGACCACATTGCAAAGTTCAAATAATATAGTTTCATTTGGTACAAAACTCACCTCCGTATCCATCTCTGTTAATATCTCCTAAACCGCTCAAAGCAAGTCCGAAGCGAGATTTTGAATTAAATCCTATTCTTGTGTTTCGTTCGTGAAATTTGTATCCCTAAATGTCAGGCATATATCATATAATATAGTAATTACTAATTACTATTGGAATTATTTTAAAGAATATTACGACAATATTATCACGCGTTTACTTAAACAATGTTCAAAAATATTTGTGTTTATACCTCTTTCTTCAAGTACACGTACACTTTTCCAGTCTCGTATGATGCATCATTTTTAGAATATTCACTAAACAGCGGTGCACCGACTATAATATCGTCACCGCCATCTCCGTCCACGTCCGACACGCAAATCGAATAACCGAAATATGCACCGAGTTGATCACCAGTGATGTTGTACAAATTAGTCAGATCGGTGGAATACAAAACGACCTAAACACGATTTTCAAATATATATTAAATATTATTTTTAACCGAACATATCGGGTCGATATTTATTTTTACCTTTCCAAAAAGTCCTCCGCCTCTGGGCATACCGACAGCCGCACCGGATTCTGAACCGAATCCAAAAGCACCAACGGCGACCGAATAACCGAGATAAGAATCATCTTCCGAAGGCGGTCCTTCGTTGGTGGATAGCACTTCCGGCCGACTGTACAAGTTTTGCGAGTAAAACTGGCCTATAAAAATAATACAACACACGTTATAGTTTTTCATTCTGAAATTTAAGGTGTTCCTTTCTCCAAGCTTGGTGAGTTAAAAAAATTAAAAAAAAAAAGTTAAATTTCTTTAACAAAAAATTTAATCCACCTTCAAAATTTGTTTATATAACATTGTTATCCTGCTATATAATATTATATATATAGTGCGTATTTAGTATTTTTGTTTTTCATAATATATAAATTAATATAATTTTTTTTTCGGTACAGGATGTTTCGATTTCACGTGTCTATTTATCGGATGTTGTTATCTGCTGTAGTTGCACGTGTTACTAATGAGCATATGCACCATTCGTAGTACACCTGCCTCCAATACGAAACTCTTATAGACAGACAGTTTTTATAGAACGTATTCTACGAGTATATTACAAATTTACAACAACTACTCTTGTCCGGACATTTAATGACTATTTCTTTATTATTATGAGCATTATATCTTCCAATTCCGTCCAGACATATTTTATATTTTTATAACATGAAAAATAAAATTCCATAAATGTTTTATTTTTGTCAGTTTGAAACACCCTGTACCATATAAAGTGCGTGGTTTTAAGTATCATTAGGAAATTAAAATCAGATTAAAGTTATTAGGTATTTCATGTATTTTAATCTCTGGAATATTATAAAAGATTAAACATTACAATACAAAACTAATTATTAAAAAGATTATAATATTATTAGGTATATATTTAAATTTATTATAACACAGGCGACAAGCAGTAATCAATAATATTAAGAGTGATGAACAAACGAGACCATAACCAAACCAAACCAAACTAAACCAAACCAAACCAAAGCAAAGCAAAACAGTAAAGCGTTCAAAGATATTCCACGTAAATGCAACTTCCCGAAACATCCATTTATCATGCCAATATTATAAACAAGGCTTGAATTATAACTATTATCATAATTGTTGACTTTTGTGAAAAAATATATTTAGATATAGATGTCATCTTAAAATCATCTAACCGTTGACAAAATATTTTTTGAATAATTATACTGTTTAATTACAAAAGAATATAGACTAAATTTTTAATTTAAAAAATTTATGTAAAAAAGTTATCAAAAAGGTTTAAACACAAAAGCACTCGGCGACGTAATAAAATAGGTAATTGAAAAAAAAACGAAATAGTGTACTATTGTACTCGTACATTGTTTATTTATAAAGGTACGTAATAAAATATATTATTATAATGATGGACAATGGTCGTGATGGAAATAACTAAAAATTATACGAGTATATTTTTTTTTTTAAAACGTAATTTGACCATTTCAGAAAAAATGTAAGTGTATGTATTATGTATTACATATTAATATATTATTATATTCGTTATAATTTCAAGCCCTGCGATTAGATTATAATAGGTTAATGTCATCAATGACTTCCGGTGGGAGTATTGTAGTTCCATTTTCATTTTCAACACGTGTTTACCTTCGTCGATGTCGTCGATGATATATTGTATTGCCGGTAAAAACGGCAATCGAGCTGACGAATTCACTGAGTATAATTGGCCTGCCAAAGAACATGAAAAAACATGGTGTTTTACATCCAAAAATTTGTTTTTTTTTTTTTTTTTTTTTAAAAAAAAGAAAGTAAAAAGCCCCATCGATTGAAAAAAAAACATGCCCGAAATGTTCGGTTTGTTTTATAATATATTAATATATATATATAAAAAATATATAAATAAATAAAAATGCATATCATTGTCTTTCCCATTATAACGATGGGGAAACAATATATATATATATATATATATTTATATAAATATAGTGTTTCCGCCGGGATCGTCGTAAAATAATAAAAATACGTATTTATTATTATTATTATTATAATATAATTCGAACGACCCCAAACACAGACATAAAGCAACATAAAATACTATATAGGTACATGCCGAATTGTGAAATTATAACAGTGCATGCATAGGAGGCACATCTCTTATAATACCTGTGGCGGATGATATAAGTATACAAATTTACATACATACATTATACAAAAAAAAAATAAAAAAAAAAAAAATAAAAACTATGCTATAACGACATTATTATATTATTACGGTGATTTTAATGAATATAAATATAGTGACTAATTTTATTTTCAGGATGATAGATGATATTTTTATTTATTTATTTTTCGAAATACAACGCAGTTATATAATTTGTGATACAGTATTACTATATAGTGATAACAACTCGCACATATATATTATTATTATTATTATTAAACATATATAAATCGCCTTACCTTGCCAATACCAACTACCGACGGCGCCTATGAATAATCGTTTCCCGTCCTACAAAACAAAATAAATAGAGGAAACAAATTGAAAACAAAAATTATATATATTTTTTTTCTATCGAGCCAAACGTATTATAATTTATAAGCTTATGCACATATTTATATATATATATATATACCTTTGAAACAGATGCCCCGAGTCCAGCTTGGCAAGTACCCTGTTTATGGTGACCCCAATTCCCTAGAACAGTAACGCATAGACATTATAGACATTATATTATTATGATGCGTATGTTTCAAAATATAAATGTATATTATTATTATTATTAGGTAACCTAGTTATTTTTTAGGGATTCTAACATTATATTCGTACTTTTACAAAACGTATTACGTATTCATATAAATATATAATATTATTAGGTATATGAAAATATGTGACACGAATATTTATAAAATTATATATTGTTTGTAAGTTTAACGGGAAATTGAAATAAAATGACTGTTGAATATTATACAACCGAAATCAAATTAACAGTATTATATTTACGAGCTACATAAAAGACCTGCGAATAAATTAGGTATTTAAGTAAGAGGTATTACTCCGATCAAGCTAAAATACCAAATAATGTAATCTTATTAAAAGAATATGATAAAATAATAATTATTATATACAATTTAATTTTGAATTTGAATTTTATTATAATAAATATTAATTTTTAATCAACTTATTATTGTCATTTGCATACAGGGTCTTAATTCTATATAAGTGCCATATAACGGTATATATATATATAAACTTATACAATTATATATTTATAATGTCTTATAAGCAACTAAAGTAATTCATAATTTTTACATTTTAAATAATAAATATACATTGTATAAATTTAAAAATGAAATAGATAGGTGTCCATATACAAGTTACTTTAATTATTATTAATTATATACCGTAACACGAACAGCGAACACATTATATGGTTATTGGATATACAGTATAACTTATACACACAACACACATAATATATACAGGGTGATTTTTTTATCATGATCCAGCGAATAACTTTAAAAATATAAGTAGTTTTTAAAATTTTTTTTTTTTAAATCATTACTACACATTTTGATCTATATTTTTTCATAGTTATAATATTTGTACCCTCATCCCTTATATGATAAAACAATATCAACTTTTAATTTTCAAATGGCAACATATGTTTTAAATAGTAAAATCTTAAAGAATGCATTTAAATAAAATTTTAGACGTGCAGTTTGTGGAAATCCGACTTATACTTCACGAGTAATTAACATTTGAAAGTATAGACGAGGGGAGTTCGCGGTAACATCAACAATAATCGACATATCGCATCGATAATAATTAGATGATTTCAAATTTCGCAACATAATCGATATTTGGTTCAATATCAATTACCAACATCGATAATTTTATGTAAAGTGATAATAATTTTTATCTAAATAAGAAATTATTAAATTAACCTTACATTAATAGTTTAAGATTGGATGATTTTTTTACTGCTCGTGGAGTCATGTGTGTTTTACTTAATTTTAATTTTTTAATATAATCAAATGTTATGTTAATATGTTATAATGTTATAACTTACAAGTTATTCCCAAGTATTAATTACATAACATTTATAAATTGGTTTTTATTTAAAATATATTATTTGTATAAACGGAAAACTAAATAAATAATCAATTCAACAATTTTATTTTAATACATATTTAAAACATTTATTTATATTAAAAGTGCGCAAATACCAGATGAAAGTTTAGTATCTTAGTATCTTACTAATTAATAAAGAAGAATCAAATACAGAAGTTATTGCAATTTGAATACCTATTTAGGTACCTATTAAACATCTCCAAAGGTTATTCATAATTATTAATTTTTTTGGTAAGTTTACCTTTAACCATTTACACTTTTAGTATTTATAAATTACTATTTTCTACGTCACGTTAATTTCTTACTTTATATTTTAGTTGGACAATACACATAAAATTGCTTTACTTTTGGCCATCAAGTTATTCTATGATGGATTGTCAACTGAATAAATTAAATATCTAATATAAACTTGGTCAAAACTATAAATTAACTGCAAATATAAAATGTATATTTCAATCAAATATATCTGCAGGTTTGTTAATTTAATATTAAATATTTTTATCTATTAATTAATAATTTAACAAATTTGTTTTATATTAGAATGAAAATATTGGTTTTAAGCTGATGCAAGTTACACAAAAATATTTTAATAATATCAATGATATGAGTAAAATATTAAGTTCCATACATTATGTTTTTTCATTTAAATAATAATTAAAGAAAGGTGATAATTTTATTTTATATTGAGAAAATTAATTTTATATGGTAGGTATAAACAATTAAAAAAATTAAATTAAAAATTACTAATTCATTTTATTTATATATATATATAAAATAGTTACGTTATATAATTTATTAATTTGAATACTGTAAATTACTATCAAGTAATAATTTATAATGTAAATTTGTGTGTAGTTTTTTTAAATAATTTATATTAATTGTACCAAGATGGTGGGTATGTTGATTTTTGATATTTTCTACTAATTGTAGACCTAACCCAAATTTTGCAAAATTTTGCATTACGGAAATTGGGCCTTACATTAGTTTTTAAATATTGAGAATTGATTTACTCATTATCTTGGTTAAATTAATATATTAATTAAAACTTCGGGACCAGCAGGGGCGCCGATGTTTAGAAAATTACCTATGACCTATAAATTAATGAGTCATACCCACCCACCTATTTATAGTAATACCCCGTTGATTTAAAATATTAAATTTTTTAAATAGCATAGTTACTTATAATATTTAGATTATATGGTTACATATATAATGATTATATGATTATAGCCACCCACCATCTAATTTACCTATGACATTTGTCATAGATAAAACCAACTTTCGGCGCCCCTGGGGACCAGTAAACAAATGATGTATTATTATACTAGTAATCTACTTACTCTTTAATTATTAAAATCTTAATATTTACATTTATACTTCAATTTTCTTTATAAAAATTAATATTTATATACAGGGTGTCCCAGATCTATTTACTCATTATAATATCTCTGCGAAAAATTAATATTTTTGAATGCTGTTTTTTTAAAATTTAATCATCCCTTAAAAAAATAACTTTATTTTTTATGTTTTATGAAATTTGAAGATAGCCAGTTTTGTAGACTGCATTTGTATGATAATTTTGACATATTTTAAATAAAAATGTATAAAATATTTATCTATTTATTGTAATAATAGATTTGAACATAATTAATTATTGTTATTGGCTGCCTATTAAAATATTACCATTATTATTTTTTATTATACCTATTTAATATTTATTGTTTTAACTTGTACTTAAATAGTTAAATCTATATATTTGTATTAAATTTTTATGAGTATCTATTTTATATAAATGTGTTATAATATAAGGTATTAATATTAAATAATAAATATACATAAATGACAATTATTACTTTTTTATTAATTTTATTTATTAATTTTCTTTAAAAATAAATTTTTTATCACATGGTTGTGATGATAGTGGTGTAATATTGTCATTCAATTTTCCCTATATTTCCTTATCTTGTTAGAAAAACAATCCTTATAATCCTTTTACTCCTTATAATTATTTGAGTTTGGGAAATTGATTAAATCACTAGGTATAATTTTTACTTTATATTTATAATACATTTTGTTTCATACAAATTTCTTAAATGTTTCATCATGAGTTCAAAATATAATAATTTTAATATAATTTTAATGGAGAATTATAAGGTTTCTATTTAAGAATTGCTTGACATCTAAGATGCATTAAATCAAATAAGTTTAAAGAAAATCAATTACATAAATATGTGCCTATAATAAAATTATTTTTTAATAATAGATTATATTTTTTAGACATAATTATTTTATGTTGTTTCAATCTTATAGTAGTTATATCAGACAAAAAATATAATTAAGCTACTTGAATGTGAGATTATTAATAAAAAATGATGAGTTTGAGTTGTTTTTTAAAATAATAATCTAATCATAATTTCATAATATATTTTAATATTATCTTATTT
>JAIUCT010000009.1:7755643-7789358 GCA_021307375.1 Tetraneura akinire
GAAATAGACTGAATATAATACATAATATAATAATTATTATATAATAAGTTTTAACATGTTTGATATAGATTAAAATGCGTTTAAAAGTATGTTTACACGGCTGTTTCCTCATGGGAAACTGTTTCAGATAAATCTTACTGGCTAGACTTGAATTTTTTAAAGCCTGACCATAAATTAAATGCATATCTGTATACTCAAGAACACTATAAAATTGAGGCATAATGGACAACTTTTCAAAAGAAACAATGAATTAAAAGTTTAAAAATTATGTATAATGAACAAAATATGAAAAATTATAATTTTAAATTATTTTGTAAACATTGGAAAAATGTGTATTAAGTTTCCTTATTATGTGAAATATATAGAATATATTAAATATAAATTATATTGTTATTTAATTATTTTCCCAATTCTATATCTTGTATAAATATACACTTGAATAATTTTAAATTATTATACTTTTATAATTAATTATTTTTAAAATTAATAATAAAAATTAAATTAATTTAAATTAAATATAAAATAAATTATATTATAATTATTGATAAATGATAATATTATAACATTTTAATATGATAAAAATAATTTACATAGTCGTGCATTTTATTATTTCAACACGTTTTACAATTAATATTACATAATTTAATTTATTATGAAATAAAATGAACTTAAACAGTAATAAAACATAAAAGTGTATGATTTATTTTAAAATTGTTTAATTCCTAATAGTTAATATACTTTTTATTATGGTTAACTAAATAAGTATTTAGCGGTAATTTATTTTACAATCTACCTTTAATCTTAACATTGTTATTAATTTATATCTACAATATTGGTGAGCATGCAGCAACCACAAATTAATAATTATGATACCTTAATTAATGATAGTAACTCAATAAGATATTAAGATCCATTATCGATGTTGGTAATTGATATTGAACCAAATATCGATTATGTTGCGAAATTTGAAATCATCTAATTATTATCGATGCGATATGTCGATTATTGTTGATGTTACCGCGAACTCCCCTCGTCTATACTTTCAAATGTTAATTACTCGTGAAGTATAAGTCGGATTTCCACAAACTGCACGTCTAAAATTTTATTTAAATGCATTCTTTAAGATTTTACTATTTAAAACATATGTTGCCATTTGAAAATTAAAAGTTGATATTGTTTTATCATATAAGGGATGAGGGTACAAATATTATAACTATGAAAAAATATAGATCAAAATGTGTAGTAATGATTTAAAAAAAAAAATTTTAAAAACTACTTATATTTTTAAAGTTATTCGCTGGATCATGATAAAAAAATCACCCTGTAGACTATATTATATTATTAAGTATAATAATAATGCATACCCACTAGGTACATTACTATATTTTATCAAATGTTATATAATGTTATACCTACTGTTTATTCAATTTGACAAATATATTAATATTGAGTTTAGTTAAATAAAACATATTGTTATAAAATTGGTAATGTAAAATGTAATTACAAAAACAAAAGGTAAAATATTTATCAATATTTACTAACTGTAGTAAATATTCTAACATGTTATAGGTTTATATTAAATTTGCATTGTCCATCTGTGTCCTATTCGTTAAATACATAAATTATAATACTTAATACATATTAAAAAAAAAAAAAAAAACATTTCAAAATAAATAAAAGTACCTACATAATATGTAAATCACATTTAGCACTCGTATGGTTTATATTGACTAAAAATTTTAATTTTCTATTAAATTTTATCAAATTATAATTTTAAATTAGATTTGCATAAAACTAAATATACCTAAATATTATTTTTTTTTAATAATAATAATAATAATATACTATAACACAAAATATTTATTATATATTGTTATTTATTAATGGTTCGCTTTAATATGGTGACACACTGACACGTGTCGAATTTGCTAAACGTGCAAATTTTATCGTCGACCTTATATTACCAGATTACCTATTATTTAATACATAAAAATTGATTTTTTTATTCTCAGTCAATTGTGCGGAAATAACAATAATAGTTTTGTTATACTTATATATTAATATCATATTTATATATTACATTAATTATTTCGAACTAATAGTATAAACACTAAAGTAATGCCCGTAGAGTTCAAGAACAAAATTTTATTTAGATTTTAAAAGTTTTTTCCGATTCCGGTTTATTATTATTGTAAAATAATATACAATTTACTTACTCGTTCGGCACGGCGAGTACTCGGAGTAATCATAAAAATCCTTGGTGACGTAACACGTACCCACGGGATCCTTTCTGTTACCGTTGCTGGTAAAATAAACGTACCTCGGAGCACAAGCCTGAAATTTAATATTAAATTATACCACGACGTTAATAATAATAATAATTATTATACTGTATTACAATCGAAATATATAAAACGATATACTTCTATTTAAGTTTTAAGTGCAGCGCAGACGTATTTATTTTATTCTTATTTCAACTTAATTTTCCTTTATTATTACTCTTAGTCTTCTCATCACCCTACCCATACGCCCCCCTCGTTAACTTTCCGCGTTTTAACTACCGATGACTATATGAAAATAATGTAATAATTGCGGTCTTTTGATTCCATTCAGTCGTAATTTTTATATTATACGTATATATATATGACTGACAGACAAATTAGTATATACGTATGGCAAACGGACGTCGAAACGAATGTGTGATGAACGTACCACGACAATGATGGTCTCGTTATAATATAATGTGAAGTATAAAATATACGATATATATTATGTTATTTTTTTTCCCCCGTTCCTCCAAGTAGCTCTTATTATAGATTCAAAGACGTTGATTAATCGACCGTTACAAATACGGAACACACAAGACACCATTTATTATTACGAAAATTATTTCATCTCAATTATGTCCGCGCCCGGCGATATGAAATTTTATCTAGATTATTATTTATTTTGTTGGGAGAGAAGAAAAAAAAACTAATGCAGAGTAGGTACTTTAAAACGAGTATAGTACCTATGCTTAACGCGCATTTCATATTTTCAATACGACCATTAATAATATCAAGATAATAATAAGAGGAAATGTATGTTTGTTATTATGTGTATTCATGAATCATTATTATGGAATTCTCTGTGGGGCAATATCATAATAATAATATACGCGTGTGTATTATTATATAGGTAACTCGAACTATACACCTATGCATGCGCATTTCATTATTTAAATTACATTTTTACTTGGGTCCTCATAATATGATATCGTTACATATACCTACGTTTAAAAAAAATTTAATTTTAATGGTCTCACAATTCGTCGTTAAATGTTTTTGATAGTGATTTATTACGAGTGTATATAATATATTTTATAGATAACGCGATTCATATACCCCAGTTTAAAGATGTTATATCTATAAGGGGTGCTATACTAGGTATACGGAATATGTTCCTCGCAGTCCCGACGCAAGAGTTAACGAATTAACTGCGCACAATTTATAAAATATACATAGGTACAACACTTCTTTTTGATCTTTCATATATGTACTTATATAATACGAAAAATTAACATTTTAGGATATAAACATTTTTACTGAGTCTATACCCAATGTACCCAAAAACAAAACTTTTGGAATTTAACACATTATTATTGCTGCATTTTTGTCATCGATAATTTATGAAAACCATTTTATACGCGATATGGTTCACAAACTAGCCTACGTATAGGCAAATGATTTCGTGACTGAAAAAATATCGTGTTTCATATACAGTAAAGTGCGATTCGCCATTCTTATGTAATAGTATTATTACAATATTACATAAAATACATATACATTTTCTCACTAAAATTATTCACAGTTCGGTTGAACAAGATAAAAATAAATTGTATAATAAAAAAAAAAAAATAATAAATAAGAATAGAATTTATATTGTACAGTTTACCTGTTATAGGTATAATATCCATATAATATTTTTTATTACACACGTAATATAAAATAAAATTGGTAATAATTGGTTACTTTTGACGCATCACGTGCTGGCTTCGATACTTATACATACCTATTCATTTTTTTTTTTTACACGATTCTCGATTTGTACCACACGTTATTTATGTCTATACAATTATACGTATATGTGTGCTTATTCTTATGTCCTTATATTAAAATTTCATAACTATATTTATATATTATACGTTTCCAGATGACTTATCGCGCGCGCGGCACAAGACATTAGTAACGCGCGAGTTAAGTAATAACCGCCGTCGCACCGCCCGCCATCGTAGATAATTAAGTTATTACAACCGGTAATTTATTTCCCATTTGAATTTTCCACCGACTCATCGTCCTAATACATGTTATAATATTTCCCTCCGTACCGACATTGAACAAATTTTACCGCCGATTTTATAACGCACGTACACAAATCACAAATTATTATTATGTATTCGACTTTTAATATTATAATTTATAATATATTGTATACATTATGGCTGCCGTGAATCAGATCGTGAATTCGTGTTGGTCATTTTGATGAAGTTGTCGTCTTCGAAATAATTCCGTGCGTGTACAATATGTGGTTATCCTTATCAAATACGTTTAAATGTGCATAAAAACGTAGATTATGATAATATTATTCTAATCGATGGCGATGTAAACCGGTCATGCTCACGATGAACGAAAAACGTATTCCTTTAAAGCTATATAATATTGGCATATTGCGACTATAAATCGTTTTTCGAGTGGTCGGCCACAGACATTTCTAAATTTGGTGATGTTATTTTTTTACAATTTTTTTTCTTCGTTTTTTTAGTCATATATTCAAAACGGCACGCTATAGTAATCACACGCCCAAGTGGGTGTTTCCGTTACTGTCGTCTTATATTATAATATCTTTGATAGCATAATATTGTCGTGTATAATAAGAAAAAAACCTACACTTACAATACTACACATAATATTAATATACGTAAGTAAGTAAAGTAAGTAGGTAGGCGCATTGTATATTTACGAGGTTGAACGGAGCGCGATGTTAATTTAGTGAACGACGAACCCGTTGCAAAAAATTCTACGCTCGCGTGGATAAAATTTTAATTCAGTACACGCTATGAATATTATAATCCATTCGGTCATATTTATTTTTATTGTAGGAAAATAATAATTGTTTATAATATTCATGATTTCATGCATAAAAATATAGATTTCGTGTATATTTTTGCACATAAACAATGGCGTTCGACTTCAATTTAAATTTCCTATATAGCTATAGTATAAAAATGCGTATTTTATATTTTAATGCCCAATCTCATGTTCCAAAATGTATTAATACTATATTTATTGCTGCTTTATTTTTGAAATTGTAAATATAGAAAACGTTATAATTATATATTATACATTTTATTTCATGTAAAAGTCATAATCATAAACATTAGACTTAAATGTACGACGAAGACGAACGTATTATAAGCATTAAATGGTCAGTATTTTATATAATATATATATAGAGACTTTGATGAAACGCCAAAATAAAAATCAATTATTTATATGGAATATAACGAGCGGATAAAAACATAAACAAAATAAATGGAAGCAAATTGAAATCAAAACGAGGTACGAGTGGAGTAGACTGTTTTAAAATTTTAAACAAGATAACTCGTACAACATATTATTATAAGCTACAATATACATATACTCGAAATTTCTATGGGTGAAAGATAAAATGTCTAACGCGGCGCCAATACCCATGAGTATAAATGTCTCGCTGTTAATTTATAGTCTTTTTAGACGTTAATGCTCGGTATAATATATTTTTGGACATATCCATTTAAATTTTTTCAAGCATTTGTGAAAATATTGTGTACTGCGGAATGCGTATAACACATGTGACAAAGCAACAAAAAAAAAAAAATAATGATACGATGATAATTATATTAATAATTTATTGCGGATTTACATATTATTATAGGTATACGAAAAACGTACTGTTAACGTTACTGTTATTGTAAATTTGTAACACTATCTGTGATGCTTCGTGATAATATTAATAATTTATCAATATTGTGCGACGCGTCTCCAGCGAGAAAAACGTATCGTAAATTCGTAACCTATCACGTGCAACTAGGGGTGTATGGAGGAGAACTTTAGCACCCTCGAACTCAAAATTGGTACCTTTAAATATTTAAACTCCCATCTTTGATTTAAACGCGTAAAATGCTACTTACTTATGGTCTGTTCAAATTTCAATTCCGATCAGTTCTGCAATTGATACATGAAACGGGTTCTCGAATATAAGATGAATTAAAAATAGGTCGAGGACAAGCACTGTATGATAATGTTTTATCGACTCGTCCGTTTTAAATACTAATAGGGACGTTACTATATTAGTAAATTATAGGTAATAGTTTATAAAATATAAGTATAAATAGGTAAATTATAATTTTAACACCCGTTAAAATGTGGATCCTAGTTAAGCCCATGTAACCTATAATTATAGGTTTAGGCTATATACCTATTATAGGTTACACGTTAAATTTAATATAACGTTATATTTGCTATACGTGATATCGTAACCTAACCGATAATATACCACACGCACAATATTTATATATTACAATATTACGCGGAGGAAATCATATTATTCGCACGACAACCACCACGACTTGTGTGTATCATATAAAACTTGTACGGTATTATATATAATTTTTTTTTTTTTTCAAAACCGCACACGACCCTCGCGCATTCTCTTCACCACATTGGTTAATATTTATTGGTTTTGCCGTCGTCGTGTCGTATATTTAAATATTTATACTTTAATATTATATAGTTGACCGACCGCGGGCGAGTATATACCTACCTCGTAAGAAAACCGTATACGCGCGTACTCTATACATTTGTATATTATGTGCGCGTGTCTGTGCACGTCGAATACAATGGAAAAGAAAAACGAGAAGAATAAAAGTATTATAATCGCCTTTTATGTCGTTCGAAACGTCATATTATATCCGCCCCGCACGTGGAGGAGCTTCAGGCGTGCGACACGCTCGTTTTACAATCCAACTCTGACCTCGGGCAAACCGGATCGGATGCGCGGCTGCGCCTACGACGGGACGGTCGGACGAACGGCGGCGGCGGCGATTCGTTTCATTCAGCCGCTCGCATAAAAATAATAATAATATTAATATAATATTATTATTATTATTACAAACTGTATAATATTATCATCAGGTACCTACGTCGTAATTCGTATAATAATAATAATATACGGTTTTGACTTCTGGTTGTGAGTGACGGATTAAGCTCCCATAAAAACGTGAAAAATGCATGACACGCGAAATAACAAGAAAACAACACGGTCAAAATTCAGATTTATACGTTGCGCTAACACAAACAAAAAAAACAACCATGAAATACCTAAGCTCTAAAAATAATTCGTGCACAAAAACAAAAAAAAAAAAACGTCGATCGTTTAAAAGCAGAACAAGTATTATAATATAGTTGTACGTTTTATATTTTATTAGTCGATAATTGAATAATATAATAATTACAATAATAACCGAAAAAATTAAGATAAAATTAAAAGTAAACATTTATTTCGTATACTGCGGTTGCGGTATATTATATTTCAAAAATGTAATACATACATGTATTATAGGTTTGAGTGTGTACTGTTGACGACTGCAATTTATTGTTTTCGTTGTCGAATTTTTAATTGTACATGTTTTAAATTTACAACTTTTTATCTAGTAATAAAATTATATCAACAAGTATTTTTTCTTATATTATAAACAAATGGACAAAATGATTTATAAACTCGTAAAATAAATTGTAATTTTGAAATATTGTATTTTCTACACCATAATATAATAATGCTCGTACGCATTATACATTTATACAAATAGAATTATAATATTTGGTATACCTACAGTGGTAAATTAGTAATAACACTAATAACATATTTTGAATTCGACTGCAGAGCAATCGAAACTGTAATCCGCATTGTACGAGGTGTGCTTGAGCCATACAGATTCACACATAGAGATAGTAGCTGTATACAAAGATCTTATATCGCGATATCATGGTACTTACCATGGTAATCGTGGTCACCTAAGACGCGTATATTATGGGTACCTACACATTATATTATATTATGTCATGGCGAAGGTGTCGGATTACATCACACGACTGCGAAATTAATACGGTGACGTTTGCACTATATATACAATCGTTTTATTCGCAAACGGACGACGATACGGCGTGCGGTTTATACATATAAGTACTTGTAACTTGTAAGTTCGTGCGCGTAAGTACACAATTCTAATAATAATAATAATATAATACCTGTATATAAATAACATCTACTGGTATATCATAATATGATTATTATATATAATAATAATAATAATAATAATAATAGTAATAATAATAATAATAATAGTAATAATAATAATAATAATAATAATAACAATAATAATATATTAAATGTCGAATTTATGTCAAATGACCGAATGACCGATTATATACGCATTATAATATAGTATTGATAAGGAAATTATTGTATATATATTACCTATTTTTTTTATAATACGCGTCTTTGCCTCTTCGGGGACCAGAGCGACGAAACGGAATATTAACGTTTTATTATATTGTGTTTTCGTCTGCGTGAAATGATACAATCGTTAACCGATTATTGGGTGTCGTTAGTTTTGTATTTATTTATTTTTTTTTTTCGGCATTCTCTTTATTGTTTTTGTCCCCGCCGTATTACACGTAAATGTATATCTTGTGCAACCGTATTAGTGTACACATAAACAGACGCCGACAAAATGTAAATAAATGTTAAACACGAGTCTCGCCCTCCTACCGTACATCATAATAATATGGGCAGCAACAAGTCGCGAGTATAATATATTTATTTTATAAATTACACAGTCTGTACGACGGTACGAAACATTATTATTATTATTATATAATTATTCGGAATTTGTAACGTTTTTTTTTTTTTCACCCCGTATTTATATTTCGGTCGATGCTCGTATTATACACATTATAATAATATATATTACATTATAATCTACGTCGTTGTACGAGGTTCGGAAATCTTTTGTGCTTTCCTGCGCACCAGAACGACCGCGATGGCAGACAATCGAGATCCGAACCATCATGTGTTCAGTACTCAACACTCTTGACAATAACCACCTGTGACGACGAGGAGAGAGAGAGTATATATCCTAGACATCCACGATGATGCTGTATTAACGTACAAAATCAAAATACCGTCTCACGTATATATACAATAATAATAATAATAATAATAATAATAAATAATAATACACACTTCAGTGGTTGATGCGACTAACGGATTTCTTTCTTATAATATACGTCTAAAAAGGAAATCGTCAAATATGTATCCCTTAATTTATTTACGTACTCGGATAAGTGTTATCTATAATTTTTCGAAACATGCGCGACGTGCAACACGGTGCTAGGATACCATCCGCAGGATTCTTGTATTATATACAATATAGGTAAATATATAGGTACATCACGCGCATATTAATATATTATATTATTGTAGAATTCTTTGGAAAAATAATCGTCTGAGGACTGGTTAGCGGTTAGTGGTTTATAGTCACATATATAGTAAAGTATACATCATGACCATAAAATTTTATTCGACGTGACTCGATAGTGATTTCTGTGCGGACATATTATATACTTACTTTATAGAGGAGGCTTTATTTAAGCGTATATAGAAAATAATATATTATT
The DNA here is from genome assembly GCA_021307375.1 of Tetraneura akinire. Lineage (NCBI taxonomy): Eukaryota > Metazoa > Arthropoda > Insecta > Hemiptera > Aphididae > Tetraneura > Tetraneura akinire. Next base: position 7,765,399 of record JAIUCT010000009.1, read on the forward strand.
ATTTATCGTTGAATACGTTTGAAAGAAATAAAGAATATTATATATTAAAAGAGCGTTTTACAGTATAATTATTATTATTGTAGTAATAACTTCAAACTCGCGCGGGTATTAAAATTCTAGTAAATTCATCAATATAAAAAATTACTGAAAAATTGAATTTTCTTATAAAAAAAAAATAAAAAATAAAAAATAAAAAGTATATTATTAGACGACTTGTCTCGTTATATGTGTGTATAGTTATAATATGAAGTATTCAAGTATAATATATGAAATATAGTTTTATTAATTCCGCGAAAACAGAAATAATCGACGAATAAAACCCTACCTATATACAGGCATATATGATATATATAAGAAATCCTTATAAAAACAACAGAATGCGGTTGCAGGCGTGCAATTATATACACGGTTCTTCAATAATAGGTAAATCAGTAATTGCAGACTAATGATTTATGCGTATATCTATATGTAATAGGTACGAGTGTACGACGTTTTATAAATACCGTCGTACAAATACTCGTAATAGTTTCTATTATAGTTTGTTATTATGCAAACATATAAGTACATAATATTACACACATATAATTATATAATATGTTTTATAGTCATTATATTATTATAATATACACGAAATGTAGAAATACCATTCGAACACTATCCGAGACAATATAACGTATGGATTTCAAACCACCCCGGTTGTAAGGTATTAATTACTTCACACGTTTGTTTTCTGTTTTAATAAAATGCATACATGTATACAGTATTTGCGTATATTATATTATAGTGGAAAATTATCGAACCTGTTACACGCGCCAGACACCTCGTATAAATAAATTGTTTTAAACGATTGTAAATTCCTAAGTACGCTTTGAGCGTATATAACATTATAAACATTGTTTATATTCATTTTACAATAATATAATATATACTCGTATTTTATGTTTTTCTCTCTCTCTCTCTCTTTATCTGTGTAGCTGCTTAAGAATAATTAGTATAGTTATAAATTATAATATGACTTAAAATACCTGCCTCATTGCCATTGGCCATTGTAAAACATAAACTATTCGCGCATGCTACATTATTATAGGACTGCAAATTAAACGTTGTTGTATTTATATTGCCTTATACATATATATATTTATTAGATTAAATTATATAGCATCGTTTTAATTAAATCGATTAACTATATATTCATATTAATTAATTAATTAATTAATATGTATCCGACCTACATAATAATTAGGTACACCGTACAACATTGAGAATTCTAAGCGGAAATCAAAAACATCATTCATTGTATAAAAAAAAAATTACTTAAATAGGTATATGATAGTAAAAATACATTAAAAATAATATAAATTAAAGGAGATACATTTTTAATCGTCAAATACAATTTCTATTTTTTCTTTGTTTATTATTTAAACCTGTCAATTTATATAGTATTAAATTTTACAATTATTTTTATAATTTTTTGTAAAATTTATAAGAAAACATATTTTTAAATAAATTATTTGATCTTTATTTGAAATAATTGTCGTAATGATAACAATAATAGATTAATAGACGATTTGATCGTTATAATATAGTTGATAGTCACAGAAACACAATTCCATTAAAATTGTTTTATATTGACAGGATCACGTGGGAAATTATTTTAAATTCCATCACAAACAATTATTAATGGACAGAAAAATTAATATTTACTGTGTAAAATAAATCCTTAATAATTGGAATTAATTAAGCGTTGAATGTTTAAAACGAATCAATTGTTCAAAAATGCAGAATAATATTTTATGTATTTCATTATTATATAGAGTATAGACAAATAAGGAAACGTACGAGTATTTATAAATATATTAAAAATCTATTATGAATACATAATTAACGTATTCTATAATAGTAATTGAATTTTAATTTTAATTTAAGTGGCCATCGTGTAAAATACAATTTAATAATATATTATAATACAACACAGTAAAGGAATGTAGATTGCATAAAATTGATTATTTTATATTATCAATCATGCGCAAATCTCATATAGTAATATAAACCACACAGAGAGGGAAATCTAAATTTACATAGGTAGGTAGGCATATTATATAAAAATTTTAATTGATACGATTGCAGTAGAATATTATTGCGTGGGACAGAAAAGCGGAATTCGACACAACAACTCCATTTAATAAAGAAATATAATAAATAACTATATAAAAGACCTCCTGGTGAATAACCTACCTACGTGCAATAATTAATATAATATTGTAGACAAATTGAATTCGTGCAGCATATACTTAATTAAAATATTTGAAAACAAAAATCATAATTATGCATACATTCGTGTTTTATATATATATATATATGCATTTAATATTTATACATGGACGTTTAATTATAATTTCGTTATGCTGAGAAGTGAAACATTAATTATTAGGATGGCAAATCAATGTTGATTGATTGCAGTAGCCAACGGGGGTTAATATTACTGGAAAAAGACCTCTTGAACTCTTCACAAATTTCGTAATAAATCACTCATACCTATACTCTGTTCCAAAAGAGAAGACACGGGTTCTGCGCATATCGAATGACGGCTGATCATTTCCGATCATTGCCGACGATGTATACACCGTAATTAAAATGCGGCAAGCGATAGCCGTGTACACTTGCACGGTTATCAGATGACAGGTTATACGTACATTCGCCAAGTGTCATAGTGTCAACAATCCCAGCGCGCCGTATAATGGTTTTTAACGATGTAGCTGGGTGTCAGAGGTCGCTGGTGAGCATACGTGCATTTATCGGAGTAGGTGGGGAATGCGCGCCGCCGAACGAAAACTGGTCACCGCTTCGTGTCTTCTCTTTTGGAACAGAGTATACAGCACGCAGCTACTATAAATTAATGAGTCATTAGCATTCCACGACCTTTATGAAATCTATCGATGACAAATAACGATGAGCATAACAGTGAACTTATATAGAGAACAACATTATTGTTATATATTAACCGAAAAGATAATGTACGACATTTTTGATATTTACTATGTATAATGTATATATTATAATATATTCATATGAAATATATTCCGTCAATAACTTATAATAAAAATATTAGGCAATTTTAAAACTTCCAATATTTTTTTTATTTGAAAATAAATTATCACACCTATAAAATATAATATGACGGACTGTAAAATTAGATAAAAAGTCAATTTTATTGTTCTTCGGATAGTATTTTAAATTTTTCTGTGCATCATTTTATTGACCAAACTATTTGAATTTACTATTTAGTACAAACAAGTGAAATTTGTAACTATAAAATATATATCATAATTATTTTATTTTATATAACATTCGGTGTGATCTGCAGCTATTATTGTAATTTCTGAGATCCGGCATTTCGGCGTATTTAGAATTTGGCACGCGTGTTTGCACTTCCCTTATATACAGGTTTACTTGAAATCAATGTGTTATAAAGCGATTTAGTTATATTTCTGGATGAATTCACAATTTTACAGTTTGTTGGGTATTTATAATGTGTACGTATTAACAAAGACAGATTTCTATGCATAACAGAATTTGATTTTATATATATATATATTTTTTTTTCAACACTTATAATATTTGGTACGAAATCCTTTATAGTTTGGGCGGGTACAGATAAAACAACTGGTATTTCATACTTATTTAAACGTCATAAATTAAGATATGTTCAACGTGAAGTATAAGGTTAAGTTCGTAATAAAAAAAAGTTATATTTCCAATATTATACATTAAGAATAATTTATGTTACGATACTACATTCAAACTCAAACATATTACATTAAAGTGATCATTTAATTGATTTATATATTATTTTTTCGTAAATTATTAAACTATTATACATATTTATTATAAAAATAATATGTTTTTAACGCGATCGAATCAATTATACGTTTGTTATTATTTGATATTATGCAAATATTAGGTATTATTCAAAATATAGACAGATTCACCGGTATAATAATAATTACTCGTATTAATATATTAAACGTTTAATTGAACGTAATCTAAAACGGAAAAATAATATTGAATCTATTAACTATAGGAACAATCAATTTAGAGAACGGTGCATAAGCATCCTTATTGACTATAATAAGTAGTTAAATCTATTTAAAGTCACGAAGTTTAATATTTACCAAAATGACTCCATTGTCTCCAGAGCTTCTTACTGTAGCACCGAACCACTGACGTGATTTACTGTCTATTTGAATCGATCTAGTTGAATTGTTGTTTCCTGTTGAAATAAATAAAACCGATTTTAATTGTATCTGTTCAAACAATGGCTTCGTACATAATGATATTAAACGTTTTTTTTTAATGAATTATTTAATTAAAAATTACAAGTTCTTTCAGAGATTCATCAGACTGTAACTTAACCTTTATGTTGAAATTGTATGCTTGAAAAACTCCATTTAATTATCTATACGAGTGCCCTATGGGTAAAATATAATGTTTTTTTATTTGTTGTTTTTTCAAAGTTGGCTGGATATTATAAATCATTTGTTTCAGGTATATAATTTTTTTTATGTGATTCCGTTTTTCGGTTATGTATATGGCTGTTAACCATAAATAGTTAATTATATAATAGGTATACGAAATATGGATAAACTATAACGTACAAAATACTAAAAATATAATAAAATCAAGTGGGTATATATAATATAATATTCTATATATTATAAATATAATTATATGAAAATTGAATAGCTCTATAAATAAATTGTGGACAATATTTGGTTTCTTTTTTATCTAAATATTTTTGATTAACATTATTTTCAATTTTCAATAATAATTTATTATAGATAATTGTAATATATAAATCGATGAGTTAAATGAATATAAGTAGATAATTTAAATAATAACTATAAAGTATATAATACATAACTATTATGTTATAATCTTTTCTTTATTGTAATTGCAATTTAAAAATGTAATCGACCAATGCTGCAACTGCAACCACTTTCATCAGGAATAACTGCAGAACCTGTCGGAGCATCGAAATTATATACTCGGTTATCGATAAATTTACTATAAACGGATGATTATTATCAGTGGAGGGGATATGGTAATAAATTCCCCCCATAACCTTTTTTCTAAGTGATATTTTTTGATAGATAATATCGTTTTTATCTAACTCTATCCCATTTCTTACCCTCTTGGGTCAATTTTATAATTTCCCATATATACATATAATATAAACAATAAACCCCTTGACAAAATCGTAAATAGTCCACCGATAGTTATCCACTCTCTCATATCGTTATAATCGTTATATCTTTTTTTTTATACAAGAAGATATTATATTTTCTAAACTTTTTGTATTTTTTCAGATATTGATTGGTGAAGTATATTACAAAAGGCCACCGGGTTAATATAATAATAATATATGTACCTATATAGTGAACGCAACAATATAACAATTCAACCTATAACAATAGTTGTTGTTGGCCATATGGCTGAGGCAAAGGCAAGTGTATAATATTATTATATTTATTAATGCGCCGTATATAAAACTGTATATAATAATATAATATAAAATATCAATATCCGACTGCGCGGCGACAGCCATTGTACCGCGCGGTGGCGACAAAATTAATATAATCGAATGCACAGAGTATTTATAATATACTGGGTCAAATATGGACTTGCGGACGATCCGTTGAAAAAACAATACCTAAATATAGTCAAGGAACTCAAATAATATATATAAATATATATATTCGTATTATGTATATTACTTATACGTTTAATATAATATATAATGCGTAAGATATACACGTAGTCCTATATAGGCTTATAAATATATACGGATAGTCATATAGAGACTACAACGCGGACGGTGGTGTGTGTGTTTTTTAACGCCGAAGAACTCGGATGACGACCTTCTTCTCGGTTCTTCCCCACTGTACACAATAATATACTCGTATTATGTATTATATATGTATATAGTACTGGTGCAGCATCATCCGAACCACTTATGCACGTTCGCGGCGATGTATGACATTTTTTTTTTCCAATCTTCTCGGAACGCGCTTTTCCTTAACCGGACGACCGTACAGTGTTTATATACGTACGCAGAATAAATAAAAACAGTTTTGTTTGCGTACAGACGTCAAACCATCATCCGGATGATAATGTTATACGACCAGATCCGTTACCGACGAGTTCGTTTTTTTTTCTATCCTCTTATTATTATTATTTCCAATCGGCTCTTACTTATTTTTCTCTTCACTTCCTCCTCGTCCTTTTTCTTCGAGGTTAACGACCAACCGCTTGCAAGTTCATATCACTAATCATTACATCAAATGCCACACGACCTAAATAACTTCGTATAATATATATTTTGGACATTGATGAAAACAGGGGACTCGTGTATATTCTATTATAAGTAGGTATAACGTTATCTTAATTATAATAGTATATAAAAATTAAACCTTAATTTGTAAAATATTCAAGGCGATAATAATATAATACGTATATATTATAATTTGACAATAATTTGTATACCCCAAGATTGAAAACATTAAATTTAACTTATCATGTTATTTCCTCGTTGGTTATCAATTAATCATAATATGGTCTATACTCTTTATTATTATATTTATATTATTGTTATTATGGGTAGAGCTAAGATACTTTGCAATGTTATTTAATCGCTTACAGAAGCATAAAAAGTTAATTTGTACGTACATAAAACGTAAATCCTTTTTTTCGCATTGAATGACTATTATAATACATTTATTATTCTATTCGATTGAATTCATACGGGATCACTTCAATTCCTACAAGCTACAATGTGTCCAATCATCGGAGCATAAAAAAGTATACCCTTCATTCATTTTCAGCTGTCAACACGAGGGAAATAATTATTATTAGAAAGTAGGGAATAACGTTTTAAAACTAAAATCAAATCTAGGGTGGTTTTTTTAACAAAATAGGGATATTTTTTTCTCACGGTATTTCATAAAATATCTTAGAAAATAAATTATATTTTGATATTTCATTCATCATTTCTACAACATTTATAAACAATTTTGTAAACTATATTAATATATATTTAGTATGATTTGTTAATCTTTTAATTAATAACACCGTATAAGAAAATAAATAAATATTATTATAATATAATCATAAATATAGCATAGGTCCCATTTAAAAAAGAAAACTAAACTAGAAATAACTACATTTCTAATTTAATTAAGACTTATAAAAGAAAGACAATTCTTTATTTAAACCACAAGTTAACACGTCTTCATTTTTATTATTATATAAAATTATTTTTGTATTCCATTTTTTTAAAAAACAATACTGTAATAATAATTGAATTTTTATTATGAAAATAAATGTATTTAATTTAATTGTGATTTGAATTTAATTATATCTACTAGAGAAAACAATTATTAAACAAATAAATACCTATGTTAAATATATAATCTATATTATTGATAATCTTTTAATCTTTTATGAATATAATATAAGAATATCATTTATTATTATTATGTAATTTTATTTTTCATTCATAATTTATTTAATAATGGTGTACGTATTTACTTTAAATTCATAATATAACGTAATGCGTGATTTGTAAATATCATAAATGTAAATTAAAAATAATATAAATCAACATTTTAAGTCATATACATATATACTATTACTGTACGCACTTATAATATAGTAATTTAAATTTTATTTTTAATGTGTTTATTTTATTATTGACACACAATGCATTATGAATGTCAATTACCAAGTTTTTAAAATAGATAATAACAAATATAACTATAATCATATATATTTATAAATATTTTAATATTATTAACATACTACATACCTATTGTTTTATATTATTTATTTAATTGTTTTATTATAACTTTATGGGAATACCGAAGTCGTACACTAAAAAATGTGCTTCTTGTATAAAAAACTAATAAATTTATTTGTAAAATAAATATTCAAATTTAATAAATATAAAATTGTATCCGAAACTTGGAAGTATACGAGATAAATGAAGTTTATCTTAACTAAAATTTGTTTTTACGAATAGTTACTTTATACTTTTATAGTGTTTATATATTTATTTTATTTATAAGTAATATACGTGATACGGCGTTGTATACGCACGTATTTTTAGTATAATGTATAATAGATATATACACTCGTTTATATTATAAGAATTAATAAAAAATAAATAAATTTCGATAATATCGTCCTCATTTGTCATAATAAATCACAGGATGTCCCTTGAAACCAGTTCAAATTTCATAAGTATTCCGTGTGACAATACAAGAGAGACCTTGAAATATACAGATCGCAAAAACAGTGACGACGTTGTATACCAAAAAGACGAAGAAAAAAAGAGAAAATATATATACCTACGTATTATTATAGTCGTCTTTGGTATACGCATACATTATTGTGTATTATTGTGTACAATGATTTTGTATAGAAACTAATTTGTAATTTGTCTCGTGTTTGATCTATTGGTCAACGGAATCAATTCCGTGTTCGCGTCTGGGACGTGATTTTTTTTACATGTAGTAAAAAAACGGACTTGCTCCACCGTCATCACGTGGCCAACAGCAGCAGCAGCAGCAACAAGTAAGTGACCAAAACGAGTTTCTCTACTATAGGGTTTTTTTTTATTTATTTATTTTTTATGTATTCTTTTACCCCTTCGCTACCATCGTTCGCATCTCCTTTGCCCTACATATTATATTCCGTTTATCGGCGAAATTTACATTGAAAAAGAATAATATTAACAAAAAGAAAATCTCATCGGGATGTTTGATAAAGATAAATGTAAAAAAAAATATCGCATTCCGTTTGATATACGTTCAGCATGGTGGCCCGACGACAGTTGAATGCCGATTTGCTTATGCCTTGAAGCAAGTGCCGTTTCGCGTATTTTTTTATTTTGTATTTATATTCTTTTACCTTCTACTACATTTGTCGAACGATATTTATCCCAGACACGAATCTTTTTATACGTAATTTTATATTATATATATATATATACGAGTATATATAACGTGTCCACATGATTTTGATCTTTATACGGACATTAAAGACTTCAAACCTGCAGACCGCCATACGATCAAGTCGTCATAAATATATACGTATATTATATTTATACAATATAATATAATGCATCAAGCAAATAGACATACGTGAAAATAGACTATGAAAATTTCTGGGACTCTATAATTATCATATAAAGACAATTCCTTAGATATTATCGTAATCACTCGAAGCTTGTCACTGATATGATAGATAATAAATTGATAATATAATATGTATTTATTTTTTTAAACCTAAGCTGCGAAAAAACTGATCATATAGAATATATTATACACGTAATTAATTCAACTATTTCTCTCAACAGAAATTACGGTTAAGACTTGAAAACATAATATTATACTATTATATAAATTTAAATCAACGACGGTTGACTTTGTCGTATAACCGCGTCATGTGTCACAATTAACTGAAACATACGACGTATTACTTCTAAAATGTGTACATGTACTCGTATAATGAAAAGCGACAAAGCATAAAATAGTAATATTAACATTTTTATAAATACAACTATAATAATATTGTTTTTCATATGTGTTGTTATAACATCACGTACCTATTCTAAATTTTACGAAAGCATCGCAATATGTATTTTGATTATTTTTATCTAGTTTATATTTTGAATTTTTTCACATACCATAAGTCCATAAACGATTTAATTTATATATAATATTATTACCGTTGGTACGTCTTCGAAAAATATGAAAATTTTCAATGATGGATTTTTCACTTGTATACATACATATTACGAATAAATAACACCCACGAGCATCTACATATTATAATATTATCCTTATTAATAATATGAAAAATCAGTGTTCGAAAAATATTTTATATTCGTAACGGCCGTTGGAGATTTAAACGAAGGTTGTTTTGCCTTTTATTTATACAATAAAAAATATATTATATGTTTATATATAGTTTCGCTTTAATGCTAGACACTTGCAGCAGCCGAAGACGACTCAAAATAAATATACACATACATACGAGCAGAGGCGGTTTGACATTTTCCAGTTGGTGGTTCAAGAATAGTTAATACCACCCACCCACCTATCAAAAAGTCATACTACATAACCTTACTTAATTTCATCATTTTTTTGACAATTATTATATATAAAAAAACTTGCTAAAAAATGTCAATGCTTTGATGTACTAATTACCGAATTCTAAATAATCAAGCAAGCAATTTGACATAACAAACCTATAGTTATAAAACAAAATTAGCTTTAACTAGCATTCTAGTGGACATCAAATTGCATTATTAACTAACTTTAAGTTAATTATGAAGCACTGTATTTCATTGTCTTCCTTAATAAGTAGGAAGGTATATAATTTCAACAATATTTTTTTTTTAATTACAACATTTTAATACAAATAGTTAATATACATAATTTAATTTTATAAGTGTTAACAATACATTAATGCTTTCTGCAAAACACTTGAAGTTGAAGCAAATTTATTAATAGCATCTTCAATTGATACTTCTATATCAGGGTTACATGAAATTAACATTAAATTATCCAACCTTTTTTCTCCAACAGTAGAGCGTAATTTGGTTTTAATGAGTTTAAGCTTGGAAAAACATCGTTCTGCAGTTACTGATGTTGGTGGCAAAGTACAAATTCCTTTATAAGCCATGAATAAATTTGGAAATGCCGATGCCATTCCCATTTTACACAGTGCAGAGTATATGGCTGTAACATGTATTGTTTCCTCAGAATCATCACTGTCAGTATCATATTGATCACTCAAATCATTTTTATTAATTTTTTGTTTAGATTGAATTTTTATGTCATTTGTTGTTGCACTATTAATAAAGTTTTTATAATTAGTAGCAAATAATTCATATTCCACATTCAAACCACTGTTATTAATTCTATCTGCAGACAACCAATTTACCAAGTAGTGGAATTTATTAGGAGAGTCTTTGTTTAACTCCAAGCGTTCAGGTAATAGTAATGAAAATTCTTTGAAGATGTTTTCAGAACCACTAAATCTATCATCTAGTTTAGATAAAATTACATCTAATGTACATCTATAGACTTCACATACATAGCGGTAATTTGCTGAAGTTATTCTATCATCACTGCTCATTTCTCCACTCATTTTTTTCTTGCGAGATGTCCGCACTTCTACTAAATCATGTTCTTCCAAGTTGTGTGTTTCACAAAATAATTTTGTTTCTGAAAATAAGTTCCCATATACAGATTTAGTTTCCATTGCTCGTAAATCTTGTATTTGTTGCCGAGTTACTTTAATTAAATGTATAGCTTGAATGAAATCAATGGCAGGATTTTGTAAATAATTTGATAATGGTGTAGTAATTGAGAATATATTGCGCATCATATGCATTGTAAGAACAAATTTAAATGAATTTAGTTGTTTTAAAAAACTATTAGCTAAATGTTTGTTTTTATTGTCAGTTTCTTCAGTGCTGATTTTTTTTAATGTTAAAATAATTGATTTATAAGTAGTTTGTATAACTTCTAAAGAACGGTCATGGTATGTCCATCTCGTAGCAGAAAAATTTTTTAACCGGCGAATACGTTGGTTTATATACAATTGTTTTTGAAATTCTACATATGATGCAGTTCTTTTTCTGGCACCTAAAAATGTTACCAAACTACTAACTGTACCAAAAAAATCTTGTGCACATTCAGTTGCTTCACAACAATCTACAACTGCTAAATTTAAACAATGTGCACTACACCATACATGTAATGCACTTTTATTTTCATTTTGTATAAGTGAGCGTAATCCTTTTACAGCTCCTTGCATATTAGATGCACCATCATAAGCTTGTCCAATTAGATCACGCCTCCAGTTTAAGTTATATTTCTCACATACTTTACAAAATAACTCATACATCCCGTTTCCAGTTGAATCTACCGTTTCATCAACACAAATTAATCGCTCTTTTATGAGCCCATCATTTGTACAATACCTCAATACAAAAGCAAATTGGTCAAGCTTTGACACATCAGTTGTAGAATCCAGTATAAGTGAATACATTCCAGCTAGTTTCACTTCATTTAAAATTGTTTGACGGATCGATTCAGCAATACAGTTGAGCATAGAATTTTGTGATGATTTAGATAGAAATGTCAATCTTTGTTTTTTTGTTGATGATTTAATTTTTTCTAAGTGAGAAGCTAAAATTGTATGATGTTTGGCAAAAACATTAACCCAATCTAGAAATTTTCCACTTGTGTCATTAGTTAAATGCTCAGTATGTCCTCTAAATGCATCATTATGTTTGGATAAACATAATATTATGTCCATTAATACATGAACAACTGCTCTATTCATTGCAACATGCTTATTATTAGAATTCATTAACTGAATATCGACTCGGTTATTATTTATGTACATTATTTTATTTAGTTCAGCTTCTAAGTGATCTTTACAAGTTTCATGCAAATGAATTCGACCATATGAACCACCTAAATGTCCCCATGAATTGCAACCAGTAGTGACAAAAGAGTTTTTTTGAGATCTAATAGAACCAAACAGTTTGCATGTCCAGCAATAAATTCTATTCATTGCAGGTGAGTATGTAATCCATGATCGATGTTCAGATTTTCCATTAACCAATTTTGTATAATATGATGTTGAAAATGAACGTGGTGGATTTGATTCATCTTTTGGAAATTTACCATTGGGTAAATCGGTAGCAACTGGTTGGCATGGACCCATTTCTAATTGAATTAACTTTAATCCTGGTGTGATTGATTTATTCATAAATAAAACTGGATCATTTTTAAACATTAGCGAAGTTGATTGTAAATTGTCAACAGATTCATAGATATCAGGAGACTCGACATCTAAAATTGAATAATGTTATTATTTAGATATCATAATAGTTATGTATAGTTTAGTTTCACTAAACTATTTTAATATTCACAAAATTTAATTTAGATATTGTTATTTACTGACTGTCTGACTATTATAATATTTAAAATGTTGATTAATTCTTAAAGATTTTATAAATACAATGTACAAACCTTCTGTGACTGTCTCGTTAGAAGCATTTAAAACAATTGATTCATTTAATTTCTCTTCTTCTCCAATAACTACATCAATATTCAAATATTCAGTTTTCTCAAAGTTACTTGCATCTATTTCTAATATATTTAAATTTATTAGATAAAATCAAAATCATTAAATAAATAAATTATATTGATATTCAAAAATTAATAAACAGATTATAATATGTATAATGTATATATGTATTATCATAATTCATAATAGGTTCTTTTGAAAAACTAGTACCATATTCAACTTCCATTCACCCATCAGATTCAATTTTTTTTACCACACTTTAAAAAAATCAATATGTGGTGGTGATTCAAAATCAAAACTATTTAATTTAAAATAGGTTATAATATTTATTAAATAATTAAATATAAAATTATGTTATTATAAAATTTTATAATTTTTATTTATAACTAAAACAGTAGATAAATCTAATATTGTTTTAACTGCTATGTATAAAAAGTAGGTTAGGTTAAAAAAAAGTTGGATTTTATTAATAATAATGGAAAAAATCTTGATAATATTTCTTCAGATCCTACTTTAATTTATATAAAACAAATTAGTAATTCAATCAATCCAAAAAAAAAAAAATTAAACATCTTAAAGTGTACAAGATTAAGTATCAGTTATCCATATTATTATTATAATACATTGTATACGGTTTAATTACAAGAAATTTAATTAATATCTATAATAATTGATTTAAATATTGTTATTTAATGACTGACTGAATAATTAATAATATATAAATACTATAACTATAAACATACTTGTTTTGTTAGGAACACTAAGTTCAGCAAATTCATTTGATTTTTCATCGTCTCTTACATTAGTGTTCAAATATTGAGTTTCATCACAGCTACTTGCATCTAATACATTTAAAATTACTAAAAATTATCAAATACAATATATTGTCAAGTAAACAGATATATTATACTAGGTTCTTTTTCAAAGCTAGGAACAACCAGTAAATTCTGTCTCTCTGGATTCTCTTCCATATTATCAACAAAACATTCTACTTCCATACAACTTTTAGGATCCAGTTTCATTAGAGATACTATAAGTAATAGTTGATTAGATTATTAAAGATCTTAATATCTTATTGACATAAATTTAAAATTATACAAAAAAAATATTCATAGTAGCATACTTGTTTTATCAGAACTCAGTACAGTTGGTAAATTTAGTTTCTCTGGATCTTGGTTAACATTAACGTTTAAATATTCAACTTCCATACAGCTATTGAGGTTTGGTTCCTTTAGACACACTATAACCAATCAATATAACTTATAAAATGGTTACAAATTGTTATTATTTTTACATTATAAATATAATTATATTAGGAGTTAGGACATAAGCTATTAGGTACCAATGTGAATAAATATATTTAATATTTATACATAAACCATATTTAATATAGGGTAGGTACTTATTTTAAAACACATAGTAATAGATAATTATTATCAAGTAGGTTATATACCTACCATAGTTATTATTATTTTTATTTTACTCAAAATAAATGAAATATCTTAATTAATAACTGCATTACCTACTAACTTGTAGCTAAAACTAATATCAAGCATATATTCAGGATTAATTTTTGGTAGGAGGTTTTAAAATATTTTTAAAATGAACTGTAAACTTTTTAATTATTCATAAGTTTGTAGTACCTAAGTTTTTTTTCTACTTTAAAAATGTTGGAGAGTTTAAACCCCTTACCCCCACCATGTGTAGACTTAACTAGTATAGGTACATACTACATACATAGTTAGGTATTTATTTAACAATAAATAAGAAAGTTTTTGATTTTCTTTTTAACAAGTGACCATAAGACCCAGTAAATCAAAATTAATAATTTGCTTAATGTTCAATTCTAAACTAGCCACTAGGGACATAATATAACTATGGTTAAGCCGGTTAAGGTTAATATATTTTTACTAACTAAATTAAAAAGCAAGGGAAGGGATAATCCTACCGCATAGGATACAGCCATTCAGGTAGGCGAATTAGTGTTTAATTTTAATTATAAATTTTAATGCAATGATAAACCATTGCATTCGAAAAACGATTCTGAGCGAAGTTCAGTCAGACAAGTTAGTATTGAATTATTGATTAAAATTTTATTTTCGATTTTCGATGTTTCGCACATATTTTAAAACCATCAATGATACACTATATTTTGTAGAAAAATTAAAGTTACGGTTCCAAAATTTTTCCACATATATATAATCCCTATCTTAACTTCCAAAAAAATTTTTTAAGTCCCTAATTTAAAAATTGTCTGAGTTATCCTAAAATATTGAAATCGAATTCGTCGAAATTTCAGATTTCGTGAAAAATGCCGTTTTTTCTACCGCATAGGGTTAATTTTGAGAAATTCGAAAAATGTCCTAAATAAAGTACCAACTAGATCCACTTTCCTACCGGAAACATGTGCTATTCGTGCAAATCGGAGCATTATTTTGGGTAGTAAAATGTAAAAATGTTTACAGAATAGAAAAAAAAAATCACTCATCATTGTAAAACCAATACTTCGCTCAGAATCTAAAAGATATTAGAAAAATAAAATTTATTTCAGTCATCCACAAAATTGGAAAACTAAAATTTGAATATTGTACAAAAAATCAAAATTATAAATTAGGTACTTACATGAGGTACAAGGTTTATTTGTCGGTTTTATAAAAAAGTTTAACGTGTCCAGGCTTTTATTACCCCCTTTAAATTTCATTTTACATGAATTAACATGCCGATTCCAGTTCGTAGAATTAATTTTTTTTAAATCACGTTCACGTCCACAATATGAGCACTTCATATTTTTAATATTATAAAATAAACAAAAAATAAAATATTAATTCAAATCAAAATCTTCGAATTAATAAGTATTCACATGTATTCACAACACCGAAAAACTAGTAATAAAATAAAAATAATGGATAAAACTGAATATCTTAACAGTATTCTGAACGGTAATAAAATAATGTTTACAATTAACTAAAACAACGTCCACAACGCCTTTTTCAACAACAATTCACAATAGTGATTGAATTACAGAAAACAGGGAAAACTTAATATCATATTATACTATTTATACATATTTTATAGCATTTTTGTAAATCAATAAATCATACAATTATATAACACACACACACATACACATTTTCAGCGGGTGTGCTGGACGAAATTCTATTTTTATCTTACTGATATAATAATTAATAATATAACTATTTATTAAATATTCTTATCTATATTTAATCTTAATTATAAATTATTCTATAATATTATATATTATAAAGTATATTATATTTATAGTATTTATATTTTATAATCAATAAACGTTATTAATTTTATCGGGAAACTCGGATATTCGAGAGTCAGGTTCGGATTATTACTTTATTAATAATTACTTTTTAGTAATTATTTTTGTTTAAATTAAATTAATTTTAAATTTAAACAATATACCAATATTATATAATATATTTTTAGAATTTACTTATACCTACAATGTCCCGCATTAGAAAGAAGTTCGATAATAATGATATTAATATTGTTATAGTATATTATAATTCTATTATTCTAACATAGAATTGATTGCGAATTGTGCATATTCAAATAATATTATCATAGTAGCATACATTACGTGACTATATTTTCGTCATAAAGCTATTAATAAGTTAATCGTTAATGTATGTTAATCAGTCAACAGTAATAATTGTATTTTCTGTATTGTATTTGTTGCTAACAATGACTTGGCTATCAAATTATCATTTTCATATTCTCATCGGTTAGGAAGAGGAAGACCAAGTACCCAACCCATCTATTAAAATGACACCCACCCCAAAGTTTTTGGTGGTTCAGTGAACCACAAAATGCATGATCAAGCCGCCTCTGCATACGAGGACGGGAAGTCGAGAAGAGAAATCACACGAGAAAAAACGTTCTTTGGGGTGCGTTATATGATGGGCGTCCTCAGATATCGTGACGACACCAAATAAATTTACGCGTGTACAACGGGGGTAAACGGCATATGCATAATAATGTATACGGTCGGGTTGTGTATATATTATTATTATTATTATTATTATTATTATTATTATTATTATTATTATTATTATTATTATTTTATTAAGTTAACCGCGGCGGTCGGATGGTGAATGGCGTACGCGAACGGAATACAGATGACTTGTACGTATAGGTATACGTTATTTGTCTTTCAGACTATTCAAATGCGCGTATATTATTTATAATGTATATAATGTACAGTGATGCGTTATCAAGATCTGAGCGTATACAATATCAAATATGCGTGCATAAAGGTGCGTATATTTAATACGTATAGTAATAGTAGCTAACGTTTCCTGTCAGAACCTATGACGATAATATATTTAATTTTTTTAATTTTTCGCCAATCCCATACATTTCACTGTAATAATATATTTGGCAAAGACAGTCTTATCCTAAGGTATGTATAGCAGCAAACGGTCGATTATTATCGTATTATTATACGCGCACGACATAATTATTGTATACGTATATATATTATTATTATATAGGTATACTATAATTATAATATTATAATAATAGATATATGTGTAAATTTATGAAATATAACAATCATAATGTGTATATATTGTGTACAAGTAAATATAGATACACGTACATACACAGTTAAATCCTTATCGGCCATTATTTTATTCAAACTCTAATAATATCATTATTATATTATTACGCGTCCTCCGCGTAATAATATTATGGGTTCAATAAGTTGTTCTTTTTAGATTTATCTGATGAACTTCGCTCAAAATCGTTTTTTGAACGTAATAATTTATTATTGCAATCAAATGTTAATCAAAATTCAATACAATCCTCTTTACACCTGTATCATCCCTTCCATTGCTTTTTTACATTGATTCAACGATATACAATTTAAAAAATGCTAAATTGCAATGATTCCGTTCTATGGATATTTTCAGCATATCTATTTTGTTCAATGCATCTTATATAATTTAAATTATTATTATTTATTTATAAATACCTATACATTATGATTATAATATGTTTTAAGTCAATTATTACACGTAATTACTAATTATATTATATACTATTACGTTTATATAATATTATATACAGTAACAGATAAATTGGTTTAACTGTAAATGCGTAATTAAAATTAGATATGCGTAGATATACGTTTTATCAATATTTTTTTTTTTTTTATCATCAGTCGTAATAATAATAATATATAGTATAATCATTTTTATTATTATGTCGGTTAAATTATTATTTTTTTTTTTCCATAACAACTGTAGTATAATAATATTGTTATAAATCGTAGAAAAGCTTTTGGGGGATATGAAATACAACAAGTATATTATTCTTATTATTATTAGTTGTATAGTAAAAATATTATTATTATGCGCTTTCAATTTCATCGTATAGTTCGATAACGATATGTATATATTATTATCTCTATCTGAAATTCTGAAGTGATATTTCTCAAATATCTTAAACGTATATACATTATACTTTATACATATAATATTATACGCGCGGCAATATAATAAAAACCGCTGAACCGCATGGAATCACTGAACCAGTAGTAATCGAAAAAATCCTTATACAGCTTATTCGTATATTAATTACGAAATAATAAAAAAATTTATAAAATATATACGTACGAGGATATTATATATATAATTTATATTGGTAGCTATATACCGACGACTCTATTCGATTCAATAAAGATACACGATCGTATATTATACGTACCGTACAGACTCGCGGTGTATACGCATTAGGGACGAGATTATCTTATCCGTATTTGTTCTGTATAATATTATACAGGTACGATATACTTTCACGCTCGTATCTTCGTCGCAAGTCCATTAACTCGAGCGTTGATCCATATTACAACAGTCATAATAACATAATGCGTGCGATATAAAAACGACGAACTCTTTTATATTATTTTATTTTTTATTCGTTATTATTTTTTTGTCTTTCCCTATATACGAGTATATAATATTATATATATTATATTATACAATACAATATTCAATCTATCTCCTTTCTGTATAATAGTCTCGACCGTTCGTAATACAATCTTTTACCGCGCTGGCAAGCTTCATAATAACATATTATAATAAATTTCACTTTGTTTTGGCCCCCGGCCTTACGAAGCGCATTCCGCGGCCATCTGTTCGATCATAATATTCGTATACATAGGCCTAATACCTAATAATAATACAATAAACGCCAATACAAATATACGAAATAATTATAAATTTGACTTGACACCTAAGTTTTATACCTATATATAATATATAGGTATATTAATTAATTAATTAATTATTCATCTATTATGAGACTACATATTATATAATATATTCTAATATTCAAAATGTTTCGTATATTTCAATTTACTGCGATATTTTATAGAACAAAAAAAAAAATTATCAACGTTCAAACTCGACGTGTTTTTATCATCAGACATGTCATGTAACCGCTTCCAAAAATGCTGTATGTTATTATAAAATATTATAGAATTTGAAATTTAGACCAACCCTTTGAATAATTCTGTTTGAAAATTGACATAGAAAAATTGAATTTTTTTTTGTTTCATTCCATTTAATGACGTCAATAATCAATACAATGTCGTCAACGATGATACAACATTGCCGTTCTATGGATGTTTTTAACGGATTTCCTCTGTGAAACACTCGCCATGCAGTACACACCAGTGCAGCACCCGTCGCTAAAATCATCACACGTCCTATGTCGTTTGCGTTCGATAAGAAATTTACAACTTTGCGTCGCATATATTATACATATTTATATATTTACGGATAGATATTGCACAACCTCTGATATATTATAGTTACACGAGTATAGACAGTTTGAATTTATATAAATTTATGTATATTATATATATTATACGATCCGCAACCGCCACCGAGTCGTGTAATTTATATATAATAATATGCATTTCGTGTCGGGATAAAATGGTGTGAATCGCATATATTACGGGTATGTATTATAAACGCGCCGACGATTTTTTTCAACATGAATTTCCGATCTCCTGTTTTTATATAAATATATAATATATTGTTATAGTGTAATTTATACGTTTTAATATAACGTCTTCGATGTATACAAAGTTTGACCGCCGCCGCACGACACGAATTGTAAATTATAATAATATGTATAATGTATTATAATATATAGGCATCGAAATATAAAATATACACGTGTTTAAAGGCGCTACAGAGTATACACACAGAGTGAGAGTGATAGCCACCATAAATTCATATATACGGTATAATATATTATAACATATATAATAGAATTATAAACTCATTATTATGATCGACCGTCGTCTTCGTCGTTTTTTAACATAAATTTACGATATATACCGAGGTACTTATAGTATAATATATTATGTATATATACAGAATTCTTCGCATATACGAAATAATAATATATATTATATGCAAAACGTATAGATATACCATATACGCGGTTATTATACGTATCTACGATATATCTGTATTATAAATTTAAAAATAATTATAATATAAACTAATATAGTCATCAAAACGGTCGAGCTACGGGCGTGAGAATTATTTCGTCGGTAGGTAATCACCTATATTTAGTGTATTTACCTCTAGTGTCGAAAGGTATCATCTCGCAATCGTCATCCCTGGACGAGCTGCATCTGTACACGGCGCCGCCCTTTTCGACGCCCGGTTGAGCGGTCTGCGCCTCCGGAGCTCCAATTAGCAACCTGTAAAACAAAAACACAATTTTTAGTACCTATATTATAATATTCAAATCGTGATAACATTACAATAATCATAATTATTGGTGTCTACATAATATACAGTTTTATATTACTATTTATCGCATTTCGCCTGACTTATACCTATTATATATCAATATCATAACATCGTATTATCAATATAATATATAAGTAACTATAATAATATATTATGTGCGACTAAGGATAAAATTGCTTAATCGAATTTAAAAGAAACGTATATAAATAATATCATTTTTATTTATAAATGTACCGGCGTATTATAAACTCTAAATTATATATATTATTATTTATACTATACACGTGACGTTGTATATTTATAATGCTCGATGATTGTATATTTTTCGTATACGGTATAACGATACGTAACATATAGGTAACCGCGGTAAAACCGCGTTTGGTCTTTGTTATTGGCTGAAATTCGGGTGCAGACGCGACTGCAACCGACAGGAAACTAACATGGATTGTAAATAATTGCCCAGTGTGATAATGTTTTAGAGACTCACGTCAAAGACGCGCCAGAGCGTATAAAGCAATGATAATTGAAATTATATTAAGAACCGTATTGTTACACCACGAATGTATTTCATAATAAACGAATTCAAACCAAATAACACGCTGTTGACGAACGTGCGTGATAAATATAATATTTTATTAAGAATAAAACAATTGTGGCGTATTTTTTACGCGAATATGCGTATAATAATTTATACGTATATGTATAACGCGCGCGTCGTTACAGTGAATAATAATAAAATAGTGTTTTTTTTTCTTTTTTTTTTTTTTACGTAGGTACATTAAAAAAAATTTATGAATAATTTTTCAATTATTTATGGCTTTGTACACCTATTACGTTGTTATCGACTTATCGTAATAACACAATATTATATTGTAATCCATAAATCAGTTTAACGCATTAGCTTAATTAAAATAAAAATATGTGTACGACAAGAAATTACTGAAATAAATCCATTATAATAAATGTACGTGATTTTCAATTTGCAAAATGTACTATAAGTGTAGGTACGCTATTAATGGTTTGAATTTGAACCACCAAAAATAACTACTATATTATACGTATTAATATGCGTACACGCGCTAGGAATTTAATATATAAAACGTACGTGAATTTGTGACCTTTTGAAATGATTGAAGTTGGTATATTGTAAATTTAAAGTTTCGATTTCGCGTGCGACGTGAGTTTTATATTGCATCATTCGACACAATAATTATTGTAATGTGCGCGTATTATCTCGTTCGAACGTTTGATAGCGACTCGAAAATATAAAATATAATACCTATGTACGGCTATAGCTATATACGCGATACGCCAAACGCCAAAGAAGAATGAAATGACGTTAACGCAAGACCGTGTTTCTTTTCTCGTCCAATGTCTTTGACCAAACACACAAAATAACATTATTACCACTTACCAGAGTCGACGACAATCAATAATATGATAATAACGTGTGCAACGGCCGTCGGTCAAGGGACGTATTATATACTTAATCACCGAACAATCAACTCTGTTCAATGATTATAATATGATATAATTACAGGTATAATTATTATGCGTATACTGTGTGTGTGTGTGTAAATCGATCGTGCCGCGGAGGAGCTAATAGCTGTCGGAATGGCCGTAAGTGGTTTTGCCGGTCTATTAAAGCTAAACGATATTATCGATGGAATCGCGCATAATAATATTATGATCTTCTGGTCTTATTATTTTTAACGCCTCGTCGCGCCGCCGCACACGACACACGCGCACGGCCCCGTTCCGCGTTCGTCAAAATCAAAAGTAAAATCGTGTTCGAAATACCAATAACAAGAATGTACTCACGAAGAGTAAAGTAAAAATGTACTCGTATATATATAGAATTGATAATAGCGTACTATCGCGTTCGGTCTTCGGTGTTACTTTGCAAGGGACAAGCTGATGTCGTCTATACGGAAAGGAATTTCGCGAGTAGGTACAGGAATAAATACGAAATATATCATTACGAAATTATATTATAATATCATGCGTTTCTTTCGTGATAACAAAAATCGTCCAACACGAATCGCAGTATTTATAGAATCGTCGTATACCATAATATATACGTTTACATTACAGGGAACAAATGCTTATATAGAAATTTTAAAACGGAAGAAAAAAGCAGCGAAAGACTACTTTTTGAATTTAATTTAAAAAAAACTTATTTAAAACGAAATCCCATTAATATTTTATATTCCATATACCGTATAAGGTATCAGTTATCTCGCGGATACCCGAAGAGCTTTGAAATATTATAATATTATGTTGATAATGTAATAATAAGAGTAAAGGTTATACGTCATATAACCATAACGTCATAATCTATTGTAAATACTTTTACAATTTTACGTTTTTACCGCGTTGTTTTCTAATTTCCATTGTATTTTATACATCACCTATTGTATTTATTTTTATTATATACAATTTAAATAGAAATTTACATACGTATACCTATTGTGTTATTTAATATATTGATTATAATATAATATCGATACAGTTTTGTGATTTTTACTCGCTATTTTTTTATTTTATTTTTTTTTTTTTCGTACAAATTTCTATTATTTTTAGACCACCCTGGAATTTAGATTTAGCAAATATAATATACCGGTATAACAATAAAAGACAAAGGACCCTCCCGGCAGTATTTAATGACTCGTGACCTGGTTTCCTGTGGTTAAATTAAAAAAAAAAAAAAAAAATGGTGTATACAAATCGAAAAAAATGGATCACTGGGTATGGAGGTAATAAATTAAGAGAACGGGGAAAAGAAACAAAGTAACCGATCGAACGTTCATATATTATATTATGTAGAGTGATAAAATCCCGTGCTTAGAATATTCACGAACAGGTCAAAGAAAGCCACACCCTGATGTTTGTGTATAATTCAGGGCGTTGCGTTTCAGAAGGAACCCTTTTTATTATTATTATTATTATTATTATTATTATTATTATTATTATTATTATTATTAT
>JAIUCT010000009.1:7789368-7810279 GCA_021307375.1 Tetraneura akinire
ATTATTATTATTATTATTATTATTATTATTATTATTATTATTATTATATTATGTATATAGCCCACGATGGTTTCGATACTTAATAAAATGTTTTTCGAATCGATTACGAGGACGGAGAGCAGTCTTTAATACATTTAGCTATTAACTTTACTCGTTATTTCCTAACCGTTTATAACGTGTACGACGAAATGCTCGTATATGTTTCAACAAGTTTTATGTTAATATACATATAAAATCGATGATTTTTTCCCTTCGTAAACATGAATAATAATTATATGGCGTAATATATACCTACCGAGTTGTATATTATTATCATCGTTTATTAATGAAATGTTTTAGTAAACAATATTATTTTTTATATTATTATATAGATATTATAATAATAATAATAATAATAATAATAATAATAATAATAATAATAATAATAATAATAATAATAATAATAAACATATATTATTTGATTTTAATAATATGACAAATACATATTATACGTATATATTATATTCTTCGCGGCTGTATAATATATTAAATATTGAAATATCATCGCGATATATTAAAATATAAGACTCAATATATTATAAACAAGTTATATTATAATATGATATTTTTCCTTATTAAGTTTAAATGCACACGAGACACGATAATAATCGATCATCGATGTAATAATTATCTTTTAAAATATTTGTTATATAACATAAAGGTCAACACCGAGCGTAGTAATGATAATAAAATTTATTATTTCAAATAAATATATTATTATATTTATTTGCATATAGATGCGCGTATTATCAGTTATCACAATTTGGTTTTTGTATCGGCACATCGCGTTATATTATTAAATCTGTTTGTAAAACACACTGAAAAGTTTTTCATATAAAAAAATACCAATATTGGATTTTATTACTAAAAAAATTTCGTATTTTATGTCGCACTGCATTATATATAATATATATAATAATTTAAATCACCAACTCTATAATATAACATTATTTTGGTTCATTTATATTTTATAGTTTATTCAATAATGTTTATATATTGACTGTTTTTAGCGAATATATTACATTATATACACTATGATTTTATAGTCTATAGAAAACAGAAAATTAAATTAAAATAACCATCTTTTCATTCGAAAAATTGAACGACCTTGTTAACGATATATTGTATTATAAACACGTATAAACCTTGACCCTTTAACACATTATTGCCGAGTACACGGTATAGATTCTATTTGAAAAATGTCGAATTTTGTGAAATTTTCATAACTATCTTAAAACTGATGAGTGCAGAAGATAAAACTCATGCCTAATTATCTATAATACCTATATATATAGTTATTACTGCAGTCGCCATGTCGTTCAAAATCATTCGTATATTCGTATTGTTCTTATTATAAATATAACGAGTTAGAATACAATTATTTTCTAAATATTTATGGCTCATTATATTATACTTCCAAGATTCGAGATACTTAATTTTCATACATTTTATAAAATATATACCACCTATATAGATAGTAACGTGTTAACACGTATTATATTAATATTCAATGTATAAATTATACGACCTATCGATAAAAATATAAAATCGTATAATATTGACAATCTAATATATATATATATAATAATAATTTATTTGTTCATATATATCGTATAATAATATGTTATAATTTATAAATTATTACAAACAAGAGACGACAGGTGGAATATATTGTGGAAATATCGTGTCAGGTGCGAGGATACATTAAAAATAATATTAAGTATTATTGTAGTATTAAAATAATAATAATATAACAACCGATATAAATTGACACGTCATGCTGTACGTTCTCATCGACACGGGTATAAAATCAACACCCTATATATAATATATAAATACAGGATAAAAAAATTAATAAAGTAAACAATTATTATTGATCAAACCCGTGAATACTGTAAGTATAATTATTATAATCGTGTAATATAATAATACGTATTATCTTATCTAGCACAAAAATATAGAAATTACTACATAAAATACTGTTCGTTATTATACCTATACAAGTTTATATAGTATCTATTCTATAAAAGTATAAAACACCCATTTAAAAAAAAATATCATTTTCCACTCATTATAATACAAAACTAAAGATGTTATCGACACATATAATTATAATAATATTGATAATATTAATTAATATGAAAAATAACGTTTTATATGTGTTTCGTAATGTAAAGTATATAGAGAAAAAAACGTTACACGGGAACGATTGTGACAAATGACAATTTAGATCTTAGAAAGATATACCGTATAAGAATCCTACACATAATAGATTTTTTTTTTTTTTTTTTTGTAACATAATATAATAGTTACACCGACCATGGTCTATATTTTCCTCGTGAGCGTTTTTATTGGTTCTTTGTCTATGTGTATAGACGCCGTGTATAATGTATATATAGGTATACTTAATAAAAAGAAAAAAACAACTTTTCTACGGGTAATTCAACAGATATACCGCATTCGACGTAAATGGTAAAAAATAATAGCTAGTGTTTTTTTTTCCTTTCAATTGTACTCGTATAATTATAAATAATAAAATAATATCGAATTATATATCAAGAATCGAAGAATTTAGCTCCTCATATCCTTTTTTATAATTTCTTTACATAATATAGATACGTTAATAAACGCGGTTTATATTTGTCTGATGCACTATTATAATGTAATAATATGAAATACTACTTTTTTTTCTTGTAATTAAAATCAATTTTCTATTATAAATGTGAAATTTTCAAACTTCATTTTTAAGTTTTCAAATAATAACATCAACACAGTATACAGGTATTATTATTATACAGTTTCGTATTTGTTCACTAAATCACTGCACCGATTAAAAAATTATTATAATATTTATAAAATAATGTAAACGAATTTAATTATAATTTACCATAATAAATTTCATTTGGACACAGTACGCAATATGTCAATATATTATTGTTCAAACAGCAAACTCGCATTCTAACGTTCAAATCAAAGTTAAATCACTGTTATTATTTATTAATTTATTATCGTAGTGAAATAGTCCATGATGGGGTAGTCATACACGACATTGTGTATTTACTTTTTGCTATATGACATTGCAATTGATGATGTCCATCGTTTATGTATGTGTATCAGGCAGTGTAGGCTATATTCCCATTATTGACATTTTATTATTCATAAAAAAAAAATTAATATCGATATATACATAAGACACTAAGGCATATATAGATAGTGATCTGTTATTATTATGTTACAGACATTTGACGACCGTGAACCATCTCGTATAGTTTTGGTGTCGTGTTTCACCGCCAAACCACCCAGTGTATATAGCATATGCCATACATACTACTGGATCTTAAAAATATCAGATTTCTAACCTGGTTTTTAATTTCATCAGCAGTCTCCACTCGTACACTTGTAATATATAAATACGTCAATACGTGTCGTTACGTTGTTGTTTGAAAAACGAAAGGTGCTACTGTGTGCCTATATTATGTACAAATTTCACTGTTTCGTCGTGTATAATATAATATTAAATTCGTAAATTTCAATAAATTATTTAAGTGGATAAGAAGAGTATAAATATGTAACGACCGAAATGACTAATAAAATATAATATAAACGTCATCGTCGTACAAAATATACCATGTTATAAGTAAAACTCATATCGTATAGTCTTAAACTCGAACAGATATTATAATTGTTATTATTGAAAACCGTGTTTTTACTTATTTTCTTATTAGTACAACACGACTTTACGTCAGTCGTAGGTATATAGTTTGTAACACGTTTGGAAATAATTCTCGCGTTATAAAGGGGGTGAAAGAAATGGCCCAAGAGATATACACTAATTATACCACATGTTTAAAGTTGGCTCAAAATACAACGGTAGCGCGTTCATCCGTATTTAGATGACGTATCGTAGGTACACGTAACTATTATTAGCGGCGGAAGTGTCGTAATCCTGCGGAGGTGAACGGATGAATATTATTTATTTGGGACAAGTGTAAGAAATTATTAACGTTGCGGTTTATAACCGCGTTGGGCACTTTATTATTAAAAAAAAAAAAAATAATAAAATATTATATATAAAAAAAAAATATTATTAAATTAAAAAAAAAAAGACGCGTACGTATTTATATTAAACTCCCGATTAATTAGTTTTAAAAATAAAATCGAAAATCGAAAATCGTCCAATAAAAAATAAAATAAATTACACATTTTTATGGGTCCAATATTAGAGTAAAACCCGTTCCCGTTTTTAAATTGCGTACAACACACAAAACTGTTTTTCATCAATATAATATAGAGATTATAGGTATACTGTTATAATATAATACGTATACATGCAAGACCAGCGATATTTTGTAACGATTTTAATAATTATTTCCTCGACGCGTTCGAAAATAAATAAAAAGGAAATTAAAATCATACGATAGGTTTATACCGTAACCGTACGTTATAAAACGCGGTAATGTATATTGATAAAAAAAAAAAAAAAAAAAAAAATATGAAAACCGCGGTAACATTATTATATAGACGTGTTTTGATAAAAAGAAAGTGTAGTTCGGAAAAATGTCTAAAATAGTCCTTACAAAATAATTGTTATACTTTAAATCTTTAACCAATGCAGTTTAAGTACGTATAGTATACCTACTTATATAATATTATGTTCTAAAAATAAAAAAAGGTATACCTGTAATATATTATATTAATTTATTACGGGGGCGGATTTAACGTATCGTGACGTTGACGGACCGTCGCCCCGGGGTGAATTATATTATATAGGTATTACAGGAATCGAGTTTCGGAAACTCGCAGTTACGTATATAACGAACGGACAGTCTGATTAGGAAAACAATTTCCATTTTTCTTTCACGCACGATTATTATAATAAATAAGTATACCGTGCATATAACGGACTATTACATTTATTATCATAATATACGATAACAATATACCATTACAGTATAATAATATGTAACGGCGAATGATGATGAATTAATCGAACACGATTACTTTATTAGTATTGGCTAATTTATCAATAAAATGATAACGAATAAAAACTACATCTGTTCCCGGATTTACGTCGCGAAATTAAAACTTAATTAATAATTAACTTTTAACTCTTTTCTAACATTTATTATTATTATTATTATTTTATTTCTTATTATTTATTTATTTTTTTCCAGGTTTTTCACCGAAAGATTATAAGTACAAAAAATAAAATAAAATAAAATAAAATAAAATAAAATAAAATAAAATAAACGTCTTCGAGGGGAAAAAACACTTTTATTATTCTACCCGTCGCGTCGTTCAAGACGTTCGAGCCAGTCAACGAAACGTTATACATATACATTATCATTCACGAATCACGACAACGGCGACGACGTGCGGGCGACTATTTCCGTCGCAGACGTACACTCACACTCGCGCACAGTGGCCAAGTCCAAACTTAGCGCCGTGCACGCACGCACACATTCTGTCCCGGTGATACCAACGAGAACCGATGAACGCGTGTCATGTGCTCTTCGTGCAATTAAAGGTTATAAAAATATTTAAAAATACTTACAAAAAAAAAAAAAAGAAAAAGGTTTAAGTACAATAATAATATTATCCCGGTAAAAAAATATATTACGTGTTATTCCTCGGTATGATATGTAACGTCCTAGTTGAAATTTTAAATTATTTAATAATCGAAATGTCGTATTTAGGTACGAAATTATTTCGTATAAAATATACCTACGTATTATTACGTAAATAAAAAAATAATTATAAAATTAATTTTAATTAAATTTAAATTAAATTTTTTAATTACCCATACGAGTTTAATACGATATTTTGTACGAATACGTTTATTTTTTACTATAATACGAATATACGATATATTAGGAATAAAATAGTTAACTATATATAATACACGTCTTAAATAATAAATAACAATACCCAATAATTATTCCGATCGTATAATAATAATTGTTATCAATTAATATTTTATAATAGATTACGACGTCACGTTAATCGTGTCCGAGCGTTAAAAATGCAAAAAAATATATAAAACGTATTTTTCGAACATTTCGTACTGATCAAAATTAAAAATTATTGATATTTTTTTTTTGTTTTATAAAAAAAAAACCGTTATAGATTTACTAAGAACATAATATTATATTATTATCATAATATGGGCAGTCGTTAAAAATGTTAAATTTAAATTAGGTGCCGTACGATTATCTTATCGGTTTTAATGATTATAAAAAGTTAAAAGTCGCAGATCGAGGTTAATTATTATACCTATACCTACCACGAGCGATAATCGATGATAACAATAACTTTTTGTAATGTAATATTTTTCTTAAAAAATAATATAGCGCATTATTGCCCATTGGTATTATACAAAAAAATTATATTATAATAATGTTATACGCACTTATCGATTGGACAATAATATTTAAACATTATACCTATCGTTTTAATTATATAATCCGTATATTTTATGTTCAGTTAGGTTAGGTCAGAATCTCAGAATAGCTAATTAAAAGAAAATTATATCATATTCGATAAAGTACAAAATGTTAAAAATACAGAATACAGGTACATAAACATTTCGACAGTACACACGTGAATTATAATATATATATATTATAATTACACTTCCATATTTGTCAATTTATTAACAGTATCACATAATATATTGCATTAAAAAATGAGCTAATAAGTATAAAGTGAAGGGCGAGGCCTATTTTACCTACACCTTAACCTTATATGGAGTGCTCCATGCGGTCCCGATCGGCCTTCGCCGGACGCCCACTTATACATAAACCAAACATGAATGAACAGTGAACACCAAAACTTTCTACGATATTTTAAAGAGTATATAGCGAGTAGTGAATAATAATTGCATGTTTTGACAAATTTAAATTTTACACGAACCACATTAAACGTTTTTAATTGAATTCGCTAGTAGCGAATAAATATATATATATTTTTTTTTAAGTATAAGAAGAAATAAAAATTATACACTCGACTTGACAAAAATTAATAATAATAGAAGAAAAAAATAGACATTTATATTTCATTGAAAATATACGTTTAAAAATATTATTAAAGTCAATAAAATATGTAAATTATATATTCTGATGTAACTATTTATTTAAATAAATATATATATATATTATTATATATGTATTTAAGAATGCAGTCTTGCTGTCTTAATTTAAATTATTCAAAAAAAAAAAATAAAAAAAAAAATAAATACTATTTACGCTAATAAGACGGATGGCTAATATTTCACTTAACGCGATTTTTTTAATCCATCATAAATTTTAAATTACGATTTTTACTATTGTGTAAACGTCAACAGTCACTACGCAGCTGTTGTACTTTTATCGAGGTCAATCTATATACATATACTAACTTATAACATTTTAATAGCAGAAGGTACCCATACAACTAACCAAATAACCTTTAAAATACATAAAATTAATAAAGATGTCCTAATATAGAAAAACATGATGTTTTCTTTTTTGTTAAAAAAATAAATCAATCAACTTTTTTTTATATATATTATATTCTTCTGACCTATTTATATTAATATTATTAATGATCAAACACGAGTACATAGTTTTTATTTTTATAAATTTAAGTTATCAACAAAATTACAAGAATAATTGTATATTATTAATAGTCATTGGCTCATTGCACTATTTTAAAAATTGGTTATCTCATTGAAAATTGTATAATACAAATTTACCACTTTATAATTTATATATAATTTAAAACGAAAAAATTCGTAAATGTTTAATAAATATTAATTGATAACAACTATATATCCTATTTAATAAGAAAATAGCTATTGAATTTTAAATATTATACATAATATTTTATAATTATTTAATTTATATTTATAAAAAAATATTGGAACTTGATTTTCAAAAAAATATCAATTTTATTGTATAATTAAAAAAAAACAACAACCATCAATAAATATAATTATTTGTGTATGTAAACCATCTATCTTTAAAATGAAGACTTCTGAAATCTGGGTGGTCTTTATAGTCAAATATAAATAGCCCAGTTTAAATATTAAGGGTGTTTAGATAGGTACTAATGGTTTCATTATGTTTTACAAACCATTTATTAAGATTAATATGACACCAATAATGATAAGGTCTATTACATATTTTCAGACATAAATAAAATTTTGTTGGTTTAAAAAAAAATGATTGATATTATACTGTATTAATTCCTAAAGTCTAATAATTGTCATAATTTCCAGAAATAATGACATTTCCAGTAACATATATTATATATGTGTATAAAATATATTATAAGTAGGGAACGGATTTTAATGCAAATTGCATTTTTTTCTGAATGTCCGAAAACATTGCTTTCCAAGCAGAAAGTTCATTTCATACATCAAGGAATTAAAAAATGTAATTTTTATTTTGCATTTTTTGGCATTTTAAGACTTTATTACATTTTTAGAGCATTTTTTGACATTTTTAGTGCATTTTATATGTTTTTAAGTCATTTTTATATAGGAATGGATAAAATTTGATAAAAATGTATAAACATTCGTTCTAAAAAAATAAAAATAAATATTTATTATGTTTTTACCGATCAGGATAAACTCAGACGAAATTATTGTTGACACGTGTAGTCACATATAAGTTACAACATTATTATTACACGCAATTAAGTACCTAAAGATGAGATAAGATATACCTATAATTTTTATTTTTATTGTATTTAAATATTTTCTATCAGATAAGTTTTTCATAATTATGTGTTTTTTATAAGTGTTAAGTTCAAAATTGTGTTTTATTGAATTTAAATACATTTTTAGAGTTTTTTTGGGCATTTTTTTAGTGCATTTTTTTGATATTAAAGCACTTTTTTAAGGCATTAAGTCGTATTTTTTTAGGACATTTTTCTTATGTTTTATTGCATTAAAGTCCGTTCCCTAATTATAAGTTATAATAATAAATTAATAAATGATGTATATTTAGCTATATCTATTTTTTATTTTTATAATCAAATAAATATATTAATCCATGATAAAACAATTAAATTATATGAACATCTCAACAGAATCCAAAGATCGTACCATGGTATAACATGATGCCAATTAGTATAAATTAGCTGAATTTCAGAAAATTATCATTATTATAATAATTAATATGATAAATGACATCAACACGCGGTTGTAAATATAACCGTGCATCAACATAACACTTCTTTTTTATAGATTAATGTATTTATATACTAATAAATAAAAAACCCAAGTCCACAAAAAATTTACTTTATTATTTTAGTATAAATACGTATTTCAACAACAACGTTGTCATCTTCAGTACTAAACGTGGAGTCTACTGAAAATGACAACGTTGTTGTTGAAATACGTATTTACTAAAATAATAAAGTAAATTTTTTTGTGGACTTGGGTTTTCTATTTATTAGTATATAAAATATCCACAAGAACTCTTCTTATAAATTTAATGTATTTATACTTTAATAAATTTCTTTAGTAAAATGAAAAAAACTCAATCTTATTCGTCGTTTAACATTAACCCCAAAATTTTACTATAGGGTTTAAAACCGGTTTGTATATATTACTATTTAATATAAATATAATTTATAAATCAATAATTTTGATGAGTTTCGTTACTTGTCAACCCATATGGTTGAATATAATAATTACTTATTTATATCGATATTTAATATTTACACCTATTAATTGAATACCAACATGAAAAGCATGGAAGTGATTTAAAAAAAAATAATAATAATAATGAAAACAATACCCCGGGGTCATGATCATATACCATCTCACCCACGTGATTTTCAGGCGTTAATTGTAGATGAAAAATAATTTCTGATTACAATCGTATCGCAATGTAACGCAATGCGTGGGGGAGGGAAGTTATTGGAACCAGTTTGGTTCTTTTATATTATTATTCATATTATACACGAGAAATATAAAAAATTTCAACGGCTTAAGCTTCAGATATCAATAGTATTATAATTTATAAATAATGTTAATGTTGCATAATTGCATTTTCTCATTTTGAAGTCAAGTTGCACACAACCCCTTGCACGATCTTTTAAACGATAAATGATTAGAATAACATCATGAACTAATAGTTGTCATACGACGCATTCGATTTAAAAATCGTAAATTATTCTAAAAAATAATTAATGGATATATATTCGATTAAATTCAATTGAATATTCATAATACTATTATTATTAATTTAATACAAATCAATTAAACTATTATTTTATATTTGCCACACAATAATATTATATATATAATACATAATATGTAATGTATTTCCTTTCCTCTTCAACAATGCCATTTTATAACTAAAAATACTTTTTATAAATTATTTCAAATCTAATGTTTCTACTCGTATAATACAGATTAATAATTTTAGCAAATAAATATTACCTATATTAAAATCGTACGTAATCTTATAATTTAATCTTTATTTTGTACGCGATTTTTGTAAACTGAAAAAAATTATAATATATATTTAAATAATATTATAATAAATAATAAAATAATAAATAAATTTTGTTTTGAATAGTTTTGATTAAACAGGAAAAAATGCAAATTTATATTTATTGCAATATTATAATTTTCTTCTTTTTATTTTTTATTTTACAAATTAATAAATTTAATGAAAAAACGTCGCCAAACGTCTAAATTGTCTACAAAACATCACGTGCGTGTAAATGCATTTCGAATTACCTGCTGTGCTCGACAGTATAATATAATATTTTTTTTAAACAGGACAACTGAAAAAATAACATACTATATTTTATTTTTATTTTTGGTTAACTATCGAAAAATTGACGAAGAGAATATTATTATGATCTCTCTCTCTCTATCTCTCTTTTTTTCTGTTATATAGCGTGTGCAAAACGTGTGGGTTTCGGATGCAGAGCGGCTTACGTTTGCGTGGGTCTAGATTTTACGGCGCTCCCATCATGCCCATATGGTTTGTACTTCGGTGGTCGTCGCCAATATAAACCATTATTTCACAACATTCTAAGAAACCCGTGTGTCCTACCCTTAGGATATTCCGTGCGTAGTATCATCCCCTAACGAATTTCACGCGACACACATGCAACTGGGTAGTTTCAAGAATACACACCGAACAAAATAATATATACAATTCATTATTACGTATATAATAGATAATATTCGCAGATCGTCGGACGATATAAAATACAAATAAATAAATGAATTATTATTCCAAGCAAACACGTTTTATAACATTGATTACACATTCATAAGATTAATAAACATCAATGAATAAAATATTATTGTTGACATACATAATAGATATCACGAGTCATGACACACAATAAAAATGATATTTATATATATATAATTACTTAATAAACTCGATCAATCTATGCTGATGTATAGATATAAATAAAAAAAAAAATGCGTATATATAATATATATAATTATCAGTGACGGCTACTGGCATGGACGATCTCCCCTTATACTTACATTTAATAAATAAATAAATAATAATAAAATTGGCAAGTATATAATATAAAATTATATACTGTTATAGGCCCAAGGCGTCATCCAAATAATTAAATTATTAGAGATATATATCACGAATTTTATTTTTCTGGTTATTTGCAATTCATAAACACACATAGCAATGAAGTAACACGTCATTTTCTTTAATCATTTGACAAATTTTAACATTTAGATTGTGTTATTTATTTGCTGACTACATATTATAATACATAATATATATATTTGATTATATGATAATAATTTACAAACAAATTAATATATTATACAGATATACTTAATCGTATATGTATAAAATAATAATTTGACAATTTTAAATATTTACATAATTAAATAATGGTCATTTATGAATATCCGAAAATGAACAGATACAATCATCCCTATGCCTATCATTTACTATATACAATTATAATTTGAGATATATAGCTCTTCGTCATTAATAAACGAAAAGAAAAAACAAGGGCGTGTTTTATATTAAACGTTCAAAACTGCGTATCCATTTAGTAATTAGCGAACGACTGCGTTTGCACTAATTGGTTTTTGTACGGAACAAAACTGATGGCATTTCAAGCTAAGTTCGTCATAAACTTATTACATAATATTATTTGGGTCA
This sequence comes from Tetraneura akinire, assembly GCA_021307375.1. Lineage (NCBI taxonomy): Eukaryota > Metazoa > Arthropoda > Insecta > Hemiptera > Aphididae > Tetraneura > Tetraneura akinire. The sequence goes on from JAIUCT010000009.1 coordinate 7,801,563, forward strand.
TTTCGAAATGTCAAGTCTGCCGATTCTGGCATTTTTTCTTCGTTTATATAACGAATACTAAAACACGTGACGAAAATTCTCGTCGAAGTTTGCCAGATGGCATATAATACGTCGCGTATACTCGTATAATACACAGTACAATAATATAGGTATTATACCGCGGTAATATACGTACATATAAGATGTCAATTTTGTCTTCGAAATTTCTATTACCGAGGTATTGCCTGTTTTCCGTGTGTGAACAACTGAACAAGAACTCGTGTAGGCGGTCTGCAGTCTGTGGGTTGGCCGCGCGTTTAAATGAACGCTGCAAGCGCAGCAACAGCCGGAAGGATCATCTGGTCCGAGTGACTATATAGAATAATATTATAATATACGATTCTGCACTGCTATAACCATTTTAACAAGATGCATGTTCGTGTAATACGTATATCAGTTTATTACGAGTTGTTATTATAATAATAATAATACGACGAATTATTGACCTTTAGAAAAATTTCGTTATACGCATAACGCGTTATTATTGAAAATAGTAAATTTTAGTATGATCCGTTATAAAATCGCATGTATATGACACAAAATATAACCGCTATTAATATATTATCCGGTTTATATAATATGGTATATATCGTATGTAAAGGATTATATAGATTATACCATTGATGATATCTACTATCAATGGTTATACTGACAATTTCTACGTCGTCCGATAATATATTACAATATATATCGTTTTGTTTGAATAATACGTATAATAATATTATATAATATTATATGTACTCGTACATACTTCTATTTTACTGGACTATAAAAACGAAAATATCTAAATATGTTTTCAATTATAACTTATATAGCTTATAGGCCATTTTCTCTTGTTATATTACCAAAGGGTCGGTACCGAATTTTGCCCGAATAATACACCGTGAACACGTGCACGGGTCATAATCTCCATCCTTTTTCAAATATAATAAATATATAGTACCCACATATTATATACTATTAACGTCCCAAACGGTATGAACGAGTTTGGAGTAAAATTCTTGCATTATATTATCATTCATACAAAATGCGTATTGTCGTAAAAATGTATATAATCTGTAGTAGACCGTCTCATAATTGACTTGCTTTAAGACAAAATGAGCGTTCTTGTAGTTCTTCATCACAATGTATAGAGATAAATACATTTTGGTGATATATTAAACGAAAACATTACTTTAATAGTTATGTGTAGTTAATAGTTATTATAAAAGAATAATTTCTGAAACTAAATAGACGCCATTAAAAACCCATCATTGGGAATATCGTAATTTATGAGGCTAATTCATTTTAATCGTTCCATTTCTTTCAAAAATCGTTTTTAAATATGTATATTTTTAACATTGACCGTATTAAATATTCACGAGTGTGTGCCAAAAATTATTCTACTTCAACCGCAGTAATAACAATTGAAGAAATGTTTTTTTCCCGAGTCTCTTTGTTCTATTTGTTTGTTCATCTATATATATATATATACGTAATATATTATGTTGTATTCTTAAATAGTTACTTGATGCATATAAACACACCGCTAAACATATGGTTATTTTTATTTTTCTTATTTTTTCAAGTCCCCATTATGCTCCAAAAATTATCAACCCATCTCTGCATATACGATTTAAAAAGGTATTCACGAATCGAAAAATTTTTGTATCGAATGTTACTCAAAAGGAGTGTATTGATTTTCATTTTTTATTGATTTATAATGAATTTTATATATTTCTTATATAAAATATCAATATTTAGTTGTATTCTTCATAATATTATATAATACGATAAAATAATAATAAATGTCAATATGGATCAAACACCAAATTAATGTCTGTATAAAATATAACACAATTTAACTATTACGTTAACTTTTTATAATGAAAGTAATTTCGTGCTTCGTCCAGTACAATATGTGGTCCAACCCGCGGACCTCAAAGTCATTTTTATTAACCCTCGATCATATATTATTATAATATATAAGTACGTATATTTTATAATTTATAAATTTATATTAATATATTATATGAATTTGTAAATTGGCCCCCGTACTATAACATAATAAAAGGTTGGACCACACTGGTCTAATATATATAACAGATACTGGAAATAAAAGATATTCAATAGGCATCAATTAACATTTGCATGTGTGCTTATGTGCGAGTATTTGACAGTTTATTGTTTCAACTGTGCGCTGCAAAAAAAAAAAAAAAAAAAAAAAAAAACGCCTAAGTATATAAGTTTATTTATATATAAACATAAAATATTTACATATATTTACTATAGTTAAATTCCGAGCGCCATATGTCCATATTACGTTGTTATAGTATACTATTGTGTTGAACCTAGGTAAGTATACGAGTATATTTAAAAATTGTTAAAATCTTACGTTATTTTTTAACCCCGTGTACAGTATTGTACCTAACACCTAACTATATGTTCGTTTATTTTAATTTAATAGTCTGTTTTCTGGTACACTATTCTGACAACAATAAAGATAAAGAGTAAACGTATTTTTTATAGGTATACTCACGACAATAATAATTGATCTGTGAGGTAACTATACTTTTTTATACTCATCAGTATACTCGTATAGGTACCTATTGAAACGGTATAATGCTACTATTTTCTACCCTTGCCACAGTACCTAAACTAATGTGCTCTACCAGTTTATATTTCAATTAATGACAGTGATGGATGAGAATATGGACTAGCATCTGTATGTACCTATACGAAATTTTACTAACTAACGATTTAAAAAAAAAGTCATGCGAACAGAATAAACGAATTCAAATATATATAATAGGATTCACTGTAAGGCGACTAAACATCCGAGATTTGACTTTTATTAGTTTAGACTTCATATATAAAACGAAACAAATTTTATAGTCAAATATATCATTAACTCCGATGAAATGGTGTTGAAAACAAAAATATTATCAGTAAAAAAAAAAAAAAAGTATATATACCTATATATAAAATCTAACGTGTTTTTTAGAACATTCACAATAACATACTGGCTCTTCATACTGAATCATAAACGTTAGTACGTTACAATACGTTATTAAAATAATTATAGTTATTACTTAATGCTTATATTATAAACGTATAACCTATAAATTATTATTATACATATTTATTTTGTAAGTTATTAAAAACAATTATAATAAAAAAATCTTAAACGATCAACAATTGTTTATTTTTAAATAACTTTATATATAATATTTATTTGGTTTTATAAATATGTATTTATAATTAAATTAATATTCGTAATGAGCTATATAGCTTCATGATCTTATATATTAGATATATTGAAGACTTAAATACTCTTAAATAAATATATAATTTTGAATTTTATTTTAGATTTTAGCACCATATATGCGTTTTATATTAATACTAAAAAAATAAACAATAAAACAATTAAATTAAATTAAATACACAAATTCCTAATATAATAAATAGTAATTAGTAACAAATAAGTAAAAGTTTCTCTAAATTTAGAAATAAAATTATAATCTGTTGTAGGTATAAATGAAGGTTTGGACCTTACATACTACAAATAATTATACGTTTTTTAATATATTGTATATATTACATATTTAATTATTCTACCTATACGTTCCATTTTACTCGATACGATTAATCGTATTAAATAAAACGTATACGCGTATTATATGATTGACTAATAATATTAAGTTATAATGTATAATGCCTATACTATACCTAAGACCTAACTACAGCACGAGTCTAAATTTCTATAATACATTGCGGTCTACCCAAAAAATTTATGTTGACACGTTATGAGAAAAATATTTAAATTTCAGAGATAATTTTCTTGTTTATTGTTTGACTACTATAACGTTGTAGTTAACATTTTTTACCCTGAATTCCCATTTTACATACATATTATATATTCATAAGGGTTGTTTAATAATGGTAAAAATAATAATAATAATAATAATGAATATTATAACGATGAAATAATATAATGAAAGGTTAGTAGGTACTTATATTTTATAGTAATTTACATGCAATACACACTGTCTAGTAGACTGCAATGTCTGTCTATACACACCATATAGTAACATCTTGATTTTATCGTAATAATAATAATAATAATAATAATAATAATAATAATAATAATAATAATAATAATAATATTCTGATTTTTAAATATTAAGTTAATAAAAAAAAAAATCCCTTATGACTGAATAATATGATAACGTTTTGAAAATTACCTATAGTTTTACATAACTAAATAACCATCATTCGTATCCTTATGTAAATATATAATTAAAAAAAAAAAAACTATAAAATTGCATAATATTTGATTATTCGATAATTTTTACTTTATAGTCATAAAATATTTTAGTTGAAATATTATTATGTACAATTTAACTAAAAAACAATGCAATTATTATAATATAATATTAATTTAAAATATTTATGTTAAATTTGCATATTATATTATATTTGCTTGTAAATAATTTTAATTGCATAACTATAATTTAATAATTTATACATACGTATGTATAAATAAATATATTACATGATGTTTATACATACTGCACGCGGCGCTCTTATTCGTCAAGATGACGGGATAGAAGAAATTCCTTTTCCTACAAATTCCTAAATTATGAAACTGTGCCAAACTATATAATATAATTAATTTGTATTGTATAATTAAAAATTATTTACTAAACTTATAAAAGATAAATTATATACGTCTCAATTTTTTATAATTTATTTTATTCTACACAAATGTGTTCAATTTCTTATGACAATATTATTATATTAGTTTACAATTTAGTAGTTAACACGTCATATATATATATAAAAAAAAAAAAATATTGGACTTGGAACATTAATTTTTAAATATTGTTTTCCCAAAAACAAAATAATAAACGTATAAATACGTGTCTATTTATCCAGATACAATCTATTTAATTCTATAAACTGTATAGTAATAAAATAACAACTTCGATGGAAAAACAATTTGTTAATTTAATTACTAAAATTTAGTACCTTGTACCTATTTGATATTTTAACTGTATTTAATAGTTTTGTTATTTTACGTATATTTTTTTCCAATTTATACCTACTCAAAAGACAAAACACAATACAATTTATACACATAACACATAAGTTTATTATAATAAAATAAACCGTTTAACTATAATATTATATTCAAATATATCTGTTTGAACATTTTATTTTATATTATATACCTATTGTTATAATTTTATATTAATTATTACTACTTAGTAATATTAAATGCCCATAAATTAATATTTTTTATTTTATTTATTGACTTTATTATTATTATTGTTTATTAAATTAATTATTCGCAATTAACACAATATATTATTCGAATATGTATGCTGTAAACTTAAATTTTATTCATGAATTAAAAATATAAACATGTAGGGTAGGTAAGTACGACTCTCGTGAATTTAATTTGCATTTAATTTGAAGTCTCCCGGCTTATCAATGATTGTTGTATTCGTTTTAAAGAAAAAGAATGATACACCTAATGTAACATCCGATTGTAAATATGAATACATAATAATATTAAAACATTATACTCCTTCTTTATTTATTTCATATAGTCTATTGACACGAATTCACTGCGTTCCATTATAATAAATATTCATCTAGTGACGTTAAAACGGAAACAAAAGACGTTGGCGAGATGTTCCTATAAGTAGTATCCATAATATTATTTAAGTGGTACAGTTGAAAACGGCTTCTTTACAATTGAACAATGATATTATATTATATTATATTAAAAAAAATAAAAATAAATAAAAAATGAATATTATACTTTAACACCGACATTATAATATTATATTTCAGTACTTCGTATAGTTCATATATTATTATAATCTATAACGCAGTGGCTGTGTGGGTATATTATTAACAATATTATATAATATATTATAATAGTAAAATAAAAGCATTTATAATTGCAAGTCATCCGTAATGTGTCAATATACGGACGTGTCAATTGAAATGACAACGGTTTTCTAAACAGTAATGGAACTTAACATTTTGTCCAGATGACGATATAATGAGTATAGGTATATACGATATGTCTATATAATATCAATATATTAATATATGAGGTAATGGATACAATTATTATTATAATATACTATGTGTCATTTAATTGGACGTGGCCACGTGGGGGTAGATGTCATTTATGAAATTATGAGGGATAGTATTCACAAAATAAATTTATTTCAACTATACTTTAACGGAATATAGTGAATGAATTTTATTCCATGAATAATAATGATATACGATATTACGTAAAATTGTTAACAGTTATATAATATTGTTTATATATATTGTGATTGTGAATAAAACTAGTAAAATTAAACATTTACTTATTCCTGCCTAAATGTTAACTGTAATGAGTATTACTCATATTAGTATAATTATTAATAATTATTTTTTCATCGTTTAAATAAATAATATATCATTGATTATAAATATTAATAATCAATGATAATAATATGTATACGTATTGGAGCGTAAATTACAAAAAAAATACGTTTAACATTATTATGATTATCTATAGCAGCTATAATAATATCAGTATAAATAAATAGCAGTATAAATAATAATTCTACGGATATAATATTTATTAATATCTATGTATGATTCACCTAATAATTCCGCATACCACTTAACATAACATTAACTACACATATTGTCATCATATTGACGTCATAAACTACTCATAACACTCATACAATTACAAAATTATTTGTTAAAAATTATTAATTATATTCAAACGTACAAAAATTTCACGCATTTTACTATTTTTTTTTTTTTTGTATACATTATCGAGGACATTAAAGGTCTTAAGCCACGAGTAAATGTCATTGTGTGCCCTATAAGATATATATAGTGTATATCCATGTTCTACGAGTGTAATTGTTTAATGTAAATGCCAAAACAATACAAATGGAAACAATATTGTTATTTATGGAAATAAAATTTAGATACATCACTTAGACAGTGGCGGATTTACAAGGGGGTCCATGGGGTCTGTACCCCCAGATGCTGATATAATGTTATATGTTATCTGAAGTATATACCTAGTGAAATATATGACATAAACATATAAATAATGCATTTGAATTATTGAAATATATATTATATTTTAGGACCCTTCGTCCCTTCATCCCCCAAGAAAATGTTGAAAATCCGCCACTGCGCATAGGAGTTAAAAGAAAAATAATATACATAATAATATAGTCGTATTAAAAATAGAAGTCATTGACTACACGGGTAGTTAAATAATTCGGGAAAATTACCAGGATATTTAAGTTAAAAACTTAAATAAATGCTATAAAAAATAAAAGAAAAAAGAAACTTACCATGACCGACCATGCTCTCTGTGTTGGGCTACACTAAACCCGAACATAGACCCTCCGGGGCCCTGATGTCTGATACAATTTTTAACGTCCACATTGAAACCAAACACTGTGCAACACAATGCAGTCAATAGTAGAACGTATAAGAGGCGTGATGACGGTGGAGTCATCTCGATTTGCTATGCCCGTCGTCCCGTGGTCATAGTACACGCGTGTTTGTCATTTGAACCCTGTAAACAATACAAAGAAAGAGTAAAATAAAACAACTATCAATAGTAGTTATATTATTCTATATAATAAAATCTAGAAAATAATATATTATAATAATATATATGTATATATATATTATTTTTATCATTATTGTTATTTTTTATTATTGTATTTTGTTGTAAATTTACGTGTACAATATAAACTGATATCTATCTCTGTAGGTATTATAAGTATAAGAGGTGTGAAATGATGATTTTAAAGATGAACAAGTACAACGCGTGCAGACGACTGCATGTACGACTTGCATGTACGACGTACAAGACACTCACGATTTCAACCTGCAGAAGCAGGTATCATTGAACACATCGAAATGCATCGACAACAAAAATTTAAATATTTTTTTATCAAACAATTTTAAATACTCGTATAGTGCGTTTGTGCGTATAAAATGGTGCGTGATATCATCGCTGATGAACGATAAGTATAACGTTGTTGTTTGTTTTCATATCCCACGGGTTAGTTCAGATCTGAATTTATAAGTTATTTCGTTAAAAAGCCATACTATTCATTTTTATAATTTGCAGTAATATAAAGAAGAAAATATTTTAATCGGGTCATTAATTCCGGTCTGTTTGCAATACCTATATAATATTATTGTACTTTTTTAATTGCCTAATATAATTAGCTAAAATTACCAAAATTAGATACGTATTTCGAACAAACACTAAAATTTTGTACTCGTATAGTTCGCTTCTAAATAATATTTCTTTGCGGTGAGTCTACGAAACTCATAAAATCGTGTTGATTTCAAGTGGAAAAATAACTCGGGCATTTCATATAATTTTCGAATTTATTATGATGGCATAATTAGCAGAATCCGATATCAGATAGTCGAAATCGAACAGACGTCCAAAGAGGGAAAAATGACGCGACTATAATATAAGTCTCGGACGGAACTCGTTGCGAATTCAAAACAACAAGCGTTGGCGACGACCGACCATGGTGTGTTTGCGACTTGCGAGAGAACGTATCTTATATAATAAATATAATATATTATTATTATTATTATTATTATTATTATTATTATTATTATTATTA
>JAIUCT010000009.1:7818172-7930969 GCA_021307375.1 Tetraneura akinire
ATTATTATTATTATTATTATTATTATTATTATTATTATTATTATTATTATTATTATTATTGTATAAATCAAAATATTATTGTTAAAATCTCTTATTGTTATTTTGAATAAAATACCCGCTCGTGACGCGAGTCCAACCTATCAAAATATTATTATTATTTTCAAACTTGCACAGTAACCAAAAGTAGCGAGATAAAAAAAAGTAACAACGAATAAAACAACACAATAATAATATAATATAGACGTGTAGCGTAATATTTGTTTTCTCTTCTTAATATGCGATTTATTGTTCAGTTTATTTCACTGCCTCCTGGCATTTCGTAGGTATAAAACTCGTATTATTATGCGCGATCCACATAAAACACTTAAACTTCAATACCAAAGACCGAGTAAATTAGATAACATTACGACTATATATACTACGCATAGACGGAAATCCATTAAAATTTTAGAGGGGCAATATTTTTTAAATAATTTTTTAATTAAATTTTTAAAAATTTAAATATATTTCTGTCCGAATAAAAAGAATCGTAGACTATTTAGGTACCGCGTGAGTATTGCATAACAATATAAGCCACGTACCGGGTAAATGTTTTACGTATAGAGTCTGCGCCGAATTATTTTGATTTATACATTTTACAATGAGTTTAAAGTTTCAATCACGAGTCCAAAAACCATATAAACTTTTAGCTACGAAAAATTAATTCATTTTAAAAAAATAATCCTTGTAAAAATAATTATCTAAATACTAATTACTGCGTATTAGTGTATTAATATAAATATATAATTGTAAATTTGTAATTAATAGAAACTATTTTAATAATATAAAGACATCTTCGTATTCCATAGAATAAAGCACCTTTATTTTAAGTACATTGATAAATCATACCTATACTGTTTTCGTTTTGACATCTTTCGTAGTTTAGTACTAATCACAGATTGATCGTTTACAGCTATTGCCTATATTAACCAACAAAATTATTATGTATTTATAAATTTATAATCCCTTAAAATATTAAATTACCCGATTAATTAGCGATTAGTCTTCACGTAGCCACGTTATTAGTATTTAACAAATATTATTATTAAAAATTGTAAGAAACAAATTTATGAAAGTCCTAAGACTTGATAATTTAATTACATACTTCCTCAATATCTAATTCGTATTTATTCGTTAATTTTTATTTCGTTTTGTTGAAGTAAGTTATTTATTGTCTACGTCATAATCTGCTATGAGTAATTTTACTTAATCAATTATTTTAATTGAAAGTAAGCAAAGACGAGATATATGTCGTGGAAAGGATTGGGTTGCATTATAATTAAGATTTTAATGCAATGATAAATCATCGTATTTGAAAAAAAATAATTTCTAAGTGAAGTTCGTTCAGACATATAGGTAGGTATTGATTACAAATTAGTGATTAAAATGTTGACATATTTAATGAAATGTAACCAAATTACGATTTAAAAATCAAAATAACTGTTCTAAAATTATATAACGTATGTAAAATTTAGAAAAAAAAAATTGTTTCTATGGAAATGTAGGACTAGAGTAGCATGACTCCATTATAATTGGGGGAGGTAGGCGAAGAAGAATAATGTACGATTTTGTTTTTTCGTAACTAATTTACATAGGCACTTTATAAGATACTCAGGTATGACTTTTTTTTTATTATTATTTTTATAAAACATAATCAATTGATTTCATATAATGCGCCGTTCTAATATATGTGTAGGCAATATATTATGAATAATTAAATGTTAAGTTAACTATATATTATTATCATCCCATTTATATGTTCGTATTACCGTATTGGCTGTAGTCTGTAGACAATATATTAATATATTATGCATGATGCATGTATCAATTTTAACCGTTGGTAGTATTGGTACTTACTACTTACTACTTACTATATCTAAATGTAGTTAAGGGTTCTCATAAATTTATCTTCGTAAAATTCCCATTAGAAGGAAAACTGTGTGCAAGCGCTCTATTTGCTTTTTGGGGAGAAAAGTACCAATATTGTCACCTAATCAACTTACTTCATTTAAGGAAAGGAAAAATGTATTTCGCCCTCTAAGCAATAAGTAGTATTGAATACCAATAAAATGTTTTTAAATATATGAAGACATATTTTTGACCAAATACCAAATAAAAATAATAATTAGTCCAATTACCACAAATGGGATATTCTTTCGATAATGAATCTGATCTAGTATTAGTATATGTACCTATATACTTTATTTAGGTTATTTTTTAATTTCCAAATTGTTTTCTTTTAACGTCAGGAAAACTACCTAAAACTTACAGAAAACTGTAAAATTCGAGGAAACTAAAATATCTAGTATTGATATAGTAATATATAATAACAGTATAACACATTTATATAATAATTACATAACTAATGAAATATAATTAATAGATTCTTGAAAATTTTATAAAGTATTCACATAAATATTTTAAGTGCCTGAATAACGTGATATTCACTCAGAATTATTTTTTCGAACGCGATGATTTATCATTGCATTCAAATCTCAATTATAATACATCACTATATCCCATATAATATATATCACAATACCACATCGCTATTATACTTTTCATAACTGTATCCAGTCTTTTTTCAAAAGTGGCCATTAGGGTACATAGAATTTGGAACTTTTAAATTAGATGGTTATTATTTAAAATAAGTTATTAGTGTTAAGTATTATAATCAATTCTTAGTTGCTCCTTAATATTAAATTGTAATTTATATATTATGACTATAATGATATTTTCTGTTCATTTGCTGATATTATTCTAAACTTCTAAAGACAAAATCACTGAATATACTACATTGCATGGTCACAATGCCAGTATGTCATATTAATTATGTGTTAATAATATGAATATCTATTATCTAGTAAAATAATTAGATAATATTAAAATTCAAAATTATTAAATTATATTATTATTATGAAATTTATTAATAAAAATAAAAAAATAAATTGAGTTTTATAATAATTGTTATAGTAACGTGATATGGAGTGTGGATACTTAACATGTAAGCTTCGATTTTCACAAACACACAAGGTTATAATATATTATATTTATAATTCAAACCAAATTATATATTATTTTCCGATACAAAAAATTCAATAATTATATGATTATCTAAATATAAAACGTGTATTTTATTATTGACGATAAAAAAAACCTATATGGATAAAAACATAATATTATTTTTTTATACGATAATAGACGACTTATGTTTATTGATGTTTGGTAGTCTCATCAAAATTAAAAAAAAAAAAATTTACAACGAAGAAAACAACCAAAATATTAAATAGCAAAATTCGTGTACAATAATAATAAATATGGCATCCGTGAAATCATCGTCCTTTAACTTTCGATTTTTTTTTTTTTTTTATTTATATCCTATAATTATATGGCGTATTTATAAATAATAAATTATGTGACATGATATTTATTATCATCTGTATCAGTGTACTTCCTTCAGGGCTTTAGCATGACATTCACCAATTATTATTATTTTTTTTTTTCACTTTAATTGCTGTTATTACTTAGGTATTATTACACCGTGAACGATATGTGCATAAATTATTTATTTATTAATGTTAAAAATCGATCCTAGTACTCGAAATCACGAAATTTGTCGTATAATAGATATTTGTGTTATACTATTGTATCATACCACAACTACTGCAATAACTAACAAACGTATAACAATATAACTTATACTTTCGTTGACTGTTATTGAAATTCGAAAGACTCTAAAAAAAAACATTTTTTTTTCTTCGTTAAGTCTGGCTCGTATTGTTCAAAATTTTTAATATTTTTCGAAATGTTAAAAGAATTCGCCGACCAATCGTCCATACACGGTCTTCATTACGTGAGTAACGTAAAACGCCATTGGTCCGAAAGGTAGGTAATATATGTAAAACGCGATATACTTATGTATTAGGCATTAGACGAGTATACTTGTATACCTTAATGGTTAATGGTTATAACCTTATAACTTATAAGACTATTATAGCCATAGGCGCAACTAGAGGGGTGCTAGGGAGTGCAAAAATTATTTTAACATCCCCAAAAAGTTTAATACACTTTATTGGTGTATTTGTTATTACATTATAAATATAATTATTTGGAACTTAAGCACCCCCAAAATGTTTAACCTAGTTGCGGCTATTATGCTTATAGCATTATGAAAACTTACGTTTAGTTATATTTTTTTGTAAGAATATTTTGGTTCGCTTGTTGTGTTTTGAGTTGGTTTGGTTCCGCCTTGCTCATGATGTACTCCTGGGAGGCGTTTCAGACGAACGCCATTAGTTTTGTAGTGGAGACCACATCGTTGGAATTTCAAACTACATTTCCAGCGGTCAGCGTGTGTGAAACGAACAACATCCAAAAAATAACAATGAAGTAAATATGTTAATTTTATTTCCAAAGCTACAATTTTATTTTGGTCCCAACTCTCAAGTATTACTATACTTAATCGTGTATAGTTTACGCATATTTCTTACATCTAAACGACTATTACCTGTATACATTTTACGATATTTTTTACGTTTAAAATTAAAAATGAAATAGTATAATGTTGATTAAAATAATAATGCGTTTTAAAATTTACTTGCATAAGTAAGACTACCTACCTAATCTCCAAATTTAACAATTGAATAGCCCAATTATTCGCATCCCGTTTAGTATTATTTTTAATAGGTAGGTAATTAAAAAAATTTTATTCTTAGCGGTAAATTTATGTAATTTATGGTAGGTAATTAAATTTATGCTAAGTATTTTTGTATTCATTCTTAAATACTTTTTCTCATAAAATGCATTTTTAATATTTTTTTTTTTAATGAACACCCCACTTTACTTATGTGTTATTTGTAATTAAATAAAATTTAATAAGTACTTTTACATATATTTTACGAGACTAATATTGCAGTCCCTATGCTTATAAACATTGTCGACATGTGTGTGTATGTTTAGTTCATACAACACTGGACATGATTTTAATTTTGACGAGATCATACGTGAAATAACTTATTTCAAAGGCACATCGTATTACATCAACGAATTTTGCGCGACCGGGTCATATGACTGTCCAAAAGGAAACTTCAGCCAACTAGCACTGTCCGTAAGTCAAACTGCGTTTAAAATAAATGATCAAACCATTAACTATTGTTGCTTTATAATATTATAAAATAGAAATTAGATGAAAATTTAAATAAAATACAAAATTAAAGTTTAGTAGGTATTTTAAATTTTGAAAAAAAAAATTATCAAATAATATTCTTATCTAGATGAGAAGTCCTTGTGAAGAAATATTCATTAATTGCACATGGAATAGTAATTACAATTTTGATTGTTGCAAACATTTCGTCCAAACTGAAACTGAACTTGGTATTTGTTATACACTAACAATGATTAATGAATCGTTAGTATCTCTATACTAATCATTACTTTTTTAATAAAATATGAACGTCAACACAAATGGACAATTATTTAAAATTAAAATTAAATAATTGATTATTTTTTTTTTCATTTTCCATCTTAGACCGAATTCCGATGATTTTATTAACATGCATTCAAATCGTGAAACGGGTCCGAGCAATTTACTCATAAAATTATCATCGTCCAGTCAGGTAATCTAAATTCACGGTTTGCCATAATTGCTTTAAGTATACAACTTAAAATTGTTTATATAATATATTATTGCCCATAGATTTTATATTTAATCTAAGATATTGTTAAATTTGATATTAGCTGAAAATTAATAAGTAATTTCGTTCCATTTTATATTTTACATACGTTAGGTTTTTATTCACTCGGTAGTAGACTTGCCATACTACAATACAATCAGTACTGATATCTTACAAGCCACACTAGGTATTTTTAAACAATACAAATTTGTTATAAAAGATATTGAAAATGAAGACGAAGTCCAATTTGTTGGAATTGCACAGCGAAGGTTAGATAATTTAATTTTTAATAATAAAATTAAAAAATTAAATTTATATTTAAATAAAGTGATTGATGAAAGTATCAAGAAGATAAATAATTTAATACTTTTGTTTAATACTATTCTCATTTATTTCATATTAAAAATTATTTAAATACTATAATACAACAATAAAAATTAAAATTCATATCATAATATACACATGCAATTTTAGGTGTAGATTTCCATGGGAAAATTATCTAGATGTCAGCTCCAAGTACAGTTATAGTTCTTGCATTGTAAATTGTCGTCGCCAAAAGCAATTAGAAATGTGTAATTGTACTTCTCATTTGATGCCTTTTAGCAGTGTGTTCTATAATCATACAAATAATATAAATTAAATATTTAAATTATCAATACAATAAACTCAATTTCTACAGAGGCATCTGAACAATGTGACATTAATGGACTTATATGTTTAAATACACATTATGCTGAATTATCCGTGTTAAAAAAAAAAAACAGCAAACGGCCTGGTTTAGAATGCTATTGTTTGGCATCCTGTATTGAAGCTGAAATAGATGTTCTAACAGTTGAAACATTTATGTAAGTCAGTTAATGCATCAAAATGTATGAAAACTTATAATATGATTATTCAAACTTTAAAAAATAATTAATTCCTTAATCACTAACAATTCTAGTTTAGAGTTAATTATTTTAAATTGTCTAATTGAAAACCACATTTTATTTTTGGTCAAATTTTTAATTTAAACAATTAAATAATGTTTACAGGACAAATGAAAATGAATCAATTATACAACTAATGATGGATCAATTACCAGAAGAACGGCTTAAACGTAATGTTGTACGAGGAAGATTAGATGTTTTAGGTAGTTGATTAACTATATATGATTATATTAAAACTAATATTTAAATGTATTTTTATAGTTTCTTTAGGTGGTTCAGTTGCATTATTTGTTGGAGCAAGTATATTAAGTTTTCTAGAAATAATATATTATTTTTGTTTACGTATGCGTAATGTTAAATTACCAAATTTAAAAACTAGTATAAACAATAATAATAAGTAAAACATAAAAGTAGTAAGATATTTTTTAATTTAAATCTAAATTTTATTTTTATTAGATCAGTAGCAAATACACGTTAATTATGAAAAAATATTTATATCAAATATTAATTATTAATAGTATATATTATTTTTTATAAAACAAATAAATTATTTTGCAATTTTATCAATTACTTCTTTGAACATATTCATTTAAGGGAATTGAAAGTGACTATTTTCTTTATCTTTCTAGCACACATAAAATATAGGAATTTAGACGTTTTCTATTTCCAATATTACAATCGATCTAATAATGCAATAAGGGATATGAAAACTGATTTAAATTTGTCTACTTTAAATCAACTTTTTTTTTCATTTTATTGTTCCAAGTTCTTCAAAAATTGAATATTAACAAATTTTAGATTCTGAGAGTAAAGCGTATTTAATTTATAATTTGTTTAATTAATATTAGAACATTAGAACATTATATAATAATATATAATTTTATTTAACTTACTTACGTTTTTAAGCATGCAAGTAAAATACGTTCAAGTTGAGATTCTAATGGTAACATCAAATGTGCTGGTTCTTCAAGTATCTATAAATAAAATATTAAATTAAAATGTAACATTATATTAGAAAAATAATAGACTAACCTCAAATGCAGATTTATCATCTTCGATGAGTTTTTCAAATTCTGGAAACTTTTTATTGTCCTTAGTAATATTAGTGATTTCTTTGTTAGAAATTATACGACCCAGAGGAGTTAAGTTAGTGAAATTATCATCTACAAAAGATTCAATAATATTTTGAAGAGTATTGGTCTTATCAAACTTTAAGAGTTCCTAAAATTTTTCAAAGCAATAGTAAATACTTTATTTATTTATTTTTTAAATATAAAATATAAATTATTATTACTTGTTGATTGGTCAATATATATAATGAAGAATTATCTAACCAAGACGAATTTTGTTCATTTTGATGGTTTGACTTTGGTGCAAATATTGTCCATAAAATAGAAGTATTTTCATTACTTTTCCCAAATATTTTTTCCTGTTTATACACTACATCTTCGCTGTTTGGAGAGAATATGTATACTAAAAATAATAATATATTAGTTAATACTTGAATTTTTACATGAATATAATAAACTAACAATCATTAGTTGGGGTAAAAATGGCCATCATTTCAGACATTGGATCAGCAATTAATCTTTCAACTTGTACCCAAATAGATCTAAGCAATGTCTCACTAAGCACATTCCATATCAAAAGTCTTGAGTTTGATGCAGCGACAAGCATCCAGCTACTGGTATTTTTACCAAACTCCAATAATCTGAACATTTTAAAATAAGTAATTTAATAATTAAGTAAAAATTCAATAATAATCATTTAAAATGAATTATAAGCGTATTTATATTATTAACATAATATAAAATACTAAAAAATAATGATAAATGTTAATAATTAGATAAAGAGTAAATAAACTAAATTTACCTAATATGTTCACATCCATGTGTAAGACTCGTTTTAAAATCTTCAGAATCATTAAGAACTTTTAAAACTATACTTGGACCAAAAGCTGCTGCTAATATGCAACCATCCTCAGAAAAGCTAATTGCATTTAATGGTTGATTATGATAATTTTTGCTTGTATACTCATGTTGCCATGATTTTAATGAATCTAAAAATTATAAAATATAAATTCAACAAATTAATATAAATAATATTTATAATTTATATTTATTAATACAAAAAAATATATTATTTTTTTATCTTACCTTTATCATTTCCTAATAAATTATATGGAGACCAAAGTTTATAAACATTTTTGTGCAATGTAACAGCCATGTGCAAACTATCAGAGTCAACTGATGGACGAAAACAAACATTTGCAATTCTATCTACTGAACTTGTATAAGTGTTCAATGAATAACTAATAAAACATATTTTTTATTTGTTAATAAAAAAAAAATGATGGTCAATATTTTATTATACATATATATATATATATATACATTACTTTTGTAATTTTTCATTAAAAGTCCAGAATTTAAGAACATCATCTACAACATAAATATCTTCAACTGGTCTTCTTTCTACTGTTGCTAACCATGTACTGTCATCACTTATAGCTAATAAACAGACATTAGCATTGAATACATTTTGATCTCTTGTTTGAGTCACATAATTTTGACATACAATATCTAACTAACATAATAATAAATATAAATTTTATTTCACTTTAGTATTTAAAAAAATATATTTACATTAAATGATAATTGGTTTTGATCAAGTGAAAAAAATTGAATGTGACCAGGCCAGCCATTTGTTACAAGGGACCTTGAACGACTATCAAATGCAACACCAGCTGGAAACAATTTTTCAAATTCTTCTACCTAAAATAAATTAATATAAGATAAATTTTGATACTAATCTTAAAGAACTGCATTTAATTATCCATATTTACTGTTGAAGCATGTACTCCCCATGTAAATTTTTGTATAGTAGAATGTATATGATTGTGCGAATTCACTATTAATATTCCTAAAATAATTATCCATTATAAATAGATTAGTAAATATATTTATATATTATAATTTAAATATTACTTTACCATTGTCTTGTGTTGATACAGCCAAATATTGGCTATCTTCAGTAACTGATAAATGAATAATATTAGCTGGAAGCCTGGGTAGAAAATGTCTAGTTTCAGTATTTTCACAAAACCATTTTACTAAGACATTTTCAGCGCCACCACTATAAAAATTATTACCTAAAATGGGTAAAATAAAATTAGTATTAATTACATTTTGAAGCAAAACCCAAATGCTTACCGCCACTTGTAAATACAACATCATTTACAGGAAGAGTATGCCAATGATATACAGTTTGAGTTCTTGTATTTTTATGCATTACATTGTAATACAAAACAATTCGTCCTGTGTTGTCTCCTATTGCTAATGTATTACAATTTGGATGACAATGAACAACAGTTACAGTTCTACCAGAACCCAATTTTATTCTATGAAAACAATATTAAGTTAACTGACAATTAAATATTATAATTTATTATAATATATTAATATTTTAGTAAACAATACACATACTTATTCCGATTATAATTTAATAAATTATAAATATTGACTATATTTTTCCTAGCAAATGCAATATAAGGCACATCTTCAAAACCTCCTACTGACCAAATATGTGGTAAATTTTCTATCCTAAAATATTATTATATATATATATATTTATTAGTACTTATTTATTATACTAATTGATGTTAATAAATAAAATTTTATACGTTTCATTAAAATTGTATAAATGTGTTCCATCTTCTAATGAAAATAAGCCAATATTAATTTTATTTGTATTAATTTGTTGTTTTTTATATGATACAACAATACAGTTAACATCATATGAAGAGTAATTTTTGGCTAAGCATTTTCCATAAATTAAATTACATTTTATTAAATCTAATTCCTGGAATAATAAATTAGATATAAAAATAAATAAAAAAATTAATAAGATTATTTAATAAACTTCAGTAAAATTACTTGTTGTCTCAAAAGTTTGGCAGACTGTGTTCCAATTAAATCCCAAAAAGCTATTATATTATTCAAATGAACAGCAATCAATTTATTGTTATCAAAAGGATGAAAACAAAGATTAACAATTCGACCAAAATTTTCATCAGCACTGTAATTAGCTACCAATTTTCCAGTATTGACACTAAAACAATTAATGTCTGCACCACAGCCCACATAGATGAAACTATAATAGAAAAAATATGATTTTATAAAAAATTACATAATAATTTTATATTTTTATATAGATATCTGTACACGGTGTTTGTATAAAAAAACCAATATAGGTAGTTGTAAATATTGATTATTTGTATGATAATTAACATTTGTAAAATAAGAATTAAACATAATATTATTGTTACTGACCTTCCAGTTTCTGAAAATAATGGTGGATGACTTATAATACTACCGCCTTCAACTTTCTTCATAACAATATTATTATTTTGATTGAGTTCCACCATTGTAGACAATATTCAAATAGTATTAATTTAATAAAAATATTAATTATTCATTTTAAATGAAACATAACATAAAATAATAATTGATTTGTTTTCATAAAGAATTGAGAATAATTTAATTTTCACCGCAAAAAACTAAACAGAGACCGAGAAATGCAATTTAAGATTTTAAATTTTTAACAAGTACACCATAACCATAATACTGTACTGTACCGTGACGAGTACCATAAATTCTGAAATTCATGAGTGAAGTGGAAGAACGAAGAACGGAAGAACCCACGTGAGAAATTAAAATTTTATCAGTAATCAGTATGTAAACATCTTATCACTTAATCAATTTTTTTTAATATGTTAATGGTTTATATAGTTTATATGGTTAAACTGTAAAGTAACCAAAAAATATTTACGCTGCTTTTTGAAAATTATCATAATATGATTTGGTTTAGATTTAGATCATAGAAAAACAATATAGAATATTAATGGGTATGATAAAATATTTTTTCATTTATGTTTTATAAACCATGATGAAATTTCGTCATACTATAAACTACAATTTGTTTTTTTTTTTTTACAATAATTAATAATACTAATATTATTTGTTATAACTTATGATAATTGTATTTAATATTTATTTAGTATTACCATGGACAAAGACAAATCTAATTTTTCATTGCCATTAATTATTTTAAATAATAAACAAATATTAAATTGTAAGTCTTTTTTATATTTTATATGCTTTAACATTAATCTATACATTTCTTATAAAATTATTAAGTACCTATTTTATAATATTATTTCTAATTAATTAATGTAGAAAAATTACAATAAGTATTGTGATATTTTAATAATATATTATTACTCGTATTGATATCCAATTATTCTAATCATATTTAAATTAATTTCCAAATGTATTAGAAACTACTATTTAAATGTATTTAGATATGTTTTGTTTTTATAATTTATTGATAATTAAATAATTCAATGTATTTATTTTATAGTATTAAATTGAAATAATATACATATTAGTATATATTATATATTTCATATAGGTACAGTTCCAGAAAGTTTAAATGAAAATGTTAATAATGTTCTAAGAATTACATCTGATGGAAAGTTACAATCAAATTATTTACCAGATAAAAATTCTCTACTCATTAAAAAGAATAAAAAAAAAAAGGAAAAATACGTTTTAAATGTTTACATTGTGATTACTTAACATTAAAAAAACAAAATTTAGTTGGGCATCTCAGAAAAAAACATGAAGTATCTAACTACATAAATAAAATGAAATCATAATATTATCAAATTAATAATATAAACAATTTTAGACTAGAAAACAGTTTGAAGAAAAAATTAATAGTAGTTCAAATACAACAAGAACAGTTGAAGTATTTGCATGTGTAATATGTAAAATGGCATTTAATACATTGGATGAATGTAAAACACATTCTGCACAAGTATAAAAAATAGTAATACATTTTTAATAATGGATAGATATGAATGTTAAATTAATTTTTAATTATTTCAGCATTTAATAAATAGTTCCAAAAATGATGAAAATAAATTACAAAAAAATAATTGTAAAAGTATTCAATTAAATAAAAATAATTTTGAAGATATTGAATATATTTCAAAGTATTTTATATTTATAACATGCATTGATTTATTTAAATAAACGAAATACAATTATTTTTAGATGTGAACATTGTAAACGTAAATTTCGCTCAGAAAATTCGAAAATACTTCACTCTTTATGTCATCAAAATGATAGTAAAGATTACAAATGTAGTGAAAAAAATTGTGATTTTGTTACATCAAGATGGAATGCTTGTCGTATGCATTTATGGAAAATTCATAAAATTGATATAGACATGTTTAACTGTCAAGTATGTTAATATCTATATTAAATTATATTAATATTGTATTAATTAATTATATTATATAGGTTTGTAAAAAATATACAACTACAATATATCATAACTTAGTTAATCATGTAACAATGAAACACAATAAAACTTTGTCATGTGTAGATTGTGGTATAGAATTTGATGATTTTATTAAATTACAAAATCATAGAGTATTTCATTCAAAAGCCAAATCTGTAAATAAGGAAAGATGGTAATAATACAAAAAAATTATATATTATATAGATTAACAAATGCATAATCCATATCTAAAAAAGATCATGGGATGGAATCAAGAATTTCCAAAATGTATTCAATATTTTACAATCATGACAAAATATACAGATATATCAGCAAAATTTCTAGTATTTATCATGTTCACGTTTTCCCATTCACTGTGTTTAATTTTGTAATGAATAATTTTCTACCATTTTTATTGGACTTATTTATTTTTGTATGTGTTAGAGATCAGATATTAACATGCCATACATTATAACATTACTGAAAAGCCTACATCACAATATGAAAGGAAAATGTGTTACAAAATTGCTGTTATATCTCCTTATTTTGTCATGATAATGAGTAATGACATTTATAATACACGTATAATCATATTTTATATTTTTTAATCCAATGCTAATACTTAAATTTAATATTTATTATTTGCCAAAATTATATATTTCATAATTATTTAAATTTTAGACTTCTCTCAAAAAAGATATGTACTCATAGATTAATTGTTTTAAAATGTTAATTTATTAGGTACATGGAAAAAACGTGTACAATATGTAATATGGTGCTAGCTAATTCAAAAAGTTTAAAGCTTCATACGAAAAATGTACATTTAAAACTAAAACCATATGTATGCCAAGTGTGTAACCATGGATCAGCTACTAAATATATGATGCAAGTGCATATGAGACAACATACTGGTGAAAAACCATTCAATTGTGATGTTCCAAATTGTAATTTTAAAACAGGTAATGTAGATTATTAGATTAATATATTTTTAATTGTAAAATATTCATAGTATTATTTAATATTATAAAAAAGGAGATCATAATTCACTAAGACGTCATAAGTTCCGTCATTCAGAAGAAAGACCATACAAATGTACTCATTGTAATTATAAATGTATCCAAGTGACAGCTCTTAAAAGTCATATAACAAATAATCATAGAGACAAAATGGATAATTCCTATTTTTCATGTAATCGTTGCACTTTTGGAACAGTAAGCTTAAAAAGATATAATGATCATATATCTAGCCATGAAATACATGTTCAAAATGGTAATTAATTCATAAAAATATGAGTATTTATTTTTAATTATATTTTGATCTATATTTAGGTTTAGAGCCTAGTCCAATAAAACGTCAAGAGTCTAAAGCTGAAATGACTGATGACGATGATACCGCACAAGGATATGTTGATGATACAGGTGGTATAACTATTTCTGAAAGTGTTGGTTGTGCTGTGTTAAATTTAGATGATAATGCTATTATGCTTACATAAAAACATTATTCTATCAATTATTATTATATTATTATTATATATTACATTCTTTTTAAAAATTCTTAATTGTAATATTAAATTAAACTTAAAATTGTCTGTATTAAAACATAAAACTTATATTATCTACATTCTTTATATCATTTTTATTATTATAATAAATGTAATCTTCTCTTCTATAGTTGTATCTTATATTACTGACAAAATATAATACATTCACAATGCATGTAATGTAAATATAATGAAAAATCTAATTAAAGAAACTATAAGAAATAAAAATTAAGTGTTATAGAAGTAAACTAGTTTATTTTTATTATAGCGTTGGCCATTGGGTGAGTTTTGTTTTTTTATGACGAGTCTAGTATTATTTTATTTTTTTAGTCAAATTATACAATCAAGTATTCCAAATATCTATAGTATTTTAAATTACACAAGTATTAAAACATATTCAGCATACACTGAAATTACAAAGTTAATATACTAAAATTCATTAATTGAATACAAATTTAAAATTGCCTTTATTTTTTACTAATATAGAATAATTAAATCAATAAATTATAAAATTATTTAGTATTATAATTTATAATAATTAAAATTAAATTTATATATTAATTAATATTGTATGTATTGTGTATATATTATATGTATATAATTACTTTAAAAAAAAAAAATTGTGTTGGGGCTTTAGTGTAATATGTCATTATAATCTATTTTTATAAATTTAAACCATTATTTTTTAGATATTTTAGATTCTAAGAGAAGCGAAAAATGTATTGGTTTTACAATGATGTGTTTCTTTTTTTTTGTCTGTAGACGCTTTTACTACCCAAAAATATGATTCCGGTTAGAAAGTGAATGTAGTTGTACTTTATTTAGTCATGTTGAGAATTTCTCAAAATTGATCCTTTGCGATAGAAAATTGTATTAGGTGTATACATAGGCACTATACATAAATGATAAAATTTTGGAACCGTTATGTTAATTTTTCTACAAAATATAGGACATTGAATATTTCGTAAAATTATCGTTTTTATGTATGTTAGATCTAAAAATTTTATTGAAGTATAATTACATATTATTTAACATTATATAAAAATATTAGAAAAATCCCAAGTCTCAATTTTTTATAGCTGTTTAAAGTTGATATTTTAAGTTTAAATGAGAATCCATATGAATATTCTTATTATTAATTAAGTATTTCTCAATATTTTTACAATAAAAATTAATAGAAAAGCCAAAAAATTTAGGAAATTTTTGAAAATTTTAATAAAACATACCAATAAATATTTTAAAGTATTTCCAAAATATTAGGAAAATCACGGGACTATTTGTTTTTTTTATATGTGTTTAAAGTTAAAATTTCAGTAAAATTAATATTCAAAGTATTTATATGGATTTTTCTTATTATATTACAATATTTTCCAACAATGTTAAATAATATTGACAATATTTTTTTTAAATTTTGAAAGTTTTATTGAAGTTTAATTTAATTTTACTTAAATCAGTTCCAATTAATTGTGAATTATTACATTTACAGTTTTTTTTTTGTTTGTTTTTTTGTAGCTGTTTTAAGTATAATAAAGAAGAACTGATACTGCTACCGCATAGGTGTGTAAATCATAGTATTTAATTTTAATTAGAATTTGAATGCAATGATGAACCATTGCATTTGAAAAATGTATTTTGAGCGAAATTCTGTCAGATTTGGGCATTTAGGTGACTAGAAATTTTATGAGCGTTTATATTGAACTTATAGACTTGAAAATTGTATAGGGTGTTCATTTATATACTATATGTGATAAAATTTTGCAATTTAAATATTTAATAAAAAATGTCAAAATTTTACTCGATACATATATTATCTGACTGAACTTCGCTCAGAATCGTTTTTTCGAATGCAATGGTTTATCATTGCCTTCAAATTCTAATTAAAATTAAACTCTATGATTTGCACACATGTATCCCATGCTGCAGGAATTTCAGCTCTTCTTTTGTTATTTTTATAGTTTTTATATTTATTTTTTCAATAATACAGTTGAATCAACTCAAGTACTTAATTCAATAGAGTTTAGTCGAGTATTCGTTATAACAATATAAGTCAAGTATTCCTATTTATGAATAAAAAAACCATTAGTCAAGTCAAGTATTCAAACCTAACACTAATTTTTAATAAATATAACAAGTTTGTATGACATATTATTTGTATAATAACTAGTAAAGTAAATACACAATATATTATCTAACTAATAACTATAGGTAAGTATATTTTGTTAGAATTATTAAATAATTATAATTCATAAATAGTAGATACCTAGATAGATCCATACAAAACATAAATTTGTAAAAAGTCTAAAAATGCATTATTAATTAAATTTTCAACAGATTATACTTGAATTATTATATATTAAAATATCTATAAAATAAAATTTATTATTTAAATTAAAAGATAAAAAAACCAAAAATTATTTTAACAAAAAATAATATAAAAATTAATAGATTGATTGCTACATAAAATACATTAATAAAAATAAATTTTAACTTCTTTTAATTGTCAGTTTATTAGTGCAATAACTGTACACGTAAAACAATATAATAATACTGTAGACAATATTATTTATAGTTATATTAATAATAAAATTAATATACATGTACATAGAATATAATCATTAATATTTTAATAAAATATTTACTAATAAATTAAGTGATTTGTGCTTTTTAATATCCTAAATAAAACAATTGACACTGTTATTTGATCAAGTATATAAAAAAATTTGACACATAGACATACTAACACACACATATTGTACACAATTAAGCACTTACATTTAAAAAAAAAAAATGAATTATCACAGATAAGTTACCATATTTTAGGTGTAGGAATGTGTGCATGAATTACGGTGCTACAGCACCCTGTTACATTGAAATAAAATAAAGTTTATTACATTACAAATTAGAAAATATACATTTAAAACTAATAAACATAACATTCTACTACCAATAATAAATTTAACAAAATAGTATATTTGGATTTTACATAGAAAGAATAAGTAATTTTATTGAGCTTAAATTTAGGGTCAATAAATGCAATAAATATTAAACAACATTTGTCAATTAACCAATAAAAATTATTTTTTTACCACATTCCAGTAAAATGATGAATGATAATATAAAATGTAATCCATAATATTTGACCAAATATTTTCAATTATGCATACAAACCAAGCCGATGAATTTTGGCTGATAATAAGTTATGTAAAATGAACACCAATGGTTTTGGACTACACTCTAAATCTAGTTCCTAAAAATATATACAATTAATATTAGTTCAATTAATATATTTCATTTAGTCATTATTAAATACAGCTGTATTAAACTGCATAATTTATATTTATTATACATAAGTTTTTTAAGGTAGT
This sequence comes from Tetraneura akinire, assembly GCA_021307375.1. NCBI lineage: Eukaryota > Metazoa > Arthropoda > Insecta > Hemiptera > Aphididae > Tetraneura > Tetraneura akinire. The sequence continues at coordinate 7,836,063 of JAIUCT010000009.1, forward strand.
TATAAAAAAAGCAACATAGGGATACAATTGTAAAGAGGACAGTGTTGAATTTTGATTAACATTTGAATGTAATGATTAAAAACGATTCTGAGAGAAGTTCATTAGATAATAAATCTACTGATTAAAATTTTTACATTTATCAATATGTACAATATAAATAATTTATCATTAACCACTAAATGAGTTATCTAAATACCACAGTACTTCGCTTAGAATCATTTTCCGAATGTAATTTTCTTAACTTTTTTTAACACAACACTCCGGTCACCACTTCATACAGCCACATCTAATTCTATTAGCACAATTTATCCTAAGTACTTACATTTTTTCATTTTGTTAATAAGTTGAGCTCCAAGTCTTATATTATTATCTCCTACCATATTATTGAAGCTGAACTCTACAAATTCCGTTTTAGCCCTACTTATTTTCAATCCATTTTTCTCCAATACCTCTCGCCAACGTCCAAGTTTGGCTTCTATATATATTTTTATTCTCATCAACTAAAACCACATCATCTGCAAACATACACCAAGGTGCTTCATCCTGTACACTTTTTGTGATTTTCTAATATCACTAAATTTAAAAAGTAATATAAGTAGTATATTATTCCATTATAGTTATTTATTACCTAATAATTTTAAGAAAACGCTATTCAAAACTCTTAATATTTTATGGAGATATTACAATGAGTATATAAATTTGGGACACCCGTATACATACAATTTTAAAGTATCAAGTTAAAGTCAAAATAAAAACTTATGAATTATTTAATTACAATATTTCTCGAGTAAAAATAAAGACTAAAGAAAATATAATTAATATAAAATAAGTACCTAACTATACAATGATTTTAAATTTATTTATGGTAAAAATGGTGAAATTAAAAATTTAAATACAATAGGAAGTAGGTACTCACTATTTCCACGCTGTCTCCAAAGTCTAACCATAGTAATCTATTATTATCATCCGAAGACATCTTTAATTTTTCAAAAGGATAACTCCATAGTTTTTTAGGTTCACGCCCTACAGATCCAGTTGTCGATTCAGTTAATGTAAATCCATTTTCATAATGAATTGATAGTTGTGCTGGTTTTCCATGCCACAGACAGCCTTTACAGAAAAATTTTATAAAAAAATTATATTGTATATCAGATATGATATATGAATATAATATGATCAATCGTTGATCCGCAGGTATAACAATTACATTACATACATTTCATGTAGGTATATTGTTCATTTTATTTTGTTAAAATAAATTATTAAATAGCTGTGAATAATATTGCACTTTTATAATTTAAAAAAATTATTTTAAATTTTCATTTTAATAGAGCCAAATAAAAATGTTGGATTCGATAAAGTTATAGAAATGTTTTGTATGGAACCTAGAAGGGTTCAATTTTTATTTATGTGAAAAATATTGTAATATATGTATAATATATATATTATATATATATGTAAGGTTTATTAATTATATTTATAAATAATTCAATCGCTTTGTTCTAACAATTATTAATTTGCCCCTAGTGGGATTTTATCCTGCGGGCGCGCTTGGCCAGGGCCTGAATATATGTCCATTATTGAAGACTATTCAATTCACTATTTGTAGGTGTCAGTTAAGGTTTGTTTTGCTGTATTTGTAGATGAAATTTGTATAAAGATGAATTGGTAGATAATTTAAAAAAAACTACCTAATACTTACGACAATTGACTTCTCTCTTATTTGCAACAGAATTATGACAACCCTGAATAATAGCTCTTGCCCAACTTGCAAGATCTCTTTGTGTATCAACTTTAAGTCTATGAGTGATAATTCCTTCTTCTGTACCACATCTTATACTAAATGTGATTAAATCTGAATTTCGAGATGAACTCATCAACCTTGTAGATAATAATGAACAAATAAAAAGGGGAGCTGACCAAGCATCTGGACTCCAAGGTGCTACTTCATATAATCTCAAATCTTTACTAGTTACCACACCAAATACTGATTGCCATTTATCATTAACTGTAAATTCTTCTTCTGAACTTATACTACGCAAGCAGTCATTCTAAACAAATAAAATAAAAGGTACAGATTAATAAATATTATTATATGATAAAAATAGATGCTATTTACAGTAATTTATTTTAATTTTGATAATAACTTACAAATCAATTATAATTATTTATATAAAATATTTCTAATAATATACCTTTAAGAGAAAAACTATTAATAAGGGGACAACAAATAGAAAAGGTTTAAAAGTATAAATATCTAGATACATGGGGTAAACGAGAATTGGGACATGGGATGGAAGTTAAATGCTGGATTGAGATGGCCAGAGGTGCATTCGTAAAAATGTTTAAGATATTTAAATGTCATAATTTTTCATTGTGAACTAAGATTAGAATATTCAAGTGTTATATCTTTCCTATTTTATTATATGGTGCCGAAACATGGACATTAACTGAAACATTGAGTAAGAAAATTGAAGCATTGGAAATGTGGCTATACAGATGTATCCTAAATATCTCATGGACAGATCAAGTATCCAATACGTGTGTACTACAAAGAATACAAAAGGAAAAAGTATTATTGAAGACTATAAAAACACGAAAATTAGAATAACGGATCATATGAGGAATAACCATAGATATGGATTGCTGCAACTTATACTTCAAGGAAAAATAGAAGGCAAGAGAAGTGCTGATAGACGAAGGATATCTTGGCTAAAAAATCTCCAGGACTGGTTTAGCATAACATCAATTGAACTATTTCGTTCATCGTTAGAAAGAGAAGCAATATTCAATATTCAATATAATTTCCAACATCCGAAACGGATAGGAACTTCAAGAAGAAGAATACCTTTAAATAACTTATATTTTGTTTCCATAAAAATAAAATATTATATAATAATGAACTATTAAATTTATTAACATTAATAAAAATTTATCTAACCTCATTTCTACTAATTCTAAATAACCATCCAATATGATGAAGTTGACCAACTACTGGCATTACATTAACTAATATTTTGTTTGCTTCGTGTAGTGCTTTTAATGATAAAACATTTAAAGCTCCGTGAAGTGTATTAAACCAACAAACTGCTTCACTCACTTCTTGAGTTCTTAATATACAAACATGTACACCATCTGGAGAATGCAATTCAATTGTTTTATTTTCTGAAACAAATATAAATATTATGAAAATAATTTAATATTGTATAATCATATTGTAATGAAATAATCACCAGGATCAGGATGTTTATAATTTCTTGTTAAACAACATAGTTGTAATGGTAAATATCGAGTATCAGCTTTTTGTGGAGAGTGGTGAATTGGTGGATTTGATGATAGAAAACCTCGCTGTAATTCCCATCCAACTTCTGATATGATAGTTGCTTTTCTAAAATATGGTGTCACTTCTCGCAAATATTTAACTAAAATAATAATTGTTATATATGTATTTGTAAAATTAATTTAATTTTAAAAATAAATAATTAATTTGAATTACATAATTTAAATATAACTACTAATTAAAAATATTCTATGCTGCAACTAATAAAAAATTAAAATATAATTTAAATTAACACTAATATTAAAAAGCCGAACTGGAGACTGCTGTGGAAGGGATACATATGAGGAAAGATGTTGTAATTTGATTAAGATTTGAATGCAATGATTTTCTCCCGTGTGACATCGGACGCCTATTTGGCAGAATTTTTAAGGGTACCCATAATTTCGACCATACCAGGTTGGGGGGATGGTAGTAGTCGAGGCAGTTGGTTATATTTCACAGTGGTGGTCACCCATCCGCTGTCGATGCCTGGCTATGGTGCTTAACACCTCGGTAGCCTTCGCAATTGTCACGCTGACTACACCACATGTCTCCCAATGATAAATCATTACATTCCAAAAAAAGATTCTGAGCGAAGTTCATCAGGTAACACAGGGAGCGACAGAAATACCTGATGGTTTTTGTTTGTGCAAGGTTTGGCTGTCGAGTGAAAGGGGTAACGCAGAATAATAAGAAGATTCAATATATATACATTAAATGATAATTTTACTCAAATTTCAACTTTAAACACCTATAAAAAAAAAATTTATAATTGACATTTTTCTAATATTTGGGAAATACATTAACCAATATGTAAAGATGCTTGAATAAAATTCTTAAAATATTTCAAAATCTTTTGTAAATTGTTTATAACATTATTGTAAAATATTTAGGAATAATAAGAATCTGCATATATATACCATAAATATCAATTTTACTGAAAATTCAACTTAAAACACCAATAAAAAAAAATTTGAGACTTGAGATTAGTAAGTAAGTGGTGCGATGGGTGGACATGGAAAATAGGGAATGGTTTCTGGTGTGATGAGTAGGAACACGAAAGGGGATGGATGAAAGCAGGTCAAAGGCATCAATAGCACAAAACATTATTAAGGAAGGATGAGATGAAAGAAAATCAACATTAATACGACGAGAAGCAAGTGAAGGGACATTAAGGTAAAAGGAAACGAGCGTAATCATGTGGAGGATGGTCAATTTTTAAAAGAAACGCAGCAAAGGAGAGGAAAAGGTTTTGTATGCGTTCAATTCGGAGCTGGTTGGAAGATAAGTAGGATATTTTTTTTAAATGCCAAATTAATTTGACTGTTGGTAAAGTCCTTAAGATCTTAGGCTTTTTAAATCATAATATTACACTTTTCTCATCTCCTTCATATCTTCGCACTCTCTATTTCTGCTTGGTCCATTCAGTTCTTGAATATGGAGTCATAGTATGGTATCAAACCTGATAATTACCATCCTCCTTTATCCATTGAGTTCCCAATTAATTCTAACTATCATCCTGACTTTTCCATACTTATTTTAACTTAAAAGAAGGTGATTACACCTACATTTCCAATTTGATGTTAGTATTATTCTAGTATTATAAAAAAAGCAAGGGATGGCATACAGGTATAAAGAAGCCAGTGTTAAATTTTGATTAACATTTCAATGCAATGATAAATCATTACATTCGTGAAAACGATTTTGTGCAAAGTTCATCTGATAATATAGGTAGGTATGTATTTATTAAAATTTTTACATTTATCAGACTCCATGTTCAGTCATTCAATATAAATAATTTATTATAAAACCCCTAAATGAGTCACCTAAATATTCAAATCTGATAGTACTTTGCTCTCTACTTTAAACAACTATAAAAAAATTAATTATAATTGAGATTATTCTGATTTTTAGAGCTACATTAACCAATAGATAAAAATATACTTCAATAAAATTTTCAGAATTTTTTGTCTTTTTTATTTATCTTTATTGTAAAAATATTGATAAATAATATGCATTCTTAGATTTTTGATTATAAAAAAATTGAGATATGGGATTTTCCTAATATGTTAATATCATGTTAAGTAATACATAAGTATATTTCATTTATCCTTCAATAAAATCTCCAGACCTCAAAAACTAAAACTCCCAATTTTATCAAACATTATATACATAAAGAGAAGAATTTTAGGAAATATTCAAAGTATTTTGTAGAAAAATTAATGTAACAGACCAAAATTTTATCACATAAATATATAGTATATATGTGAACGCGCAATAAAATTTTCAAGTCTCTAAGTTCAAAATTGCTTGAGTTATCGTAAAATAATTAAATCAACTTGTCAAAATTTCAGTTTTTTAAGAAATTGCCATTTTCTCAGCATTTTTTGGTCATTTTTCCTTATCTTAAAGGGTCAATTTTGAGAAATATGAAAAATGACCTAAATAAAGTACTAACTACATTCACTTTCAAACCGAAATATATGCTATTCGTAAAAATCAGAGCATTATTCATTAGAAAAATGTCTCCATACATAAAAAAAAGTCACATTGTAAAATTAACACATTTTTTGTTTTGCTTAAAATTAAATATACATATTATTCTTTGTAAAATAAATTATTTGATTATACATTACACTCCCAAAGTATCAATTAAAAATTTAAAATATTACCTAATACAATAAAATTTACTTTATAGATATAGTAAATATCAATTAAATTTATAATTTACCTACCTTCTAGTTCAACTATTTTCCCAGCTTGTTTAAGTGCTTTAACTGCTTCATCATGCGTAGCTTCTCTTAAATCTTGTTTATTAACAGAAAGTATGGCATCACCAACATAAAGCTGTTCTGTTTGATCAGCAGCCATGCCTTTAAATATTTTAGATATAAGAATTGGCATCTTATTTTCACGACCGCCTTTAATAGAAATTCCCAAGCCATTGCTATCAGTTTTTATTACTCGTATTAAACGTTTCTGATTAGCTACGGAATCTGGTACATCAACACAATCAATGAGACTTCCAGAAGAATCTATAATTATTTTTATAATATAATATACAATTAAATAAAACATATAAACCAAAATTTTACCTAAAGTATTGTTATTTAATGATCCATTAACAGATGTACAATTTTCATAAGTTTCGTCCAAACTAATACATAGGTAATCATCTTCTAAAGTTACATAGACTTTATACCATTGACCACGTACATACGTTTCCAGAGCACTGGACCGTCCATATCCAATTGTACTCATTCTGATCGATTAAAAATATTATATATCTTAATCCTTGAATGAAAAATATACATTTGCGCAGACAAAACAATTTAAACAATATTATTTTATGTAATTAAAGCTTTACATCTGTTTGTATTGCTAAAATAATAAAATAATAATATAACACCTTTAGTAAAATTAAATAATAATATTAGGTACTCGTAAGTAGTAAATTCCTTAGCAAAAGTATATCTTCTTAATGTGTAATTAAAAACAATATGCTTCGCATTGTAATTTATATATTATAATTTAAAAACAATCAGAAACATTCACAATGATTACTAATTAGTAATTAATAATTAGATTAGACTATTATAATATTATATAGACTAAACAATTTATGTAAAAGTGGGTTGATGGCTTGACGTGTTGTTAGTTTGTTACTCGTTATGACTTATGAATTTATGTTATCGGTAATAGATTTACATTTTATACACAGTTGTAGTACGGCACAAAACATGTTAACCGCTATCTATACGTCAACTAAATCAATTTCCTTCAAAACATTTTTTTATAGATATTAAAAAATAATCTTTGCCCAATGCCAATCTCGTATTATTATTATCATTATCACAATATCACGAACTAAGATTATGTTAAATCGTGGTTGGTTTTAAGCATAGACATATAAAATAATTTTTACATGTCTATGGTTTTAAATGGAACGGAAACGAGTTTTCTTCCTATGTTAATAACACTAAAACGCGTTACTATTTACGCGGTCTACACTGGTCGGTTTTTGAATTTTTTTTTTTTCTGTCAGATAGAGGAATGCATTCCCTAAGGTTACTAAATTTTTGAATTTTAAATTTTATTATTTTGATGTTAAATTTTTTAAAAAAATTAAAATTTTGCAATTCAATTATTTTTAATTATATACACGAAAAAATGAAAATCGAGCTACTAGCCACCCTGGAGTATTTTCTCATTTTTCTAATAAAAAAAGAATAATTAAAATCGATCAAACAGTTATCTTGAAAAGAGAAATCTACGAAAAGATTTCAAATGAATGATATTTTTACGAATATTGAGATATCGCTACATCTATTCTGTACTATTTGATTCAAACCGTGTGTATAAATTGCAAAATGTAACCCCTTATTATACAGCAGCTTCCGTTCCCCTTAAGCATAAACCCAGAGAAAATATAAACCACGAATTAAGATATATCTAAAAGGTCTATAGTTCTAAACCGCGTATCTAGGATTTTCATGCACTGGGTACACATTTTTCTTTTTATACCCTCATTCTCTTATGGTTTTTTATAGTTTCAATTTTTCTTACCCATAAAAATAAATTACAATACATGTGATATAGAAATAGTACCATGGAATATAAATAGGGGGTAACACGAGTATATAACCACGGAAATACATTTTTATTATTTATTTTGAGTTATTGACTGTTATTTGTAAGTAGTTCATAATAATATATTTATTATTTTTTTTATTCTTTTACAGTATAAAGTAGGTATACATTTTGAGATTTCTTCCGTAGTATGAATGCTTATATTATAGTTAATATTTAATAATATAATGTTTCATTCCATACATGAATTTAAATCTCATAGATAATTGCAGGTATTAATAATTATTATTATAGGAAATAATATACAAAATAAATAAATAAATAAATAAAAATTAAAAAAAAAAGAAAAATATATATAAAAAAAAGGTATTATATAAAAATTTACTCAAATTTGTTTTTTCAAATGCAATGACGTGGTGATAAATTATTACATTCAAATTTTGATCAAAATACAAAACCACACCTGTGTCCAACCTTCACCAGCATCGCCTCTTTTTGTTTCTACACATTTCTCAATATTTTATCATAATTTAATCTTTTAATAATATTTATATATAATATATATATAATTAATTGAAATTATTGCTAAATTCAAAAATGATATTAATATTATAATTTTATCTTCTAATGCAAGACTTATAATTAAACTAAGACTAAGATGTACAAGTCACAAAACTTGGATTCTGTTCAGTTCTCCTTAAAAACAATCCAAGATATATAAACTAATGTAAATAAATAATAAGTACCATATTTTTTAAAATGATTTTATTAAAACATGCTTAATAATACTCTACTGATTGTTTGTGTATGATACATAGATCTTTCACTTTTATATAAAAAAAAAAAATGTTATATAAAAAATAAAAAATAAAATAAAACAAATTAAAAACAAATTACATAAAAAAGTAAAAGTTCAATAAATTATTCAATAATGTTATGGTATTAATAAATAAAAATATACAAACAGTTATTTCAATATGATTTAAATATCAGTTCTTTAAAATAATTATTTCTATAATGTGTATACATAATTTATATAATATCTAAATGAAAACATAAATTAATAAATCCTAATTAATTACCTCTACTTAAATTACTCAATTTAAATACAAATTTCTTAAATGGTTACGTATACAGATGTTAATTGAAATTTACTATTTTCTTGTTTTTTACAAATTGTGTTCTTTTTTAAAATGATATATTAATTTATAATATATTTTATTAATAATTATATATATATATACATTTTACAGATTTTACAGATTTTAAAATATTTAAGAAATTTATATAATTGTATAGATGTTAAAATAATTCACAAACCTAACTATTATGACTCATGAATATGTATATATATATAGTGTATACAGTTTGTTAGTACAATGAAAAATACAATTTATTTTCTAAATTAAAATTAAAAAAGTAAATTATCAAATTTTATTTTATATGAATTAAGTATATATAGACTAGAAAAGCAAAATCATAATTAAGTAAACATTTTATCCAAAACTTAATTTTATTTATTAATTAATTTCAAGTATTTACTCAATACTAATTATAGTTATAAATATTTCAAATAAAACAAAAAATTGGAAAACTTTGTCAGTAATATTAATTACCATATAAATAAAAATTGCTAGACTTAAACAGAAAATATTGTCAAATATATAACTAACAAATAAATATAATATAGTATACATTATTCTAATACTGCTAATCAATTAAGTACTTAAAAATAATGAGCAATATATTTGATTCTACTCAGGAAAAATTATAAATGTCTTAAAGAGGGAAATATATTATTGGTGTACATTAATTAACACTTAAGCTAAAGACTAGAAGTCAAAGAAGAAAATACTTTAAAGTAAAATTATTTACGTTTACTAGCTTTTTCAGCTAATTTTTCAGCTTTTCTTAGCAATCGTTCTTTTTCCTTACGTTCTTTTTCTGTATGTCGTTTTTCTTTGTCAGCTTGGGCTTTAAGATCTTTAAGTTTACGTTTAAGTCTATTTTTATCATCTCCAATGATACCAAAATTTTTAAGATCTTTTGTATCTAAATTCAAAAGACCAACACCAGACACTTGATGTTCCATAAATTTTGATATATATTGCTCTAGACCTAAGGCTAATAACCATTGACAGACCTAGTTGAATAGAATTAATAATACATTCATTTAATATGAGTACAAAACATAATGTATTTTAGTTATAGATATTCATTTGGAAAAGTATTCAGGATAACAGGATGATTGTGTATTGAATAAAAAACATTATCTATCAAATTTGTTCTTAAGGTAATATGTATTATAATTAAATAAAAAATGTTTACTTGTTCTTTAGACCACTCATGTACAGGTACATTGTGCCAAACATGAGAATTTTTTCTTTCAATAATAGAATTATCAGATGATTGTGGTGGCGTCCATATATCAATTGAGTCTAAATATAATTTTATAAATTAACATAAAAAACATACTTTTTAAGATCTATTAAAACATACCAGCTGAACCAATTTCTTTAGAATTATTTAAATCAGAAGCATAATGTTTAGGCGATACACTTTCAGATGATGATACAGACGATGGAGAACTTTGAGGTAATTGAGTAGCTTGTGGCCATTTACTTGCTTTTTTCACTAAACATAAAAATAGATGAACAAAGTTTCCCTTTTGCATATCCTACCTAATTTTGGCACTCACAATTTAAACTAGCTTCTCTTATTTCATCAGCAAATGAACTTGTTGAACTATTATGATCATTTGAATATAAACTATTAGATTCTGACAAACGTGATTCACGCTCAGCGAGTACAATTTTAAGCTGTTCTGCTAATGATGGGGGTGGTCCATTTACTATATTTATATAAAAAAAAAATTATATTTTTATTTTAAAAAATATAAATTTATGATAAAATTTGCCAACTAACACCTACAATTACGACAATGAGTTGATTGTTGAATACGAGCTAAAAATTGATCAGATTGTTGAGCATGTTGTGGTTTTTGAACAGATGCATACTGTGGTATTTGTTTTTGTTCTTGAATAAATGATTCAACATTTAATATATTTTTTTTCTCAATAATAACTTCTGGAATTTTAGAGTCGTCTTCAGCATGATTTATTTCTTCATTATTATAATCCTATAATGTAATAATTACAATTATAAATATTAATATTATTTTAATAGTTTTACAATGTTTTTTTTTTTTATTATGTCTGAAGACACTTTTACTACCCGAAATAATAATTAGTTTTTTTATAAATAGTACATGTTTCCGGTTGGAAAGTGAATGTAGTTAGTAAGTACCATGGTACTTTATTTAAGTTACTTTTCGAATTTTTCAAAATTGACACTATGCAATAAAAAAAAAACGGGAAAAAATGATGAAAAACGGCATTTTTCAAGAAAAATGAAATTTTGACAAATTTGATTTCAATAATTCACGATAACTCAAGCAATTTTGAAGTTAAGAGTGTTTACATAGGTACTATATATATATATATATATATATGTGATAACATTTTAGAACCTTTACGTTAATTTTCCTACAAATTATAGAACTTTGAATATTTTCAAAATTCTCGTCTTTATGTTTGATAAAATTAGCAATTTTAGGTTTTAAGATCTGAATTTTTTACTGAAGTATATTCACACTAACATAGGTAATATTACCTAACATATCAAAATATTAGAAAAATCCCAAATCTCAATTTTTTTTAGCTGTTTAAAGTTGATATTTTTAGTTTAAAGGATAATCTTAGAATCCATACGAATATTCTTCTTAATTTTTCTCAATAATTTTACAATAAAAATTAATAGAAATAACAAAAAATTAGGAAAATTTTATTGAAGCATTCTGGTATAAATCTTAACGTATTTCCAAAACATTAAAAAAATCAAGACTCAATCTTTTTTATAAGAGTTCAAAGATGAAATTTCAGTAAAATCAATGTTTGAAGTATATATATGAATTTTTCTTATTATATTACAATATTTTACAAAAATTTTTTTTAAATTTTGAAAATTTTATTGAAGCTTAAATACATTTTACTTAACTTAGTTCCAATTAATGTAAAATATTATATTTACGATTTTTTTTTTATATATTGCTTTTTAAAGTATAAAAAAGAAGAGCTGATACTCCTGCTGCAAGGATACAGGTGTGCAAATCATAGTATTTTATTTTTCAATTTTAATGAAAATCATCACATTCAAAAAAAAGTATTTAGAGCGAAGTTCTGTCAGATATGAGCATTTAGGTGATAATGGATTTTATGAACATTTATATTGAACTTAGAGACTTGAAAATTTTATAGGGTGTTCATTTATGTACTATATGTGTACCTATATGGTCCTTTATATGTGTGATAAAATGTTGTGTTTTAAATATTTAATAAAAAATGTTAAAATTTTAATAAATACCTACATTATCTGATTGAACTTCACTCAGAATTGTTTTTTCAAATGTGATATTGTTTATCATTGCATTCAAATTCTAATTAAAATTAAACACTATGATTTGCACATCTGTATCCTTGCGGCAAGAGTAGCAAGAGTATCAGCTCTTCATTTTTTATAATTAATATTATACTAACTAAGCTACTGTTGGATAAAGATTTACGAAGAACATTGGTTGGCAATTGACGTGTAACTAGGCCTCTGGCAGCTAATTCAGCTTTACTTTTTGATAAAGATACATCTAAAAGTTCATGTGGTGGAACAGCACGATCCAATTCTTCTTTAACCGGTAATTTTCGCTCAACAGTAGCAACTTTTTCATCTTCAAAACAATCTTCTGTTTCTGATAATTCTGCTCCAAGTTGCTGAAGTAATGGCAAGACAGGAGTGACCTAAAATAATACATTTTTTAAATTATAAATAATATAATAATTATTTAAAGTACACACTTTAGTTTTTTTTGCAAGGGGTGTTAAAGTACTTAAATAATGACTAGTACTGGTTGTATTTTGAGGAAGTTGTACAAGAAAACCTGCACGTCGTTGAGTGTCTAAAAGTTCATGTTCAACTTGTATTACCTAAAGAAAAATTTAGAATATATAAATTAATATTACATTTTTCATTTTCGTATTTTCTAATGAGTTACTTAGATTGGTACACAATTATAGAATACCATAATATAACATAATACTTTTGACCACATTATTTAAAAATATTTGTAAAATATGTAATAGAATACCTGTTAGAATACCTGCATAAATAATATTTATCAATATAAAATATATTTAGTTCTTTACTTACACGATCTTTAAGAGCTTTAACCAATGCATTATATTCGGTATCTTTTTCTTGCAAAACTTGTAAATAATATTCTTCTCTGTGCAAAAGATCAGCTTCACGTTGTTGAAATTCTTTAAGTATTTTCTTCAACTTTGTATATTTTTTTTCCAAATTTATATAACGTTCCTAATAACAAATATGAATTATTAAATACAAATGATAAATAATTTATTATCATTTATTTAATAAATAAATTTTCTATAGATATATAATATTCTTGCTGGTTATAAGTGATAATATTTTTACAATTAAGGATGATTCACACTGAACCGACACTCGCAGACCGGCACCGTACCGCACAGACACGTACCGGAACGACAAATTATTAATTAATATAAAATAATACTCCAATTCACATCTAACAGACCGTCAGCGCGCAGACACTAACCGCACCGCGCCGCAACGACAAACATTGTATGAAAGAATGTTTTGTCGGTGCGTGTTCGTGTCGATGGGATACGATGTTATTTTCCAAAATAGAATCTATTATTAAATATATAAACATTATAATATTATACCTAATAATATTAAATTTTGATACGTTTAGTACGTTCAAAACAACAAGTACGTGTGTACAGGCTTGTTGTATGGTGTAGTTGGTCAGTAAATCTAATTTAATTTTTAGTGGTTTTTGTTTTTCTTCGTCTAAGGCTATTGCCATAATGGCTAAATGTTTGGTGGACAAGTGCTTAAACATGATTTTAAAATTAATATTACGCGTTGCAGAACTCGTTGCACTACGTGTAGTTAACTGTGTGCGTATAAATAAAATACTTTTCATTTATGACGGTCTGTGTCTGTCGGTGCAAAACGGTACTATGTGAATACTTCCTAACTCAACAAAAAAATATATGTCCTGCTGGGATAATTAGCATAGTCCTATTTTCAAATTAAAAATAAATTTAATATATTTTTAGAATGTCTTGTCTTATTCAATAAAAAAGAAACACCAAAAAAAGAGAGCTATTATATATAAATTAATTTTGGTAAATAGAAAGCAGTAAAAATTTCTCATTCTTATTCTATATAATTTATTTAACTATAATTAATATTAAAATAAATATATAAATTGTTACTTCTGATGTTTGTAACATCCCTTGATAAGTTTCTTTATCTCTTCTTGCAACATATAAACACTTATCCAATTCATTCAAGTGCAGGCCAGATTGTACAAGTTTATCAGCAATTTCTTTTTTATTATTAGTACCATTCCATTCTAATTCTTCCACCTAAGATATTTTAAATACACACACACATAAGGTACTTTACAATTAAATGTAAATATTAAATATTTTGATTATTTTAATTATATGCACAATTATTAGTAATAAAGTTATAGTGTTAGTAACTGGTTAGTAAGCCAAAAGAAACCAGAGAGCTATATATTAAACTCTCACCCTGGTTTTCAATTTGCTAACTTCATCTTCAGCTTTAGCTACATTTAATTGGCTCTGTAAAATTATGTAATTTCTAATAGAAAAAATTAATACAACACCAATAGCAGCTATATTTATCTTATTTACCTCTTGTAACAATTCGCGTAAAGATTGAACTGTGTCAGACTCTTCTGTTTTACTTAAATCTTCACTTGAAGACTCTGTTCTATCATTATTATAGAATTTTTGATTTAATGAATGTTCAAGCTGCCGTCGTTGAGTATCTCTTTCTTGGTCAGCCTTTTAAAAATAATAATTTTATGCGATTATTAAAGTTATATAATTAAAATATAATTACTTCTAATGATTGGCGAATAAGATGAGCTACTTCACTATTTTCAGGATCAGTTTCCCTACCGATTACAAAGTTTACTTGACCATATGTATTTCTTAAAACTGAAGCTGCGTATGCTTGTGTTACACCAACTAAAGACTTATTATCTACTTCAATTATTTGATCATTAACCTAAATTAAATGTCAAATATTTAATAATATTATAAATTAGTAAAATATTCATTAATATCAAAAACCACATTATGATTTTTGCTATATTTATAATTTTTAACAAGGGAAAAATTAATTTTATGACATGCATTAGTACAGAAGAGTAATTTCATACAAAATTAAAATTTTTATTTGGTTTAACTTATAATATATGAGGTACGTCCAGAAGGTAAGTTCCATTGAGCAATAAAAACATGTATGTAAATTTTAATATAAATTTTATTTGAAAATAAAATATATGTACTACTTTATTTTTCAACATATACCACCATTATTTAAGCCAGAGGTACCCAATCTATTTTGACTCACGGCACCCTCAGTCATTTTCTAAAAATTCGGAAGCACCATAGGCCCTACAGACTACTCTGACTTTATTTATCAGTGCATAAGTATAAACAAAATTAATAAGGTGTAGGTTTATACTATATACTATTTACACATATTACATTTTACAAAACAAATTATTACATTGCATTTTTATTTTTAATTATTAAAAATTATATTTCAAATAAATTCGTGGCACACTGGTTGGGAATCTATAATTTAAGCATTTATCATATCGAGGTACTAACTTTTGTATCCCTTCTTCATAGAAAGATGACGCCTGTGATTGTAACCATGCGCTAACAGCTTTTTTCATCTCATCTTTCATTCAATGTTATTGACACAAGAAGTGACTTCATTCACTTCAACTTCATTCATGAAGAAGAGAACATGAATTTTAAAGGAAATGTATTTTAATGACGTCATGGTGATTTCATTAATTATTTTTTTTAACTTCTTGCACCAAAACACCATTAACCAAAGATGATCACCCAGTTCATTCTTTGTTGTGAACATTTGTCAGAGCCTTCATTAAAAAGTCATACCCATCTCCTAATCATTGAGTCACTCATCACATTTTCTCCATAAACTTCACAAAATCAACTGATTTGATATTACATATTTATGTTTATAGTAAACGAAATAATTGGATATGACCATAATTAAGATAACATCGCAAAAACGATAAAAATATAAAATGGAACTTACTTTCTGAACGTACCTCGTAATTTAGTGCTTGTCAATCAAAATCTAAACCAAATATAGGTCCCCCAAAATTTAATGTAAAACTTTTAAGGCCCCCTCAATCAAAATCATTATTTTTTCTTAATGATATACTAAATTTACATGCACTATTTCACACACATAAATTATTAAAATGTAAAGAAAATAAATGTTTTTAAATATATTTTTTTAAATAATCTTAATGTTATTAAAGAATTGGTAATAACTATAAAACAATACATAAATATTCAGTAGTAATGTTGATTTGGTTTAAAAATAATAATAATAATAATAAAATATGATAATTATTGTAACGGTTGGACTTGCATATTATCGCAAAACATATTTATGTGAGGTGTGATATTTGAAACTGAAATACCTAAGTTTGTTTCTAAAGACCGATTTTAAATTAAATAAATATTTCACAGGCCCCCCCAATCATATGCCACAGCCCCCTGGGATATATAAATATTCAATAAAATTTCCTAGTCATTCCGCCATTTCTACATAAAATTTCAGCGCATAAAACAATAATCAACAATATAGATTAACAATATGGCCACTCTTAAAAATGTTGAAAGCCAGATAATCTCTTCTTTCAAACTCATCATTATAATTAATATTCAATAATCACTCTTATTTATATTTATAATATGAAATGTGTTTAATCTTTAATTAATTGTACAATACTTATATTTAAATATATTTAATTAAGTATATAACTATTACTTGTATACGACCATCTTTAGCTGCAGCCCCATTAGGAGTGATAGTTTTTACAAAAATACCAAGTTTTTCTAAACCTGTATCTGCACCAACTCCCATTCCAATAATAGATAAACCGAGCCCTTCAGGACCTTTTAATAAAGTTACTTTCATCAAATCTAAACGCTCTACACGTTTTTCTAATTCATATTCTGCTGATGCAGCTACAGGATCAACATCTTCATTGCGTCGATCATATTCACCCATTGAAAATGTACTATATACCTAAATACAATTAATTGTATACAATAAAATATCAAACAATATATTACTTTAAAAAATACTGAATATTATACTTTAATTGGATCAGCACTAAATTTCACTTTCATATTTTGTTTGACAAAAATGTGTGATTCATCATCTGAATCACACTCTGGTAAGCCAGGTACTTCCATCCAAAAGTGACCATCTTCATAATAATGCACTCCACCTTCTTCATATATCTTATTATATATAATATAAATAATATTATATAATTGAAATTTTAATTTATAAAATATTCTAGTAACAATAACAATTTATATAGATAATGACATACATATCATAATATTCATTATTAAGAGAATATAGCAAAATAAGTTGTCAATCAATATACATAATATAAATTTTAAAAAATTATAAATTGTTAAATTAAATTACAAAATATATAAATTTTTAGTTATTTAAAATTTAATAAAATATAATTTCACAATGAAATTATAGCTAATAGATAATGCCTAATTTATAAAAAAAAATAAATATATATAAATATTAGTTTATAATTTGATATATTTACTAAAAAATCAATAAAGTTTACATAAATGATAAGAATATAACCTCTTTAATTTGTGTAATAGATGTTTCAAAATTATTACAGTACTACAATTTGAATAATATAGTATAATCTTACTACAATGAATATTACATAGATAGAAAAACAAAATGCAAATATAAAAAATTATAAGATTCATATTTTATAAGATATCATTATTTTTAGATATTAAGAGAAGCCAAAACGGTATTGGTTGATGTGTCTTTTTTTTTTATGTATATAAACTCTTTAATTGACCCAAAATAATACTCCGATTTATACAAATAGCATATGTTTTCAGAATTTTCAAATTTCTCAAAATTTAGTTTATGCAATAGAAATTGAAATATAATATTTTATGATAACTTGGTCAATATTTGACTTAGAGACTTGAAAATTTTATTGAATGTTTACGTAGGTACTATATAAGTGATAAAATTTTAGAACGGTTACATTAATTATATAAGAAAATATTTGTTAAAATTATTGTTTTTAGCACTATAATTGATAAATTAGCAATTTTTAATTTTAAGGTCTGAAAATTTTACTAAAATACACTTACATATTACTTAACATATTACCAAAATACTAGAAAAGTCCAAGTTAAAATTTATTTTTTTTTTTATACTTGTTTAAAGTTAAAATTTTAGTAAAATCAATATTTAAAGTATTTTTATGGATTATTCATATTATTTCTCAATATTTTACAATTATGTTAAATAAAATGGACAAATATATTAAAATAATAAATTGTAGATATAATATAGAATTTTCCTCGGAATTTTCTATATAAATGTATAAAAAAAAATATAAATTAACTTACTTCTTTTGTAGGTTCAGGAATAAAATCATTAGATTTATATAAATCACCATCTACTTCATATTCGTCACATTCAACAATATCATTATTAGCTGATGAGTCGGTTTTTGTCTCAAAACTTTGTTCCCAAGAATTGTCCATTTGAAAGTCTTCCATATTATAATTGTCATTAATTTCATTTATTTCTTGACTAAAAAAAAAGTTATTATAAAATTTAAAATATAGTGAATATAAAATATAAAAAAAAATATATATATAAATATTAAATTATACTGATGCCAATTTTTTTTATTTAACATCAATTGTTAAGAAATTTTTCTATTGTTTAAGAAAACTATTAATAAATTAAAAAAATTACTTAAATAAAGAACTAAAAAGATGAAAATTTTCATTGAATACATATATGATTTATAATAATCAAGCTACTTATTTACAATCAAAATGTTTAATACAAACTTCCTTTAAAAAAATATTAAAACCAATAAGTAATAAATTCCTTGTATCACTCAAAATCTATAAGTTACAAAATTCTTAAATTTTATAAAAAAAATAATCAGTAAAACTAAATTCATAAGATTTTTTAAAAATTTATAACCATCAAATATATTTATTCTAATTGTTCTAATGGTGTAGTTTATATAAATATCTAACTTTTAAGAATTGTTTTAAATGTAAATTAATCTAAGTAATATTTAATATTTAATTTACATCTAATATTGATGCAATATAAATTTCATCCAAAGTTAGATTTATATAAGCATAGTCAGTCATGCATAGATAACAATCAAATAACAGAATGTTATTTATATAACATTATGCATATGACAGTGGTCATACTATAAATATTATAAAATAAATTAATGATAATTAGTAACAAATTTACAAATATACAAAACAAAAAATTAAGGGAAGGGATACAGTTGTAAAGAGAATAAGTGTTGAATTTTATTAAAATTTGAATGTAACGACAATTCATTACATTTGTGAAAACGATTTTGAGCAAAGTTCATCAGATGCACCAATTAAAATTTTTACATTTATCAGTTTAATATATAATATATAATAATGTATCATAAAACCCCTAAATTAGTCACCTAAATACCCAAATCTCGCAGTACTTCATTCAGAATCAATTTTCTAATGTAATGATTTATCATTGCAATCAAATTTTAATCAAAATTCAATACTATCACCTCTACACCTGTATCCTTTCCACACAAGGGATACCATTTTTTTATACTTTAAACAGCTATAAAATAAATCGTAAATGTAATAATTCACAATTAATTAAAACTGATTTAAGTAAAAAGTATTTAAGCTTCAATAAATTTTCAAAATTTTTAAAAATTTTTTGTCAATTTTATTTTATATTATAGTAAAATATTGAAATATAATATGAAGAATCCATCTATCTATTAAATACTTTAAATATTTACATTATTGAAATTTCAACTTTAAACACCTGTAAAAAAAAAAAATTAAGACTTCTAATATTTTGATATCATATTAAGTGATATGTGAGTATACTTCCATAAAATTTTCAGTCTTTAAAACCCAATATTTCCAATTTTATCAAACATTATATACATAAAAACAAGAATTTTACAAAATATTCAAAGTACATTTTGTAGAAAAATTAACATAAAGGTCCCAAAATTTGACCACATAGTACCTATGTAAACACCCAAAAAAATTTCAAGTCGCTAACTAAAAAATTGCCCGAGTTATGTTGAAATATTGAAATCAAATTCGTTGAAATTTCAGTTTTCGTGGAAAATTCTGATTTTCGTTATTTTTCTATCGCATAAGGTGAATTTTGAGAAATTAAAAAATTGACGTAAATAAAGTACCAACTAGATCAACTTTTCAACCAGAAACATGCTATTCGTGAAAATCGGAGCATTATTTTAGGTAGTAACTGTCTTCATACATATATAAAAAAAAAAAATAAAACATCATTGTAAAACCAATACATTTTTCACTTCGCTCAAAATCTAAAATAAATATAACAAATATAAATATATTTTTTTTAAATTAATTAATGTTATAATTATATTTTTTAACATTTTAATAAAATTAGTCTAGTTCAAAATCAAAATACGACAGTGGTCTATCGGGCTTTGTCTGATTGCCCATTAGTCCAATCTTGGCCTGATAATATTTTATACTATTTTAGGTATAATAGTATATATGATGTATACCTTTGATTATTAACATTATCATTGGATTCAATAGAAATTATTTCACTCATCCAATCAGATGTATTCAATTGATCATTGTCAGAAGGTAATAGTAGTTTTTTAATTTCTTTTGCTTCTTCATCAGACAAAATATTATCTTGACTACTATAAATAGTATTTATATTTAATAAACGTAACAATTATATTATAACAGAACTAATACTACTTACATGCTCTTTTTTTCCAAAATTCTTCAAACAATATAAAATTATTATCATGCAGCCAAATCAATACATATTCAAAATACAAAAAAAAAAAAAAAAAAAAATACAAAATTTAAATAAAATTTTATAAACATAAATAAATCTATCTATAATGAAAATACATATAGCAAATAATGTAATTCATTAATTGAAAAATAAATCATGCAAAATAAAAATAGAAAAATTTACTTTGTACTAAGCAATTGCTCTGCTTCATCGGGTGTCATCATATCTGGCTGTCCCGAGGAATCTAAATCTAAAAATCCTTCTGAACTTCTATTTATGCTTATATCTCCCAGATCCAATGATAATGGATTTAGTTTATTCTGAAAATTAAAATGTTAAATATCAAACGTTGTTTCACAAGGTGTCAATAATTCAGTATATTTTTCTTTCCCAGCAATTATTATTTCTAGAATCTAATTTTTCTAATTTCAGAATACTCTTTCTTTTGTTCTTCCAATTCAAAAACTGTTTAAAAACCTAATACCTAATGACTTATGACATGATGATATGAAATACTAATGACCTAATTACAGAAAAATTGCATAAAATTTAAATTTTAAATTCATAAAATTTTTATCACCCTATTATATGCGTATATACATATACATATAAGTATATTACTGCCAGACTTAAATTAAAAAAATAATAATTATATTTAATCAATTACAATTTTCTTTCAAATTATACTATATTTAATATTGGGTAGGAAATTATATTGACATAATTTTACATTACTTCGATTTTTTAAATTTCCCAATGAATAACATTTCTATTTAAAAAAAAATATGGTTAAAGATAAAATCACAGATTAAATGTTTAAATACAAGTTTATTATGTTCACTCTCATATTCTCAGTAATAAATTTAACATTTATCTGCATCTTAATATTAATGAGCTTGCATTATTGTTATTTATCATTATTAAATTATTTCATGACATAAAAAAAATTGAAGACATGAAATAAAAATTTGTAGCTTGCTCAGAAATATATACCTAATGTATTTGTAAAACTAATCGCTCATAAACTAAGTAATCTATTGATTAAGCACATCAAAATGGCATACTATTAATTGTGAAAAATAAATAAATAAAAGAAGAGCTAATATTGCTGTGGAAGGGGTTATGTAAAGAGAATAATGTAAAATTTTGATTAAAATTTGAATACAATGACAAATTATTACATTTGTAAAATGATTCTGAGTGTCAATCAACTAATGAATTAAAGAGGTTAGTTGGGAATTCAATTAATTTCAAGAGTGGTCAATTGAAAATTTATGTTATACGTTTTTTTTATCAGTCATAGGTACATATAGAATATAATAATTATTATTAATTTATTATCAATATTTTAATCAACTGATGATTAATTTTTAACTTAAAGAACTAGTAGTGATTAATTTAACAGTTACTTTAAATTATTAGTTAGCTTAACTTGATTTCCATCAACAGTTTAACTAGGAGATAATGTTATTCTTTGAATAAGTCGTATTAACCGTCAGTTAAAAGTAATTGAAAAACTAAGCATAAATTCAATAGAAATGCCCATAAAATACCTAAACAAGTCCCCTAAATGCATATATGTGTGTGTGTGTGTGTGTGTCATAAATTTTAAACATGTTTGTACACTTTTCTGAAATATAATAATATAAAATAGTATCTATACTTACATCTTCTAAATCATCTTCATCTGCAAATTTTACATTATTAGATACATCAATTAACCCTTTGCTTAATTCCGTAACTATTACAGCGTCAGAAGAAATAAATCCAGAATCAACTTCACTTTCTATTGGAGTAACTGTAGTTACTGGATGATTTGCTGAATCTCCAATATTAAATTGAACTTTAGGAGTTGAAGAATTTACTTCATTTAAATTTATACTTATATCACTAATATCTTTTTTAGTATTTTGATCATTTGATACATTTGATGTAGTATTTAAACATACGGATGTTTCTGGATTAATATGAGAATTGGATAATTCTGATATAATTGGCATATAATTATTAATTTCATTTATTGGTACCTAAAACATTAAATATATAATTTTTACTTAAAAATATATAAAAAAATGTACTTTCAAGCTTAGTCTTACAATATTTAATTTGTATTCTTCAGTCATATCATTTAAAGAAATATCTACATGTCTTTCTTCATCAGTAATATTAATATTTGAAAGTTCTATTGTATCTGGATTTAATATTTCTTTATGTTCACATTTTATTGGCTCAACATTTTGTCTAAAATTAAAACATAATTTAATTAAGATAATGTAGAATTAATAAAATATTTATTACACTATAGGAAAAATCTAAAAAATTATGAAAAAGTTGTCCCGGAGCCTCGCTCGACAGGGGTCGCAGCGATCCATCAACCGATACCAGTGGCGCTGCGCACTTCCTGACCCATGGTGGGGTTGGTGAGCGCAGCGATACACTCGTGTCGCCCAACGCGTACTGGCGGTTGACAAGAGAAGCACAACGCCGGCCCGCGGAGGAGGTTTTTGAACACCACCACCGCGGACCGCGTCAAAGTAGCAAAATTTAGGGAAATTTTATTACTGACAAACTTGAATAAAATTATACTATGATTATGAAATATATATTACATATAGACTTGAATTTTTTTTAAGTATTCTTAATGATTTATTACCAAACCTAGATATAATATATTTTATAAATCAACAGTCTGATATTTTTTTTGAAATAAGCCTTTTAAGTTGTAATTTAAAATGAAATTGAAGAAATACATTTTGAAAGATATTTATTATATTCTTGTAAGTGACAACTTATAACTTATAAATTACAATATATGACAATTTTAATTTTACATAATACACTAATCTGAAAATATCAATAACTGCAGATTTTCATTTATAGTTAATACTTTATTTAGACCATTTTTCAAAAATTCCATAAATAATTTTTGAGTGGTAATAGAAACTAATTAAAAATTACAAGAATTGTAAATATTTTTGATAAAATCAATATTAATGTTTATATATTGTATTAATACATATTTTATCATAAAATCATCGGTTGTTATTACGTCAACAATGTATCTAATATATACTTATTTTATTTGTAATTTTAATATTTAGGAAATGCAATATATTAGTGTAAAAATTATGTATATTCAACATGTCATTTCAATTTTTTTTTTTTTTTATTAAATATTTTACCATTTTATATAGCACATTCTAAGTCTTAATAATCTCGTTTACTTGAAAGAAACTTTAAATAAGTAATTATAACTTTATAAATAAAATACTTACATATTAATGTCCTCGTCATTTTGATTACTATATTCATCAACTTTTGGAGGTGGTGGTGGTGGTGGTGGACATTTAGGATGAGAAATATTTTTATATAATGATGATGTAGATGCTGTCCGAGAAATTATATCAGAATTAATATCTGGTATCCATCCTTTAACTTCATTAGGACTTGGATCACTATTATATCTACAAAACATTTTAAAATATAAATTTAAAATTTAAATAAAATCATAATTTATATTCATATTTATGCAAATATACCTAATATATTTGTTATACATATATAAATATTTTACCAACAAAGTGATGAATACAGAAATAATTCTAAAAAACTCATAAAATTAATATTACAATACCAATGCTAAGTTAAACAACATATGAAATTTTGGAAGTGTTTAATTAAAATATATTTATAAATTACTTCAGATTCTGAAATGATTTCTGATTTCTGAATGAAACGAAGATTTTAACTAAACTATTAAAAACATGTTTATTCTTTATATTACCTAGAGTTAGAAGAACGTGAAGATTTAGAAAAATGGGATGTCCAATTTTTTTGTTTTTCTATTAATTCACGACTGTTAAATTTTTTTTCTGGCTTTTCAGGTTTTATAGGTTTTTCAATTACTTTACTATCATTTAATTGTGAATGGCTTTGTGCACTTCCAATTACACCATTCGATTTTTGATTATTTAAAGGGGGACTAGGAGATCTTGATTTTACACATATGCTATCTTGAGAATTACTTTGTTTAATTTTTTCCAACAAAGTAGGTTTAGCATCTCCTATGAACAAATAATAATGTGTATTTTTTTAGATAAATATACATATAAAATTAATCAATTGAAATTACAAAATAAATAAAATTTTAAAATTATATTCCATTAGGTATATTACAATAAAAACTTGTATAATAC
This sequence comes from Tetraneura akinire, assembly GCA_021307375.1. NCBI lineage: Eukaryota > Metazoa > Arthropoda > Insecta > Hemiptera > Aphididae > Tetraneura > Tetraneura akinire. Next base: position 7,861,278 of record JAIUCT010000009.1, read on the forward strand.
ATTGTTATTATTATTGAAAATTGATATAATTGGTAATTAATTGGTAATTAAGTATAAATTAAATATAATATGATCAACATTAGAGTGTCATATTTTAACCTTACCTATTTTATTAGATTAAGAATTGACAATATTTTATTTTTAATTTTTTCTTAAATTATTCAGTTTAAAATTAAATTAAATATTTTAATTGATGAGTATTTATTAAATAAGAACAAATAATTAAAATATAACATGATATATAAATTTGTTGATTATGATTTACTTAAAAATGTACCTTATGTTGTACATGTTCCTAGTAAAATTAAAATTATACATTAAATACATATTTACTAAAAAATGAATATAAAATTGATTACAATATTTTTATTTAATGTATATTCTAATTAATAATATAATTTATTTAGTTTTTGTTTTAACTTATATTGAATATATTAAGCACATTTTTAGGAATAAGAGATAAAAAAAAAATGATAGGGACAAAGCATCTATCAATTTGTTTAAAATTTGTTGAAATTAACTCCATAAATTTAATCAAAATTAAATTTACAAAAATAAATAATGTATATTTTAAAGATTAAGTTATTTTTTATATGCCTTGTGATATTTCTTTTTAAAGACACTTTTCATCTTTCTGTATGTTAATGTTAACATATATAAATAAAAATATTTACGTTGAATATTTGCATAAAAATACATACATACAATAATAGCTTCTTTATTAAATAATTGTTTAAGTAACAAAAAAAAAAATAAAACTCCCTCCAATAACTTTTTAAATAACTACATTAAGTTAAAAATAATAATAAAACATACCAGTTCCCAACTTTTCAAATAAAGCTCTAGCATTATTAAATCTTGCTAAATGGCTTTCAGTTCTAACAACAGTCACTTGATTTGATGTTTCAACTTTAATTGTTTGTTTTTTATCTGATGTAGGTGATGCATTTTGTTTTACTACCATTATGTCTGGATCTTTATTCACTGTAGGGCGTTGAAATATGTTAGCAATTTGAGATACCTTAGGACCGACCATTCTGATCGACTTTTTCTCTTCAGTTATTATAGACATCTATAATTTGATCACAATTTATGTAAATATTGTAAACATGGAATAATGTTTTATTTGTATTTGTCATCTTATAAACAATGACATCAGATGGTCAATAAAACTCTAAAATACTAGAATTTTATCAATCACTTGTACCCCCTGCTGTAATATAAAAATAAAAACACTACAACAATTAACTATAAAATTTAAAAAAAAAAAAAAAATACACTAGTCGTAGCAACTCACAATTTAAAAATGGTTGATTGTACCAATATTTTTATACTCTTGTAATTCATGTTCACGCTGTACTTTGTGATACATGATTACAGGACGGGAAAACTTGATGTACAACACGAATATTTTTTACCTATTTGGAAGTCATTTTTCTACGAACTCTTATAGACTTGTTATTGAATTCCACGACTCGCATATAGCAAATGCTCAAGCGTATCGTCTAATATCTACACTATAAACTACAGTACTACACTATGGTAGTACGGTAGTATAAGTATAACTGTATAAGAAATTAAGAATACTATTATACTACTACTACACTAATACAGAAAAACATTAGCATTTTAGCATTATGATCAGCTACCGTCAAGCCGATAACAAAAATGGTATATGGTTACATTATCATTGCCTAACCTAACCTACTATACTACTAAGGTCTACAATTAATAAAGTTACTCGATCACGGGGTTGGTTGTTGGTTCATCAAACATCACATAGAACAATAGGTTATATAATTATAATAGTATAATTATTATTAATTTATTATAGTCATTTTATAATATTTGACATAACAAAATTTTTTGGTATATTTCTATTTTCTAGTTTAAGGGGCAATAATCGATTGCACCATTAGTTTTTTCAGATAAAACTACATAAGATAAAAAAAAAAAATCGCAAAAAAAAACTACAGAAGTTCCAATTTTTTATCGTGGTTTGCCGCAGGGCTGAGAGGATAATGTTATATATTGATTGAAATTTGAATGCAATGATAAATCAGAAAAATGATTTTGAGCGAATTTTCGTCATTTTTTTGTAGTTTTTCCTGTCGCATAAACTCAATTTTGAGAAAATCGAAAAATGAGCTAAATAAAGTAAAAACTACCTACATCCACTTTCCAACCGTAAACCATAAATACAATTGGTATTTGGAAACAAATAGCATTATAAACTATGCATTATATTATATATAATATATTATTATATACGATATATTTTATATCGTATTGCTTAATGAATTTACATTTTAAAGTTAATGATTCTGGATGTTTTTAAAGTATACCTAATAATTGAGTATTATTCAAATATTTGATTTGTTTTTAAAATATAATTTTAACAGAATCCATTCACTCAAGAAATCAAAATGAATGAATAGTGAATAAGTAATAGCTACAAAGTTTTTTGATGGGGTATTTGCTATTAATGGATTGAGAGCAGTATAGTAGTATATAGAGCATATTATTAGTTATATCTTATATTACAACTATAAAGAGAGCTGTGGACAGAATTGTTCTTTTATGTTTTTCGTATAGTGCATTATTATATTTTCCATAGTATAGTATAGTACTATATTCTATAATGTATACCAATACCTGTTGTAATATGAGTAGGTACGGAGTACCTATTATACTCAAATAGTCAAATTTTTAATGTCTATAATTTTTAATCCTAGTAATTTATTTTGTTTAAATTTATAATTTATATTCATAAATAAAAAAATATCCTAAAGAAAAAAATCATAATGTTTTGAATTTAATCTTGTATATCAATATTTCCCTAATAATAATGACATCTATGTGGGAACACGTTAAATAAAATACATGTTTGATAATTTCATTATTAATTTGACATAATGTTTAATATTATTGAATCTTTTAATACCTACTTATACAGGTAATTTTTACTCCTGTTTTCCAAATTTATAATTATATTGATAAGTATTTTCATAACGTGACATTTCTGTTGAAATTCGAGATAATTTGTAGAATTGTTATAGTGAGATTACCTAATGCAATTAATGCATGTTACTAATCATGTATATATATAAATATATTTTATATAACGTAATTTGGACGTCCCAGTTATTGAACTCAAATAGATATTAGATAGTGTTTACTGTTTAGTGTTAGCTAGGTTGCTAGGTATTGTTGTTAGAACTTAGAAGGTAGTAACTAGTAAGTATAATGACTAATACAGCAAACAGCATGGTCATGATGTCTTCGGCCGCCAGCTCGGATACCATGTCCGAAATATCGTATTCGGGCACAGGAACATCTGGAAAACTGGAGGATATGTTGCACTGTAAGTTTTTTTAATAAAAACTTATAGTTTTAGGTACCTAGTTTATTTATAGTTAAATAATTTATGTAGTCTGTGCCTATATCCCTGCGGCAGGAGTATTAGATCGTCTTTTTTTTTTCTTGCACATTCTACAATATTTTTTTCTACATTTTTATGTAATTGTTTTTCTTTTAGAACAATAACTTTATACACACTTTCTAAATTTTGAACAATTAACATAACAGCTTTTGAAGGATTAATTAATTTCCCTTTACTAACTGATTTTGTAAATGATTTATTATTTATATAATTATGATCATAGATCATATAAGAATATAACATACGTAAGGTACTTAAATATAGATCATCTTTAAGAACAAAATTAACCAAGTTAATATTATTTAAAAATCAAAAATGTATAGGATAAATGTTTTATATAAACAGATAATAATAGGTACTTTATTAAATATTTATATAGATTATGCTATTTTTATTGAAATAAATATATTTTTAAACTAAATCTACATCGTGATTTTTATTTATTATATTGCAATATTTGCAAATGTTTAATTATTTTATTTAATGACTACATTAATGGAAATTGATGCGCATTTTCAAGTATAAATTACGAATTTTTATGCTACTAGAACTACTACATAGAAAATTGAATTATTTTTGGGTAAAATTTTGATACCGAGTTTGATACCTAATACAATCCGATACAATTATTTATATTCAAAATATTCAAGTCTCTAAAATGAATGATCATTCAATGTTAATCTTATGGGAATTCAATTTTTTGCTGTTCGATGGTGGGGATAACGGTATTTGAGACTGCTCGTTTTTTTTTACATTACTAAGCACGGCCAGTCCGCGCTCCAGTATATTGTTATCTATCTCGATGACTATGATATAAAATCAAATAATATTGATAACAAAATTTTGACAAAATAAAAATAAATTTTTATTTATGTAAATTTGTTTTTGAATTTTTATTCGATTTAATTAAATAAATTTAAAATTAAAGTGTTCATATTATCATTTCTTACTTCACTACTACAGTTCTTAAACTATTTATATATTAAATATATATATTGACATAATATTCATAATGAGTATGTACAAATATAATATTACAATTTATTTTATTATTAATTAATCTTTCTTATTTTTTTAGTGGAAGGTGTTAAATTACATAAACATATTGAACATTTTCTACATGATTTTAATCAATTTAAATTACTTTCTTCAGATGGAATTAAGAAATGTGAACATATTAATAATGAAAAAGTAAAAAATGGACAAACCATCTCTTTAGATAAATATAATTCAGGGTAACATACATTTTAATATTCTCTATTATATCATATTATTATCTTATATTGTAATCAACACAAATTAAACTACCTATAATAATATCTATAGGCAAAATTTGGATTAAATTTACGGGGTACTAGATTTCGACCAAAGTGACCCATGGAGGGCTTTTCTCCCACACCCCTACCAACAATGTATTTCATACACCAATAATACAAATTAATCTATAATTCATAATAAGATTACACTAAAGAGAATAAAACACAAATTGAAGTTAAAATTTTATCACACATGAATGAACACCCTATACAATTTTCAAGTCTCTAAGTTCTATATAAATGCTCATAAATCCTTTGTCATCTAAATGCCCATATCTGAAAGAACTTCGCTCAAAATACCTTTTTCGAATGAGGTGGTTTATCATTGCATTCAAATTCAAATTCAAATTAAACACTATGATTTGCACACTTGTATTCCATGTGGCAGGAGTATCAGCTCTTCTTTTTTATACTTTAAACAGCTATAAAAAAAAAAAAAATCATAAATGAAATAATTCACGATTAATTGGAACTGATTTAAGTAAAATGTATTTAAGCTTAAATAAAATTTTCAAAATCTAAAAAAAAATTTGTCACAAACATTATTGTAAAATATTCTAATATAATAAGAAAAATCCATATAAATAATTTAAATATAGATTTTACTGAAATTTCAACTAAAAACAGCTATAAAAAAAAATTAAGACTAGAAATTTTTCTAATATTTAGATATTATGTTAAATAATATGTATACATACTTTAGTAGAAATTTCAGACCTAAATAGCAAAATTTATATTCATAAAAACAAGAATTTTATGAAATATTCAGTCCTATATTTAGTAAAAAAATTAATGTAACGGTTCCAAAATTTCACCACATATATATAGTAGCTATGTGAACACTTCATAAAATTTTACCATATATATATAGTAACTGTGTGAACACCCAATACAATTTTCAAGTCTCTATCTTCAAAATTGCCTGAGTTATCGTGAAATCAATTATTTGTCGAAATTTCAGTTTTCGTGAAAAATGCTGTTTTTTCATCATTTTTTCTACAGCTTAGGGTTAATTTTGAGAAATTCGTGAAATTTGAGAATTTATTGAGAAATTCAATAAATGACCTAAATAAAGTGTAACATATGCTATTCGTGAAAATCTGAGCATTATTTCTGGTCGTAAAAGTGTTTTCAGATATAAAAGAAAGACACACATCATTGTATACCAATACATTCTTCGTTTCACTCAGAATCTAAAAACTAATTTTCTTGTAAATAGTTTTTAAATTATAAGTTAATTTTATGCTTTATTAACTCAAAATTTATTGATATTTAGTATATATATTATTATATATATTAATTTCTATTATAATTGTATTATGATTTCAGAGATTTTTTAAATGTAATAAATGTATTAAAAATATGCAACTCAATAAGAATACACGAAAATTCAAATTTAAGCAAGAACCTAGATACCTTTTTTGAAAAAAGTGTAAGTTGGTTTAATTAATTAATCTATTAAATAAAATTAAAATATATACATTGTTAAAAAAATATCACAATGCTAAAAATTAATTAAACTAATAATTTTTATTTTACTAATATATAATATTTATATTATATATTTTTACTGTAGGATTTCATTATAAGAAACCACATAAAAACACTTAATATATTCAATTCAAGAATTCAAGATTAAAAAATTTGATAAGTAAATTTGATTAATATACATCATAATTTGTAAATTATTTCATACTAAATATAAATTTATTTTACACTGTTTGTTTTTTTATTATATTTATTTTTTTAAGACGTTTAATACTATGTGATCTTATATGGGATTTCATCATACTTTACACTGAGCGCCAAGGGTTTTTCCATAGGTTTACTAAAAATATCGTTCAATTCCTCTGATAATTTGTATTTATTTTTATTACTGTTTATTTAAAATGATTTTTATAATTTTATATTTATAATAACTATGATACTAAATTAGATATCTTGGTAATAGGATATCACTATTAAAAAAAAAAAAAAAATTGTTTTCATATTACTATGAGAACTCAAATTAAGTAATTTAATGAAATAGCTGTTATTGCTGTGAAAGTGATAAATATTTTATATGCCAAAATTTTAATTATAATATTATATACATAAAAATAAGAATTTTATGAAATATTCAAATTTTGGGCAAAAGACATGTCTTTAGATATAGAAAAAAGAAGACACAAATAATTTAAAAAACAATAGATTTTTTTTGCTTTGCTCAAAATCTAAAATATGTAAAATTATCAGCTTAGTAATTAAATGTATTAATTTAAAAACAAAATTTTTACCATTATTATTTAAAACGATTGAAAATCTATAGTACATCATTTTTGTGATTCATTAAAAATTTGGAATATATATAAAATAAGATCAAATTTAAAAAACTACAGTTTATATTTAAAAATTAAATAATATTTATACAAATTTATGAATACATTTATTATTTTGGTTACAAAATATAAACATTATTAATTTATGATTCACATAATTATCTACCTTCGGTAACTTCTTCAATTATTTCAGATGTTTCTTCAATAGGCTCCCAAGTTTTTTCAACTTTGTTTAAATATCCTGTAAAATCAATTAAAATAAATATTACAATTTATCAAATTACAAAATTAATACCTCTAATGTTTGAATGTTTTAATCTAGGTTCAATACGCAACTCTTTTCCTTTTATACTATCATTATCTTCTTCTGGAGTATAAAATCTAACAATAGGTAATGGTTGCTTATGTAATGATTTCATTTCTATATTTATCCCATTAAGTTGAAGTTTGTCTTCCTAAATGAAATAAATATATAATATTATTGTAAATGTCAAGTAATGGAAACGGGAAATCTTTTATAATGTAATGAAACATGATTAATATCAAATTAAAATTATAATATCACTAATGAATCACTTTGTTACTCTATATGAGTCTTATTATAGTATTTTATTGATTCAAAACTCAAATTATCTGTTACAATAACATAAATATTATTTTTTATTTCAATTATTAAATAGGCCACAAAAAATCTTAGATTTTAATTATTTATATTTATTTATTTATCTATTTATTTGTATAGCAATTTATGAAAACTATGCTGACTAATGACTATGCTTTAAAACTTATTTTTACTCTTCAGTATTTACATTGATTTTATAATAATTCTATTATGAAATCAATATGGTATCAGTTTTATTTGTGAATATGATTAATAAACAATATGGCTACCATATCAATTACGTTAGGTTATAAATTATAATTGGAGAAGATAAAACTTTTATGTTTACTCTCATTTTAATGTTTCGTATCCAGATAATTTCATTCCTCATAATTTGTTTATTATAATTTTAGATTTTAGATTCTGAGCGAAGGAGTTTTACAATGATGTGTGTCTTTTTTCTTTTTTTGTCTGTAGACACTTTTATTACCCGAAATATGCTTCCATTTTCATGAATAGCATAATATGTTTCCGGTTGAAAAGTGAATGTAGTTGGTACTTTAATTAGGTCATTTTTCAAATTTCTCAAAATTGACTTATGTGACAGAAAAAACAAAATTTTTCACGAAAACTGAAATTTTGACGAATCTGATTTCAATATTTCACGATAAGTTAGAGACATACATTAATTTTTCTACAAAATAAGGGACTTGAATATTTTGTAAAATTCTCGTTTTTATGTATATAATGTTTGATAAAATTGACAATTTTTGGCATTTAGGTCTGAAAATTTTTCCTGAAATATATTTACATATTAATTAACATCATATCAAAATATTAGAAAAATCCCAAGTTTCAAATAAAAAAGCTATTTAAAATTGATATTTTTAGTTTAAACGAAAATCTTAGAATTCATACGAATATTCTTATTATTTCTCAATACTCTTTCACATTAAAAATTAAAAGGAAAACCAATTTGGAAAATTTTTGATAATGCCATTGAAGCATACTGATATTTATCTTAACATATTTCCAAAATATTAAGAAATTTCCAAGGTTCAATTTTTTTTTTTATATATATATATAGGCGTTTAAAGTTGAAATTTCAGTAAAATCAATATTTAAGTATTTACTTGTATATGGATTTTTCTTATTTATTACAATATTTTAAAATAATGATATATGAAATCGACAAATTTTTTTTTTAGATTTTGAAAATTTTATTTAAGCTTAAATACATTTTACTTAACAGTTCCAATTAATCGTGAATTATTTCATTTACATTTTTTTTTTTTTTTTATAGCTGTTTAAAGTATAAAAAAGAAGAGCTGATACTCTTGTCGCCTGGAATACAAGTGTGCAAATCATAGTGTTTGAATTTAAATGCAATGATAAATCATCGCATTCGAAAAAAGTATTTTGAGAGAAGTTCTGTCAGATATGGGCATTTAGGTGACAAGGAATTTATGAGCATTTATATTGAACTTAGAGAATTGAAAATTTTATTGGGTGTTCATTTATGTACTATATGTGCATCTATATGGTGCCTACATATGTGATAAGATTTTACATTTTAAATATTTAATAAAAATGTCAAAATTTTAATAAATACCTACATTATCTGACTGAATTTTGCTCAAAATCGTTTTTTTTTAATGCGATGGTTTATCATTGTATTCAAATTCATATTCAAATTGAACACTATGATTTGCACACCTGTATCCCATGCAACAGGATTATCAGCTCTTTTTTTTTTTTAACTTTAAAACAGCAACTATTATTTCAAAATAATATTTTTATATCAGTTAAAAATTATTATTTAGTTAATAAATTATACTTGAACTTCCACCCATTTAAAATTTAAAATAAATGACTGGATTCATACATTTACAAGTTTGTATCCTTCTTGCATTTGAATTGACTGCCGTTTATTTCTTACTATTTCAGCATTAATTTCTTCATCTCGTCGTTTTTTCCATTTGATATTGGTACGAAATGCATGGTATGACACAGATAGTATTATCAAAGATAAAATACTTGCCATTACCATTGCAACGACTATATAACAAAATATTAAATTTAATTTTTCATTATACAGGGTAAGTATATGATTATAAATTGGAATTTTAGATTCTCGTGATGTATTGAATCTTATTTTCTTAGAGAACTAAAAATATAATTTACAATTATTTTGTTCATAATTTATATATTCATATACTATATTAAACTAAAATTGATCCGAAACAATTGATTATCATATTAATAATTATTATATTTGTTTATTAGAAAAAATATTAAATTAAGAACAAATGAGTTTCATGAATATATCTTTTTTTTTATTATTTTTAGTTATTGCAGTTTAATTAAATAATATTAATTGTGTATATAGTCTCATGATATTAATTTTAATTTATTTGAAGCCTATTAAAATAATGTATTTAATTTACCATTAAATGTATTATCTTGTTGAGTAAATACTTTTGCATACTTTGAATCATATGATGTACGGGCTGGAGGATCAAGAACCCATGTCTGTTCTACTCCCTAAAATAATACATAAGTTTTTGAAACAATGATAATATTTATAATATTAAATAAAACTCAGTACATAGGTTACATTGAGTGAAGGTCCTGGTCTAGGTTTATATATATCATCAAAAGAAGCACACTGAGCACTACGAACACCTTGAGAATTTGATACATTTACTTTTTCACTACCAGTTTTTGTAAATAACATATACTCATCTAAAGGTCGCATTGCATTATAATTAACTTCTAGAAATACATCTAAATAAAAATTTAATAATTATAAATAATTTAAATGTTTATGTAAAAAATGTTTTAAATTGATATCAGATAACATATAGAAAACAATAATATTAATTGTACTTATTATTTACACATACATACACTAATTAATGTTTTAAATTAATAAAATATACAAATTTTAACATAGAGATAAATAAAAATATATATATATTAAATTATTTATTTATTCAGTATCAGTACTGGCATTAGGTTTTGCACATAATGTAAGGTTTTTTTTTTATTATTACATATTTGACTATATACAATTTCAAAAAGAAGAGCTTATATTACTGCAGAAGGGATACTGGGGTAACAAGCATATAGTGTTGAATTTTGATTAATCATTATATTAGAAAAAACAACTGAGTTAAGTTCAGTCAAATATAGTATTGATTAAAATTTTTATATTTTTTTTAAATATTTATAATGCAAAGATATCTAAAAGACAAAATTTTTTAAAGATTATATTGAAGTGTAGTTATATAATGGTTAACATACGAGTAGTTCCGAAATACATTAGAAAAATCTCAAGTATCAATTTTTTTTATTGGTGTTAAAATAATGTGAATATAATAATACATCAAGTAGGCACGTAAATATTAGTATATTTTATAATGTTGTACTGTCATTAGTTTTTATATAATAAAACAAAATTTTTACATGGTCTTCTTAAATGCGGGGCAACCTATGGACATTTTTAGTTTCCCACCCTTTTCCAATGGCTCTGATTTTATTATGCTAAATTATTATTTAATGTTAAAGAAATTACTTGAAATGCAACCACTATAACTCGTATAAGATGCAAACCGTGGATCAGTTGTATTTAGTCCACCAATTTGTACTTCATTATCTCCAGCTGTAATATCTGTTAATGTATCAGTTAAACTTAAAACTGGAATTTTTGTTAGTTCGATGGGTTCTCTATCAACCTAAATAAACCTATGATTTAATGTTTATATATAAATATACTGATAATATAAATAAATATAGCACCATAAGTATTGAATTATTTTCAGTACGTTTATAATAAATTGAATGTCTAGCACCATTTAAAAAATTTCTGTCTTTAATGCGTGCACCAAATGCTCCACCTGTTCCTTCACGATCTTCTTCAAATATCATTTCACCTTTTTCATTTAATGCAACAATGAGATAATAACTTCTCCTACATGATTATTATAAAACCCATGATTAGTGTATATACACATAATTTATTATATGGACTAAATGGATGGTTAAATTAATTATAATTTATTATTTCACTATAAAATTTGATAGTATATTACAATCACAAATCTTCTGTGTCTTAAGTCTTAAATAAAAATTTAATTTAAAAAAAATTGCAAGACAAAATATCAAAATCAAATTTTACTTGTTTTCTGTTTGTATAAGCAATAAAACCGTGCTTCGTTGTCTTTTATCACTGCTTGAAAAAGCTAAATTTAACTTAACTTGTGTAATTGGCCCTTCAAGAAGAAATTTGCGTCGTAAAACTGAAACACCACTGAAATCTGCTCCTTTATCTAAAAGAAAATTAAAAATATTAATTAATGTAAGCAAATTAAATGTGTTTTATTTTATTTACCTAAACCACAAAAATCTCCAAAGTAAGATGTATGTTCACAATCACATGAACTACCTCCCTTTTCAAAATTTTCAATACAAATACCTTTATTTTTACATGGCTGATGTTCAGCACATTGCATATTGCATCCTGATATAATACCTCTTAGTTCTACCCAATTTAAAATATTTTTTAATTATTATATAATTAAAATAATTTATACATTGTTTTAATACCTTTTTCTTTAGATGTATTAAATGAAGAATTAGCTAAGCCAAGACTACTAAAGCTTACAACAAAATCATCTATTTTTAGTCCTCTCACACAGCCTACATATCCTGATAATAATATAGTTTCTTTTTTACTGCTAATTAAGTTTTCTGGATCAAATCCACCAATATTTACTTGGAAATAAACAGTAGGAGGAGCAGGTGGTCTCTGAGGTGATAATATTTCTTGAAATAAATGCAATTAATTTAAGTATATATTTGATTCATTAATTATTCATTTTAATTTTATAAATAGTTATGAAGAACTTACCCAGTTCTGAATTTATCCAAGGTTTACTTGTATAATTTATTAATAAACTATAACCAACCGGAACAGAACTACTAACTTCATTTACATATAATGTAGTATCATTTTCTGTCCTTACCAAAGCTAATTGAATTGATTTTCCTTTATTTAATTCTAAAAATTTCATTTCGTTATTAAAGATTTACATAATAGTAATTTATATATAAAAATATACCTGGATATTTTACAGTTATGTTATAAATTTTATGAAAATGGTTAAACACAAATACAACAGAATTTCCATTTATAATAAAAAGTTGTACAAAATTATTTAAATGGTCATTGGCATGCAATATTAAAGAATTCTCATCATATGTCCTTAAATTCATTAACATATTTTTAGTCAAAAGTTTATAATAAGATTCTTGGCTTAATTCAGTTATATTGTTAGTAAAATAATTCCGTTTAAAATATGATTCTCTTGTAATAAACGTTAGGCCTTGTGTATTGATATCTAAATAAATTAATATAATGTATAATCGAAACATGAAAATCTAAATAATTATTAATTTTGATTGATAAATACTCAACTATTTTCACAATATATTCCACTATAGGCCCAAGGATTTTCACAAACACATTGAAATGTACTCCATAATTCTTTGCATTTTGCTCCATTTTTACAAGGATTTGGAGCACATGATGGTTTACATTCTTTTATGATTTCAGATAAATGAACACTCATATAAGAATATATATCTAAAATTTCACCATTTACTACTAACCCTCGAAAACATCCTATTAAGCCTTGACTGACAGTTGTAACTTGCAGAAGATCTCTAAATTATATTAATTAGTGAATAGGTTAATAATACATATAATAAAATGAATACTTACTCTGTTGCACCACCAATATACATACTTCCTTCAAAAGGACCAAATTTTTCATTAGGTAATAAATCAATCATTTCTGAATCTGTATTTATCATAAAGCGTACATGATAAGAATTATAATCAATCCAAATTTTCTGCCATTCACCATTATTTAACCTGCGCATAGATTTCACTTCCATTTCTCTTGATTTCCCAGAATTTAATGTAAAATTAAAAGTTAACTTAAAATCTAAATTAAGTAGAATATATTAATAAATAATATAAAAATGTTCAGATCACTGTAATAAATTACATTTATATAAAACATACCATTTGTGAGAGCAACCATAAAAGAAGGATGCTGTCTTCGAATTGGTGGTTGATAGAGTAATATTGCTTTTTCACCAGTAGTTCTGAAACTAAATGCAATATCACCTTTCCTCCAACCGGGTACTTCTATATATGACTGACTAGTTGTAAACGTTACAACATATTTCTGAGTATCTATGATATAAAAAAATGTTTCAATAAGATTTTTTACATATTTAATTGAACTTAACTTGTTTCTACACATTCAAGAGGTCCTAGAGTTATGCGTCCTAATGCATCAGATTGTAAATTTTCTTGCTGTAAAAATACCATTTTGGTAATTCCTAATCCTCCATATTTAGAAGTTAAATAATGCCCTTCATCTGAATGCCATTTAGCATCTGGAAAATCACAGTTACATGAATGTGTACGATTTGAACACGTTTTATTCACTAGAAAAAAAAAATTAAAATATAAAAATTTTAAACCATAAATTATCATAAAAATGAAAAATACTTGAACATGGGCAAGACCCTCGTTTTGCATAACCAATAAAATTGATGAGTTCTTCTTGAGCTGCAGATGTAAACCAAGTAGCAGAATGAAGATCTAATGGAGCTTTATAACAATCATATTTTATGTACTGACTGCAGTGTAAAGAATGTGATATAAGTTCCTTTAACATTTCTGGAGGAAAATCTCTATATGTTATAGTAAAGCTAAAATCTGATTCAGCTGCACTTCTAACATCCTAAATTTTATAGTCATTACTACTTAGCAATTTGATAGATAGTTACAATTATATTATATTTTTTGGGTTATAATATTATTTATTACTTAATAATAATGATTAATATTTAATTGGATTCATTACTATTTGACTTGGTAAATTATGTTCAACTATAGTTTTTGAATCTCCTTGAACTCCAAATTCACATTTAACATGTGCTGGAGGAAATTTGCCATTCCCATCAATATCAATGAGATAAACATCAGGCTTAGTATATCCTAAGAGAGCAAGTTCTTCACACGTCTTACGAAACTGTGCTACAGCAATTCAATTCAATTAATTAATTTTATAATTGTGATAATATATAAATACCCACAAGTTTTTACTTTGACTTTTCATAGTACAAACAAATTACTTTTTGATTTTTAAAAATATTTTATCTACCTTTCTGTGAGCATCAATGTAATCAGGCGCGAAACTACAAATTATTTAAGATAATTTCTATATATAATTTTAAGAATAAAAAAATATGTCAAAAAAACACTAATGAAATATCTTAAATAATTTAAGTTACAATGAAAAAAAGAATAATGTATATATAACATCACATTTTAAAGTTTGAGATTCTATTGTCCGTATGCATAGTCATTTAAGTATTAAGTTTTATTTAATATCATTGTAAAATATTGATATATAATAAGATAAATTAATATAGGTAAATACTTTAAATATTAATTTTATTCAAATTTCAACTTTAAACATCTATAAAAAAAACAATCAATATAATAATACCATTGATTTTATATCATAATATTAATAATATTAAAAATGTTTATAAAGTAAAGATTATTATAATAATCTTTTTTATGAATTTGTAATAGTCCATATTTCGAAAACATTAGTCATAAATCCCAATTTTGTTGTACACTGGTTTTATTAGAAGTTTACCTAAATATTTGATATTAAAATAAATTAATTGAATACTTCAATTATATGTTAAAATTGCATGCAGATATTGTGATAAATAATTATTAAATATAATCGTAGATTACGGGCGCACTAAATGTGGTCTATTCACCACATAAAATTTAAGGGAAACCTAAAGTAACAATACAACCTTAAAAGTAATTGTGCTACTCATTTTTATGGAACTATGCCTAGTGTTTAGTAAAACTTAACTATGCATACGAGCAATTAGTATTGTAATTTATAATACCTATTAATAATGCATAAAAAACAAAATAATTGTCAACAGTGTTAAATTCACGTCTGAATATAAATAGTAGGTATTTTTACCAAAGTGACAATTTTTTCCAATGTAACCAGTTCCTTTACAATCACATATTACATTATCATCAACAACAGAACATTTTCCATCATGTTCACAAGCATTTGGTCTTTTACATGGATCTACTAGTTGACAGTTATCAATAGAAACTTGACCAGTTGTTCGATTTGTTCTAACCATACGCCTAGACTCTAAAAATATACCATTCAACCAAATTTCTCGCATACAACCAACAAGACCTAAAATCATATTTAATTTTAAATATTATATTTTATTTGTAATGAGACATAATGACATACCAAAATTTCCTTTGCCTCCTATTCCACTACCAATAGTTATAGTTTGATCAGCCAAAAATTGTTGAATGCCATTTAAAAAAGTTGTTTTATTATTATGATCAACATTTAATGTGAGTAATCCTTTAGTATAATTTAAACACACATTATGCCAAGATCCTTCAATATTTAAATCATATTTAACACTTGTTAATTGTGTAACATTTTTATTAGATGATGGCGTGAGTTCAAAACGAATTTCATTATTTACCATCCGCAACTTAAAATAAATATTTCAATGAATTAATTTTATTGCATAAAATAATTTATATATTTACAAATACCTCCCAAAACCCCGAAGAATTCTGAGTAGATGTAGTCATAGGAGATGATAATAATATTGCCATATGTTTATGACTTTTAAAATCAAACATTAAACTTATATGATTAGAAGATGCTACCGGCCATAAAATATGAGAAGATGGAAATGGTAAAGTTATAGGAATCATATCAACTTCTGTTTCTGTTAACTCTGGTGATAAAAACCCAATGTAATGTACTTTTGGATTTCCTCTTTTTAATTCATATAATATTGATATATCGTTAAAGAAAACATGTTTTAAAGAACCCACAAAATTATTATGAGACTCCAAACCTAAAAATACATTTATAAGTGTAATTAAATATATTATTACAAAAATGAATAAAATCATATTATAGGTACCAGGTTTATTAAAAAGTGTTGGACCACCACCAAAATATATTTCTGGATCTATATATAAATAATTTCTTGTTCCAGCCAAAATATAATTTTTATTTTCTCCATTAAATATAATATTGATATTATTTTCTTTATGCAATATTGTTAAGTTATGCCATTGATTTGAATTTGTATTATTACCAACAGTTACAAATATAGGGTCTCCATCACCAAGTTCAATTTCAACAATAATAGACCCATTATAAATTGATATAGCAATATGGTGATGTTTATGAGACTCTCCACTTGCGTAAAATAAAGCAGAATCATCAAATCTGGTCTTAAACATAAAACTAATACGATTCATACTTGAATGCACCCTATCTTTCCAATCATAAACACGATAAGATACATAAGAAGATCCTCGTAAAGTTAAAACTGTAGATACTAAATGTATATAAGTTAAAATAGAAATTACAAAATATACACTTATTTGAAAAATTAAAACTATATATTTTTATTACCATAAATATCACAGTATTCGCCTTCATAAAGTGTTCCAAAACAATCACAAGACAACTGATTATAATGATTAATACATAAACTTCCTTTCAAACAAATATTATCTTCAGTTTTACATCTGAAAATATCATTCCAAATAAAAAAAATAATATCTCTAGGTAGCTACAGTGAAGAGTTATGAGGTTTTCTTCTTTCTCATCAAAATTTTGATTAATATAAATAAAAATGTAAGAAGTATTAACTTTTGAAATTTTTTTTGAAATTTTCCCCAAAATGTTTTGCTAGCATGCGCATGAATTTTTAATATGTTCAGAGAAACATAGAATAAATCCTACTTATCTATACACCCTTCTTGGACATTATCATGCTTAGTTGCAATTAATGGTTTGATTGGCAATAAATCTGAAGCAGCTTTTCCAGCACTCAAAACCATTTCTTTTATACAACCAACAAATGATTCAATAATGTATTTTACACCATGTAACTTTTCCTCTGGACTCAAACCTAATTATATTACAGTTAATTAAAATATAATACATTAATATATATATAAATAATTAAAATTATAAGTTTATTTATAATAAATTAATAACCATGCAAATTTAGAAACATAATCATACCGCCAATTAAAACAACTGAAGTTAAGTCTGTAGATATTCCATAGTTACTAGAATTGTGCAATCCTTGTATTATCTTTTCTGCGCTTATATTATCAACTTTTGCTATAAGTCGAGCGCCATGTACATCTATACGTACAGTTACAGTATGCCAAATATCACGATTTAATCCTTAAATAAAATAAATGTTTATAATTATAAATAATATTAGTTATTATAAGAAAATCTATTCTACAATTTGTCTCTATTATTGCAAAAAAAAAAGAAACAATTAAAAATATAATTTTAGATATTAATTAAGAACTACAAATATTCAAATTTCTCAAATAGTAAGAATTTTTTAATAGCAAGTCAATATTTATTCAACATTTTTATATAATTTTTGAAAGTATAATTATTACAAAATATAATATTATATAACATTTTATAATAAATATAAATTTATTTTTATTTATAATTTCTTTAATAAAAATGAAAATTAATAATAAAATATTTATATAATTAAATATATTTTACATAATTTAAATTATAAATTCAACTATTAATAATGATGTTTTTCCCCTTTTCTTCTTTTTGATATAAATGTACTATAAGTTATTTACCTACCTTCTCCAACTATAACAGAAGTTGAATGTTTACCATATACATGAACTACTTTAAGTTGTCCTTTTTCTACTATTACATATAAAGCATATGGAGGAAGACCAGCAGGTCTATCTTTTACACTATGATAAACAAGTAATCCATGTGGTAAACGAGTACGGAATTGAAACGATATTTCTCGACAAAGCCTATTTAATTAAATAATTTGCTATTTAATATTATACAATGAGTTATTTATATAATTTTACCTTAATTGAAAAGTTGGAATACGATTACCATCAAGTTGTATAAAAGCATTATTTTTAGCCATCATAAATACAGTGTAATGTCCAGTTTCAGGAAATGTAAGTTCTGCACCTCTATCATTTGGAGCTATTGGTACTAATGTTGACAATCCAAATTCATTTTTTTGATTACCAGATCCCGAGATAAAATATGTAATGTTATGACCTATTAAAAGTCCAATATGCTTATATTCATCAAAATTAATTTAACAAATAAATTTTACTTTTACCACCAACACAATAATATAGACATTCTGCTTCAGAATCAAACATATTTTCACTTTTACAAATATCACTTACATAAGTTCTACATTCATGTAAAATGGAATCATAATACCATTTATGTATCCAATTTTGACATGGACCTCGTATAACTGGAATTCCACATTTTTCAATTTTCCAATTATCATCTAAATATTTAAATTAAAATATAAATTAATTTAATTTAATGTATTATAAACATTTGATTTACCATTTAATTAATAAATACCTGTGGAATTTTCTAGTGATTTTACACCATACATAAATAAAATAAAAAATATATTTCTAAACAATATTTTCATGTTTCACTATAATATTGATATTATCCTACAGATGTTAAAAAAAAAAAAATGTAGAAATGAATTATAAAGTATTTTAAATAAACAACTTAGGACTACAATATGTAGATTTAAAAAGGAAATGAGGAGTGTGAAGAGTATAACTATAATAGAATAATAACCCATTCAATTAAATAGTCAATTGAATTCAATTTTTCAGTGGCTCATATTAAGAAACTACAATAAAATACATATAATTGAAATAACGCAAATAAATTATATAAATGTTAATATATTATTAATTAAATAAATCATCAAAAATAGTTGTGCATTATAAATTATTATAGTTTAGAATATAATATATAAATTATAAAATACATATATACTTTAACTATATTATGTAAATCATAATTAAATAATAAGGTAGTAGTGGTAGTACATTATATATAGTTTATTAGTAAAACATATATTTTAAATTTATGATACTTGGAAAAGGAACTGACAAATATTACATAACATAAACATAGAATTAACATAGGGTGTTGGGAAAACAATGCATTCGACCGGTGCTTGACACAAACGTGAATGTTCAAGAGCTGTATTTTCTAAATTATTTTTTAAATCATCAATTTCGAGGAATGTCTGGATAGAAATATGGCATGTATCACATGAAATAGTATTAACACTTGATTTGATGAGATTACCAGTGTGGCAAACAGGACATTCAACTGAATTATTTTGTAAATTATATAAATATTTATCATAATCAATGTTATGCTCAGAAATCCATTTCACTAGATAAATATAAAAAAAATAATTTATAAAATATATTAATAATTGGTAAGTTATTTTTAAGTACATACTTTCTTCATCTAAAATTTCTTGTTTTATTTCTTCAAATATTTTATCTTCTTCATCTAAGGAATGAAATCCATCATCTTCCTCTAAGTCCATTCTTATTATACATATATATATATATATATAAATATAATAATGTTAATAGTTTTATAGATACCCACCCATTCATTGCCTATTTATAATAAAAAAATTATCTTACTTAGTACATGTTTTATCAATAAAATAAGTGACTTCTTTTTTTTGCATTTCATACGCAATATTACGTACTCGTTCTACAAGAAATTCCCGTTTATCTTTCATAATTTGTCTATAACTCTGAAGAAAAGACATAGAGGTAATTAATATGTTCCAAAATATAACAAACAGAAAACGTTTATAATATATTACTTGTCTTAAAAAGTCTTTAAAAGTGTTTACTCGAGTTTTCCGTTTATAGCTAGCTGCTCTGTTATTAAATTTTGATTCTTGAATAGACATTGTATTGCTTTGTTAGGTTCTGTTATGGTAATATATTAAGATATTAGTTTTATTACCTACTTCATATTCAATATAAAACAATATTTTAATCTGTAACAAACAATTTTTTTTTTAAGTGGAGCGACTGTTATAATAAATAGGTACCTACATAAAAAATTAAAAACTAATAAAGTATTAATGTATTTAAATAATATTACAATTCACAGTTCCGAATTGATAATTGACATATTATATACTATGAAATACGTATTAACATTTAACATTCTATAAATTAATGGCATTTATAATTATAATAATTATTCACAAGTTAAATTTTACCGTGTTAAGTGTAAACTTTTTTTGTGGCGTGAATTTAATATTTACTATTTACTATTTTCTAGTTGTTTACTAGTTTAAATAAGACTGTGAGTCTGTGATTTAAGATTTAATAACTATGTTATTTTCTATATTAGTATATTGTTATGATTTAACCTAACCTATTCTGTTTTCATCTATTATTTTTTTAATTTTTATCACATATTTAAGTTAGTGATTATAATTGAGCGGGAAATTAAAAATTAAAAATAATTGTGTAATAAGAGATAAAAGTAGGCCTTAAGACTGTTAGAACTTAGAAGGTTATAAGTTAGGATCTTCTAAGAACGTCGAGTCGACGACCGTTCAGAGGAAGTAATGCAAAAGCAGTCCCTTCCAAGTTATCGACAGAAAAAAAAACCGACGACCGTGATGTCTAGGTACAATGATTTAAAATATAGTATATACTATATACCTATATCTTAAATTATATATATAATATACCTTATTATATTTAAAATTTAATTATGTATAATGTACAAAATATAAATAAGCTTTATATTTATATATTATACAATTAGCATTTAGCACCCGTGTATATCCAAGGACATACATAGTGTGTATTACCATAATACCATAGATTAAATTAGATATAATATTTTTGGTATTACGTACTATTCAAGACAAAAATCTTAATTCGTGACTCAATAGTTCTATAGTCAATACCTACTTCTATAGTTTATAACATAAATTTCTTACAATCTGTATAGGTAATTAAAAAAAATTTCTCGCGACCCAGAGTTTGAGAAACACTGATCTAGAACATTTCATACGAAATGAATATTAATATATTTTTTTGTTTAAAAAATTATTCAACGGTATTAACCAGGAGCGGATAGGACTATTTTATGTTACCGGGAATCGAATTAAAGGGCCATCAAAAATTTTCCGATTCCTTCTGTCGTTTTCCTCATATTCTATTTATACACGTTTCTACTAATATTTCATACTACAATTTAATACAATTTATTGGAAAATGTATTGGTTCTATCATGGTGTTCATTTAGTTAATTGTTAATATGAAACATGTTTTCGATTAAAAATAATTACTTAATTATCATGAATAGCATATGATTCCGTTAAAGAATATTATCTATTATAGTAGGCATTCTAGTTAGTACTTAGGTCATTCTACAAATTTCTCAAAATTGAATTCACTAGTAGGGAAAACTACCAAAAAATTCAACAATTATAATAGAAAATGTATTTTTGATGAAATATATAAATGTTTTACAAAACCACAAATAAATAATGAATTTAGTGGGTTTTTATTTTATACTGTTTTTTTAGGTACCCATTTTACATACGTAGTAAAATTTTGAAACCGTTGTTACATCGATTTTTCGTGAAAATATGTTAAATTCTCAGTATTTTATCTCAGTATGATAAAATTACCAAATTTGGATTTTACAATCTGAAAATTGTATAGGAGTCTAACAACATATTACTTAACTTAGGCACTTAGTTTCAAAATATTTCAAAATCTCAAGTCTCAATTATTTATATATGTTTAAAGTTGTCATTTAAAAAAAAAACTTTTCAACGTTTTGCCAATTCGGCGACAATATCGCTCGCCGTTGGCAAATAATGTGACGTAGCCACGTAGCTACGCAGTAAACTACGCGCTTTTAATGCCAATTTTTCCAATCTCATTTGGAATAGAGTATAGTATATCCCTACCTATATTTATAATCCGTATACAATTCGAAATTGTATTGTAATAAATATTTCATGTAATTCAAACATAAAAAAAATAGTTAATCCAAGGCCACCAGGGGTCTCATACGACGGGGCCCACCGGGAAAATCAAGATATCTAATAGCCCTATCCGCCCCTGATATTAACCCAAATAATAATTCATAATTAGGGTTGCCCTTGCCCGACGTGTATTATACGGGCATGTCCCTTATTTTCACTATCTGTCCTGTTGTCCCAACAACATTCTTTGGGACACCAAAATGTCTCGTTTTTTCAAACGTGTCCAATATTTTCATATTATCAGTTTATAAAATTTATGAAAAAAATATATATTATAATTTTCTTATAATTCAAGTTTTTTCTTGATATTTTATTGGTATAATATAAAATATAAATCGTTTTTATCCAAAGAGATATTATAATGTAATAATATAGGTAATGTAAATGTATTAATTTATAATATGTAATTATGTAATAACACATACAGATTATGTAAACACAAAAAACACTAAGTCACTAATACATTATATATTAGTTCTATAAGCCTTATTTTTTTGTCCAGTATTTAACAATTGTAAATCTGGCAACTCTATTCATAATCAAATTTTATATTACAAATATACCTAAAGGTGGAAAAATTTTGAAATTTAATAAGCAATTTTTTTAATAATTTACAAGTGAACAATTGTCACTTACATCTACAACTGCAATGTATCAAATATCAATACATTGTTTATTTAGCTATATTACAATTTTGCAAGTGTCGTGCTTATGGACTGTGGTAAGTTTAGATATCATGTAATGTTACCCAAAACTTATTTAAGTAAAGCACTTAATTAAATATGAAATAAAATCTATGTAAATATAATAATCAATTGTGATTGGCAATACCAAAACTAATTACCTACTTTTAATTAATTACTATTAGGTTCAAGTATCCAATATTTAAACATAAATTTTCTTTACCAATTTTCTACCACTTTTTTTCCCAACATAAAATTGTGTTATATATATTTTAATTGGCTTTTTTTTATTAAAACCAAACATACACCGATTTCTAAAAATTATATTTTCATATTCAAATAATAAATATTTAATAATTATATAAAAATTAAATTTCTATTAACATAAATTATAACATTAAACTATAGCGTATATTCATATCCATGGTGAAATGGTGAATAGTCCTTACGTAGTTGTTTAAATATATATCATTATTTTTATTAAATAAAATAATAAATTATTAACTCAAATAACATATAATAATAAATATAATTTAAACTATTATTTATTATATGTATAAGTTGCTATGAGGTAAATAGTTATTGAAAAAAAAAAGCATTATATATATTTTTTGTTGCATTATCTTGAACATTTCCACTATTTGTTTCAATTATCACAAAATCAACTCCTAAATATAATGAAAACTACAAACTATATTTAAATAAATTTGAAAATATTTTATTTGAATATATGTATACATTATTTTAATTGCATTATAAAAAATTATTTTATTGATATAAAATTGTAATAATAAATGTATGTTTTAATATAAAAATATATTAATTAATTTAATGATTTGGTGCAAGATAGAAAAAATACTAGTTTTCTGAAAATTAATCATTATAAAAGTATATTACATTACTTTAAATATTCATGGAGTACATCAAATTTTAAAAATGCAAACAGATGGTTACACGATATAGAAATTTTTAAGATATAAATTGTATAAAAATATAAAAGGAGTATAAAAAAGTAAAATTGTAAGTACATTTTAGTCTATTAATTAAAATTATCATTTTAATTCTTTAATTACAGTTTCTTCAAAGTTAATTTTTTTATCCACTCTAATGTGTTCAATGCCTTCTAATGTTTTAGATAGAATCCAATGTGGAACTTTTTTCTGAAGAAGATTTAAGTGATTTTTCCAATCCTCTAAAATAATGAATAAATATTAAAGTAATATTTAATAACATAATGAAATATTTAAATTACGGTCTGTCATAGCTTCAGGATAACTCTGTTTCAATTGATCAATAACTTTTTTAAATGGCATAACATTTCTTTGAATTTGTACAAAATAAGTACGTATCTTTCGTGCAATATCTGGTAATCGATTCATCATTTTATCTTCATCTAATTGACCTACTGACCTTGTCATTATTTCTTTAGCCTTTTCCACTTGTTTAGCTTGAATCTAAATATAATATTAAAATATTAAAATAATAAAATAATAAAATAATAAAATACCTTTAACAATAATGATTTAGGAATTCCTTTAAGAGCTCCCTTTAAAGCAGCTTTTGCATTTTCTGTAGGTAGTTTTGTTGGGGATAAATTTTTGTTTTCTTCATTCATTGTAGAAAGGGTTCGATTTAAACGATTATTGTAAACAAATAATGCATGAGATCGATCTAAAGAAAATTAATTGATTATATTAATATATTTTAATGTACCCACTATCTAATTCTTACCTAATACGTCTTTAGCAGTTGCTATTCTTGGTTTATCAATTTCAATTTTGGGTAATGGTGATGGGACAATATCTTCTACAGATTCAACATCAAATTCAGGATGCCATCTAGTTATTTTATCTTTACTGATCACAATAGGTGGTATCAATTTATTCAAATATACCTTGGTAACGATATAAAATTAATTAGTTATAATTAAAATTGAAAATTATTATATGTATGTTCTTACTTCATGATGTTCTTTCATAATGTCTAATAATGCATTAGAGAAGGTTCTTTTTCTTTGGGTTGTTAATTCAATTAAATTAATATTATCATTATTTTCGGAACCTAATAAATTTAAATAATAAAATGCAATTATAAAATAAAATAAATAAATATTTACCATATACTGGTGTTATTACTAGTTCAAAACTAGATTTCTCTCTTAGCGATTTCAACAAAGAAAATTTGAAAAAATCTGGTACAACAGTTTTAATTTGAGCCAAGTGTACTTCTGTAAAATTTCTAAAAAAATAATTTTTATTTTTAATAATAAAAATAAATAAAATATATTAAAAAATTAATTACTTTCTAGTCATCTGCTGAACACTCCGTTTGAGTTTGTTAAATGTAATTTTTTCTTTTCTAGTAAACATCATTGATGATACAGTTTCCATAGCTTTAAATAATTCATCCAAAATACGGTATTTCATTGGTAAAGGTAATGTTTTAGGATCAGCCAATGCACCATACCGTTTGGTAGGAGACATAGCCAAAAGACTACCAACTTCATCTAATATTTTTCTAGGTGAAACATAATCTTTGATTTCTGTTTTTGGAGTGGACATCATTAATTTTCTTGGACTAACCATCAATTGTGCTGAACTAGGAAATAAAACTTTAGGTTTTAGTTGAGATCGTTTATTAGGACTAAATCCAAGTTTTACGGGACTAGTATCAACTAATAGATCAACAGATTTAAATGCAGATAAGTAATGACTTTTAGCAGTTTCTTTTTTAGATTCCGCAATCTTAAGATCATTTTGACATTGTTCCACAGAGCTAATTTTTTCTTGTAATTTCTTAATGTTATGTTTACGACGAATAATCTTACGAAATTCACCCAAATCCAAATCCTATAATGAGTAATATTTATGGTAAAACAAAAAATATACTATATATTATATTATAAATTATGTATAAAAATAAAATGGTTAATAATTAGCTATTTATAAAAAGTATGAATGTATTATAAAAAACATATTGTCATTCCTCTACTATAATTTTCCAGAGAAGAAGTCCATAATTTATGTATAATACTTTAAATAAATGAATTTATACATTTTTATTTTAAACATTGTATTTACTATTTTTTTTAGTTTTTACATACTTTACGTAATTTAGCCTTAGTCGAGGGTGATTGTTCAGGAGTTGTTGGTCTTTCTGTTTCAATGTCATCATTATTTTTAGGTTCCTTATTTTCCAAAATATGTTCAGTGATAACTGGATCATTAACATTTAACACAGTTGGATTATCATGAAAAATTGTTTGTGTTATACTAGGTTCCACCTAAAAAAACATTTACTAATTACTACTGTTTTGTAATTTTATATTTATGTGTTATGTGTACCATAATAATTATTAATTTGTCAATATTTTATTGAATCACAGAAATAAAACCAAATGAAAACGTACATTACGAAAAAAGAACACAAAACTTATTTTATCATTATTTAATGTATAATAAATTATTATAATTGAATTAGTAATGAGAGGATGACATCCCTATATGCCCTATGCCCAGTGGCGCAACTAGAACTCAAATCTTGGGGGTGCTATAAATACATAATTATACTAATGCCATAAGGGCTTTGCCCCCCTTATCAAACATAACAATATATTCACTCTAAGAATTACTTTTGTGCTCATGACTATTATTATTTTTTTTGTTCTTCTTTATATTAAAAATACTGAACATTTTATTATAGATATTATTATAGTATACAAAAATATAAATCAACAACTGTAATAAAT
This sequence comes from Tetraneura akinire, assembly GCA_021307375.1. Classification (NCBI taxonomy): domain Eukaryota; kingdom Metazoa; phylum Arthropoda; class Insecta; order Hemiptera; family Aphididae; genus Tetraneura; species Tetraneura akinire. The sequence goes on from JAIUCT010000009.1 coordinate 7,888,461, forward strand.
TATAGAATAGATATAAAATTTAAAGTAACGTTTAAAACATGAGAATTATAGAATTATTATTATATTTTATATATGAACATAACCTGTTCTATATAATCATGATATGGTTAAACCACAGACAGTATAAAATAAACTTTTAATAACCATGGAGTAACTTTTTGGGGTATAACCACGTGGCACTACACATAGAGAACGATTATTATGAAGTGCTAAATACGACTTCTATCACTTCTTCTATCGCTAGAACACACTATGTCACACTGTAATCAATCCATTGTGCATATAATCAAAATTATATTGAAATTTGTAGTTCATATTAATCAATATAATAATATATTAATGTACCCATGACATATTGTCATGAATATACCTATATAATTTTAAGATTTTATTACCAATTACCTTTGTTGGTCAAAAATTTCTAATAGACGAATAATATAAAAAAAAATTCAATATCTGGAGATCCCTCAAGTATTTATTTTTATAAATTTTTATAATTTAGTTTTAGATTTTCTTCCGTAGTGTACATTTTCATTGAGGGTTTTTCCTTTTTTACAGCTACCTATTTTATCATTTATTAAAATTAAAACAATCTTTATTCTTTGATATTTTTTTTATTATATAATAGTTAAAATTTTCAATTTCTTGAGGTATACTTGTATTTGTATTGAACTGAAAAAAATTATATATTTTATAAAGAAATTTACAAGTACATTTTAGATTATATTATGTTTACTATTTTATAATGTAAATATATAAGCTATAAACCTATTTAGATGATAATAAAATTATAATGAATATGAATGACATATTATGTAAGTACTTTAAATAAACTTGTCAACTAACCTTTTGTTTTTTAATACATTTTTCGGCAGAACCATCAAATGATAATTTTCGAGTGGGTTTGTTAATACCAAAAACGTTGTTCACTTTTTCTTTTTTTGATATAACATCTTCAGAAGTGGGCCTTTTTCTGCTCTTAACAAAATTATGTAACGTCTTTTGTTGACTTTCCATGTTTATTTTGTAATAATTTTTTGAGTAATACTACACAAAATTAATGAATTTAATTATTTATTAAGTATGTAAAAACCTAGCACTAACTTTGAAAATACTAAAAAATTGAAATTTCCATTAAACATTAATAAAAAATGTAGTCAAATAAAATTACAATTACAATACTCACTATTCAACTAAAATTATGATTAGAGTATTATAAAGATAAACCTACAATATCGTAAAATGTAAATAATTAAACAAATAACAACCGAGAATCCATTAAACAAAATAGAACTAGAAATTTATAACAAGTCGACAACCACAAGCGGCTAAGCACAAGCCATTAATTAATATTTATTATTTACCCAATCATCACAAAATAAAGAGGTATGTCAACATTGTGTCAACAACAATGTTTGTGATACGCTAATTTCGGCCATATTGTGAATTTGTGACGTAGTTTTCGGTAAATATGTTATTATAAGAATTTAATCATATAATATGCCATGTTAGTGATCGTAATCCAAGGACGTTATAAATGTACAGAACCCAAACAAAATAATTCACTTTCATAGTTGGTATTTCGGTAACAGGCAAACCTATTTAAAAAAATTTGGAATGCAATTTACATAGGTATATATTTGGAAAAACATCAGAAAGATGTTTAGTGTGTACTGGGTTTTTAATTTTCTTTTTCTCCGGCTTTAACCATATAGTTTGTAACGGAAAATCCGTAATCTTTAGATAAAAATAGTTTATTGCAGCGCTAGAGGTGGGCAAAAAACATCGATGTTTTTACATCGGTTATTTGTTTCTATGTATCGAAAAAACCATCGATGGATTTTTGATTTATTGTAAAACATCGGTGTCTTGAATTATAACCATTAACTTAAAAATATCATATGAACTTATACGTAATACGTTATTTTAATTTTATCAATTGGAAATATTATGTAAATATTCCATAATAAATATAATTTATGTCATGACGAAGTTATTTAAGAGGATGTCAGCGCGACTATTTTAATAAATGGAAACATAGATTTTTAAAATCTGTTTTACTCCGAAATTATTGTATTTAGCGTTGAATTACCTATTATGAAAAAGAATAAGAAGAATATTTTCTAGGTCGTGACATATCCGTTTTAAAAAATATCAATTTTTTATTAATATACAGCCATTTTAAATTCATGAAAAAATGAATTTTTTAATCCTTAATATCTACTATTGCAATTGTTTAATCCAAAAATCGATATGTCAGGAAATAGATAATATTGTAATCTTTATTTTTTATTTTTGCAGTTTTTTTCTAAAATCATTCTAAACCTTTGTTTTGACCATTTTTCGTAAACATGTTTTTTGTTGTCGAATTAGATTTTTCATTCGTAAGGTGCTGCTGCCTACGGACGGCGACGACGTCAACGATTATTTCTCCCACTATTGCCACAATCGGTCGATTCGGTCGCGACGCCTTTGCTATACTTTCGCGCGCTTTTTCGGTGTTATTAATTTATTATTTTCGCACCATAAAATAAAAATAGGTACCAGTGCCGGTTATTTAAACTGGATGAGGTCCGGGGTACGTCGGCAGCTAACCGTCACTTTTCTGTGTCGCGAACTATAATAGCTTTTTCATTATTATCATTATCTATTATTTATAATAATAGAAAATGGAAATATTTTTAATTTGCCGTAGTGTATAGTGGAATATTACGTATTATAATTTACTAATATAAAATTGAATAAATGAACTTCTAAAAATTTGACGAGCACTAGACGGTCATAATAATTATACCTAATTATTTATATTCAATATGGTCATTATCATATTGTGTGTGATACTTATTAGTTACTCTTACTACACTTATATTATTATGCATTTTTTTAAACCTCTTTTCTAAATAGGTACTTATGATTTATATAAGTATATTTGTATTATTTTTGAGTGATATATTATTTTAGTAATATTCTTATTTCTATAAGAGTAAAATTCAGGCAATTTCATACATAGTGATCGGTGGCGGTCGATTTGATGTTATTGTGTTAGTGTGTGTTTCCCAAAATAATATTACTCACGCGCACGCACAAGTAAATGAGTTTATATTATTCTTGCCTTTGCTATGCTTTCGCGCGCTTTATCGACTTTATTGATTTACTGTTTTTGCGCCATAAAATAAAAATAGTAAAATTATAATAAATCGAAATATAGCAAATGAATAGCATATTAGCATTGGCGTTACTTTGCCAGTTGGCGTACTATTACGATTAACGGTGTGAATGATTCGTTATTTCGCGTCATATTCACGAACAGTATTATTTTTACAAGTGTAGATTATAAATACTATTTTATACTTATAAAGTGCATTATAAGTTATAAGTTTTTTTTTAATTCTGAAGACATTTTTACTACCCGAAATAATGCTCCAATTATCACGAATAGGGTATGTTTCCGGTAGCAAAGTGGATCTAGTTGGTACTTTATTTAGGTCATTTTTCGAATTGATCAAAATTGACCCTAAGCGGTAGAAAAAACTTCGAAAAAATGACGAAAAAACGGCATTTTTCACGAAAAATGAAATTTTCACGAATTCAATTTTTTTATTTCACGATATCTCGGGAAATTTTTAAGATAGAGACTTGAAAAATTTTTTGGGTGTTAACATAGCTATTATATATATGTGGTAAAATTTTGGAACCGTTATGTTAATTTTTCTACAAAATATTGGACTTTGAATATTTCGTAAAATTCTCGTTTTTACGTATATAATGTTTGATAAAATTTTCAATTTTGGGTATTTAGGTCTGAAAATTTTACTGAAGTATACTTACATATTACTTAACATCATACTAAAATATTATAAAAATCCCAAGTCACAAATAAGACACTATATATTGTGGTAAAATTTTGGAACAGTTTGGTTAATTTTTCTACAAAATATAGAATTACTATGTGGAGGATAAAAGGACGTGTAGTATTTGACTTTTGACATGTCATTGTATCAATACCATATTTTTATAAATGTAACCTAATTATTAAAATAATGATGTACATAAACATTTAGTTGAATTTTCAACATTTTTTACTGTCTATGTACTAAGCTACACCTAGCTAAAAAAGTACTCGTAGAAAAGCAATTCTCTGTATAGAAATATTAAGATCTATTATGCGAGTAGCAAGAGCACCCTGGTAACATATAGATTATAGACATGAAACGAGAGATTCAAGTTTTTAGTATTTGTTTTTATAGTATATACCACGATGTAGTGAAGATAAGGTGGTTCCACTCCGACCAAATTAGTGGGTCTAAAAATTACGGCATTTTAGTAGTACAATTTTATCACCCAGGCAGCGCCACCATTCGACCGGAGGCCGACTTTTATATGAAATTAATAGGGATTTTTTTACATTTTTTTATTTATTATTATTTTATAATTCATAATAATTAAAAAATATTATGTTTCTATCATATTTATTGCTATATTATATGTTATTTAATTTGTGTTCAAAAATATAGATTAAATTTTATTTTAAAAACCACAATATACGTTTATGTATCACATTATAATATGTATTATTATTTTAATTCCTATTTCTTAAAAGACGTTTTGGTTAAACGATGATTATCCTTGTATAACCATTTATACAATAATATACGCATTATAATATTTATAGTACGTAATATAATATAATAATTATAATATTAGGTACATTATGTACAGTACAAGAAAAAAATTGTGCTCAAATAGTACCTACTTCTCTTATCCTAATGTACAAAATGCATTTTCAGTTTATTGATTTAAACTAATTGACTTAATGTAGAAAATTTAGTTTAATTCAAGGAAATTTTTTCATTTAGTACTAAAACTAATACCTTTATGGCTTTATTCATTATATTTATCTCAGAATTCATTAACCCTTTCACCATGTATAAAGTATAATAATAAATAATCAATATTGGATTAATATTTTACATTTGCAGCACGCAAAAGGGCTGAAGGGCTAAAATAATGAAGTCAATAATTATCTTGGACAAAGAGTAGTTCAGATTTCAGAATAAATTTAATATACTTAATTATGATAGCCATGTACAAGTGCTAATATTTACTTAAATACCGTTAAAAAACACATTTTACATAATTTAAAAATTAATACAATAATTACTTATTACTTAATAAAATTATACTAATATTAAAAATTACAAATAAAGAATAATTAATTTAAAAAATAATTAAAAACGTTCATCGTGACATATCTTCAGTATAGAAATATAGGCCTCCGGGCGAATGGTGGCGCCTCCTGGATAGCGAATTTGAATTACCAAAATGCCTAAAAAAATAGACCCGCAATTTTTACTGATAAGAGGTCGAGTGGAATCACGGACTAATATACAGGACTGGTAACGTACAGACAGGAGGGTTGGGGAGGCTGTCTACAAAATGGAACATATGGGGCGGGGTACGGGGGAGAAAACTACCTACTAGCAACACAACCGCCATCTAGTGATTAACCTCCAAAATGATTTTGTATATAAATCGCCAAAAGATAAATTAATAAAAGATAAATGGATTCAATATCTTCTGAAATAATGATCATTTTTACATTTAGTTTTTACCATAGGTTTTTACCAAATTATTTTTAACCATTCTGACTACAATAATATATTATAAATTATAAAAAAAAATTTTGTGTTGTGTGCTCTTATACTGGATGTATTTTCATTAATTACGATTAATGTTAAAGTCATTGCTGTTAGTAAATCATGCATTTTGTTTTTATAATGTTTATTGTTTATACATATACATATATAAAATATAAATGATTATTATTTGTGTATTACAACAAAAAAGGTCAAAACAATATTGTGAATGTACATCATTATTAATATTGTTTTTAATATAGGTACCTAATATCATATCTATAATCAATGCTAATATTAATTAGTTAGGCTTCTGGTGTTTGTGATACATAACTTTTAATAGGAACTAGGAAGGTAATAAAGTAAATAAACTAATAACCATGACAAAATAGATTTATAACTAATAATCTACAATATAATGTAATTTACTAATTTGTAGTTTTCAATAGTAGTTTAATGATAGAAATACTAGATGGCGGTTGTGTTGCTAGTAGGTAGTTTTTTCCCCCGTACCCCGCTCCATATGTTCCATTGTGTGGACACGTTATTTTGCTCGTTTCCAGTCCTGTATATCTTAGTCCGTGAGTGGAATCACCTTATCTTCTCTACATCGTGGTATATACTTTATTATGATAATGAATTATTTTTATCACTTATCAGCCTGAACATAGAATAGGTAAGGTATAAGGTACGTTAATAAGTATAGAATGAGTGAACAACCAAGATGGAATACGTAAGAAATAAGAATAAATACGTTATAATATTATACTAGGTAATATTTTTATTTTGAAATATAATATAAGTAAGTAAAACTTGTCATGTTATAATAATAATAATAATAATAATAATAATAATAATAATAATAATAATAATAATAATAATAATAAAAAAGTTCCAAATTTTTGAAAAATAATCAAAACATTGGTCATTGATTCCCAACGTAAGTCATCGTAAATATTTTATATACATCTTTTTATGCTTTACAAATATACTTCTATAACATGCGATTTTCATTATATACACACACTTCTATTAGTTTTATTTTAAATATTATTTATTAAAATGTACATATGATGTCAAAAAAATAGTTCTTCAGATTATATTATAATACTACCTACTACCTAGTAGTCACTACTAAATAAATTGGAAAAGAAAGATCGCCTTTTGTGGGCAACGATTTTCATTACCTAATTATATTCCAAATTAGTAGCGAATTGCGATGTGAATTTCCGATTTTAGCCGCCCGGTATGACGCACTAGGTTGTTTATTATAAATTTATAAAAATAAACACTAAGAACTCCTGTTTTCCTCGCACCACTGTGGTTATACCAATCTATCTGGCAACGACTAGGTCTGTACTTTGTACCTACTTTACTAACATAACGTTCTAAACACTACAAAGGTTCATGAAACAATAAAACGCGCTCTCGATTTGATATGTAACAACGCTCATTATTAGCTGAGCTATGTGCGATTGTCGCGTGCTTGCGCCGCCACAAAAGTATCGAAAGCGCATTCTATGATGCGTTGCATGCGTTCACGTTTCGGTGTGGCAGCCTCTTAAGTTATTTCGTCATAGCTACACTTAAAATTAAAAGAAATTTTTTTTAAAAACATCGATGTTTTTTAAATTTTGCCCATCACTAGCGGCCTATAAAAAGCCGATATCGAGTGGCAAGAGGTCAGTTGTTTTGTTTCATAGCTATCTTAAATTCTTAACGCAGAGTCGCAGACTGTTTGTCAAAGGAGTGTTAGTTTCGACCATGACAAAATTATGGTTTCGACTTTCGACTATCAGTTGATATTGCACTATTGCAGTTTAGTCTCGCAGATATAGGGATGGCAACGATATATCGAAAATATCGATACTTTGATTCGATATATCGCGATTTTTGATATCGATATATTTTTGTGCGGCCATTTTTGTGGGAAATGGTCATTATCAGTCTATTTTATCAATGTAAATTATGAATTATTTTATTTTGAATTTTTACCGCGTAAAACCGGTTATACATTGAAAATATTTGACACATTGACAGTTGACACCACTATTAATATCATATTATGCAATATGCATAATGATTTTTAATTATTTTATGTGTAATATAATTTGTTATAAATTTATGTTTAGATAAAATTAAATGTGAATATTTTTTATTAAACACACTACAGATACCTATTTATATTTTATATTTTTTAATTTAATTTCATAAACATGCCTCAAACATGCTGTATTGTAGGCTGTAAAAGTGTAGCTAAAAAAGAGGTTGATGTGAAGTTTTTTAGGTATGTAATACTGATATTCTAATATCCATGTAATATTTTAAAAATGGATTTTTCTAATATTTTGATATATTAAGTAATATGTTATATGTGAGTATACTTCAGTAAAATTTTCTGACCTTTATACCCAAAATTGCCAATTTTCAAAAAGACAATAACCAATTAAATATTAATTAATAATAATTATAGATTATAGATTCAAATAACAACAATTCACACTTTTTTTTAAATATATTCCGTGTCATGAAATAATCTATATGATTAATAATAAAGCTCTAGGAAAAAATGTACTACTACTTTACTTAAAATTATTGATAGTTCTCGCTATTTCAGCTTTCCATCTAATAAAGATTTACGTGATAAGTGGATCAAAGCTGTATGTAAAAATAGGTACCTCATATGTTCCTTCATACCATAGGGTATGTAGTTTACATTTTACTAAAAACAGTTTTGAAAATACATCAAAACTCAAATATTCAGCAGTGCCAAATATTATTACAATATGTAAACAAAAAACTATTAGTAAAAGATTAGATTTTAAAAATCATGTAGATCATAACTATAGTATTATGCCTGAGATAAGTGCGGAAGAAATGGAACAGGAAAATGGTGAGTCAACAAATTAAACAAGAAAAAAGTAAATTTAGGTATTTTATTTATTAATTATTCATTTATCAGATGATATAACATTGAAAGAAAATGATTTATGTTTACCACAGATACCTTTAAATTATTTTATTTTATCCATTATTTGCAATTAAAATATTATAGTAAATAGTAGATACATATTACAGTAATAATAACTGTAATATCTCTTTATCCAACACTAAATAAATAAATTATTCACTATGCTTACGTACATTCCACACATTCTAATTTATATTACGAACTTTATACTATACTATAATATATATACTATAGGTTAGTATACTATACTATAATATACTACAAAAAAAAAAAAAAACAATAAGATTATTGATAATATTAATGTGATAACTGATAAGTTTCTATTCCCACAAAAATGGCGGAAAATTGTAACTTCAATCATATACACAGGAAGCATATAGCAGTTAGCAATCTAGTTTATTATTTATATCTATGGAACATATAAATATATATGATAAATAACCATGAAAATAATCATGAAAAATTTTAAAAAGTGGACTTGTCCTGTTGTTTTACTGAGGTCTTCATATACTAATAATCATGACGAAATTTATTTATTTCGTCATGCTAATAATAATCAAAAATTTGATTGCATTATTATGATAATGACAAGATATATCGATACATCGATAAAATTGTTATCGATGTATCGATATTTGGTCGAAATTGTATCGTGGTATCGATATATCGGTAGTGGCCGATATTTTGACATCCCTATCTTCAATCGTGGTTTAGGCATAGAACAACCCACAGATATATATTATTATATGTCTGTGGAACAACCAGAACACTTTGAGAAATACATGGGTTCTTATGGGGGGAAGATTTGCTATACCTGCTGGTGAATCAGTAAAGACATTTAGAGTAATTTCCCTATTTCTCAGAACATTGTTCAATTCGCGGTTTTTTAAAATTCAAAATGAATCAGACAAAGGCGACAACGTGAACGCGTCACAGCAATTCGAAATTGTGTGGAGCAGTCATAGATAATTATTTGGAGCAGGTCCCCCCCCCCCAGAACCACTGTAGTGTATCTTATTTTATATTTTGAGCGAAGCTCATATATATGAATAATATGATCTAAGATTTTTATTATGCGCCTTCCATAGTATATATAACTATTTTTTATAGTTCAGTGATCCTGTTTAGATATAAATAATCAATGTTTTAAATTATAAATCAAAAAAAATTCTTTTCTTGATTCTTTAATAATTTCATTGTTAATGTTGGTATTGATGAAAATCCGAAAACTGATAAAACGTTCCTTATCGTTTTTCTGGTGTACAAATAATACTGTCTATCTCTATGGTGTAGTCATGAATTGTGTTTCCAATTAGCAAATACTAATACAGTTGTGGACCTGCACTTCATAGTTTAATTTTTTTTACAATATTAATATATTATTACTTATTAATTTATTATCATTAATAATTAAATTAAATATTAAAATTCTTATTATTTAATATTAATACATTAATAAAGTAATAGGTAATAAGTTTTCGAATTACAATTGCTTACATCAAGTATTCTAGTTATATTTATTAAGAATAAATAAATATAAAATGTTAAAATTAAATTTATTTAAAAACACTTTTAATATATTTGCACAATTTTCAACAAGTAATGCTCTAAGATTAGATTTATCGTGGAGAATATTGTAAGTAACATACTATATATATTATACACAATTGTTTATAACCTTCACCAGGAATACTATATTATACTTAATATTAATTAACTTCATAATTTATATAATAACATAGGTATATAATATATGAACAATGAAATTGAGATAATTATATTGTAAAAATATTTATATGACTTACTTATAAATATTAATTTGTTTTTAATGCTAAAGAAAAAAATTACCTCCCAACCCACTGGATAAAGGTGTACTTACAGATGGAGTCGATTACATATTCTTAGATGGTCGTCCTACCCCATTTGGTATGAAACAAAAACGGAAATTGTTGCTTCAAAGGGAATATGCTGTAAGTGATCTCGATAACATTATAAAAATATATATATATTTTTTATAATATGGTTAAATTATAAATTTTTTTAGAAAAAAATTGTTGAACTAAGTGAGAGTTTAGACATTGCAAAGGACAGTTATGCAAAGAAAGTTGGAGAAAATAATGATCAAATAAAATCTATATTTAATAGAAAACTTAAGCCAAAAGGAAACACAAATATTATAAACACATAGTCTTTATGTTGTTTATTCTAAACATTTAGGTAGAAAACAATATTTATGTAAAAAATTAATTTTTATTTATTAATATACTTGCAATTATGTATAAAAAGGAAATAATTAATTCCTCTTAATCGAAATGCATCCCAGAATATACGATTATCCACATAACCTAAAATTAATAAAAGCAATATTTTAATTTAATTTAATAATTAAACAGAATTCTGTGATTAAACTATTGAGTATAGTCTACTGATAAATAATTGTTGAAAATGATCAAATATTTAGATATAATAGATAACCAAGATAAATATTTTGTTCATGTTCAACAGTAAACAATTTAATTTAAAAAGTATTTGGGTATTAAAACTGTTACACACTAAGTATTTTGAATATACAATATGTGTTTTCAAGAACATCATGTTCACAGACCTTGGGAAGTTCTAAACACACGGCGTTTTTAGAAATGAACAATACAAGTAAACTCGCTGAAAGTGGTTATTTTTATTTTATACATACATTTTTATTATTAAATTACCTACGTCCCTACTTACACATTAAACAATTATTTACTTACTTTAGTAATAATGGATTTATAAAATGAAATCGAAACTGTGAATAATTTATACTTTATATAAAAAACATAAAAGAAAAATCTAACAAAAGACATCAAAATATATTATAGTAAAATATAATATGCTTAAAAAGAACAGATACATATAGTAAAATATTAAATATATAAATTATAAAGTATAGTAATTTTAAGTAAGTAAATCGCAACAATTTGTAAAATGAAAAACATGAATGATAACATTAAAACCACAATATTTAAAATTTATAATCGCTCATGTTCGATCACACAAAATTAAACTGGTGTGTTCGGATGTCGCTGACATTTATCATTTGCAATATTGACTTTATCAATTTTTTGTTTAAGGTCTCTACTTGCCTCACGGTTATTCAAGTGAAAGGCTACAACTGTTATTTTAGTAGTATTGAGGTTGAGATGTCAATTTTTGAAATAATTTTGTAAAATGTTTGTAAATTGGTTTGTATTCAGGGTTTCTCCTAGTTATTTAAAAGACTTTCCTTGGGCTACTAGACCTATGTTGTCTGCATACATAAAATTCCTCGATTTAGTTTCTTCTATGTCAGCAATGTATATGTTAAATAAAGTCGGTGAGAGTACTGAACCTTGTGGTAGCCTGTTTTGTAAGATATTTTTTCCTGCTTACCTCAACGTATAGGTTGATTTTAAAACTTCTGTCAGAAAGTATTTGTTCCAAAATGCACAGAGTAGTTTTACATTTGAAATTTTTGCCAATTTGAGTTATAGACCCCTTTTTCAAACTGGTGCATAGTGTGTAACAGCCTTAAAGGTTCACTATATGTAAAATAATCAGAATTGTATGTTTCAAAAATAAGGGTAAATGCATTGAAAATAGATGTAATTTACACCATTTTAGAATATTAAATTTGAATTACCCTATGTATAATTTGTAATACCATAAATAAAAAGTAAAAAGAGCTGATAGTCGGTTAGTCCTACAGTCCTACCGCAGGGATATAGGTGTGCAAAACATAGTATTTAATTTTAATTAGAATCAGTGCATTAAAATTAATTAAGGGTTACGACGGTATATTTTAAATTTAATATTATAATAATATAAAATATAAATTACCAAAAATCCTGCTAATGAAGTAACAAATCCTTCTTTCGTTAATTCCCAAGTTCCACCAAATTCTTCTTCGTCAATTTGTTGAAAATTGGTAAAATATGCATATAATATTACTGCATTAAGTATTAGGAATCTAAACAAATTTAACTTTAATACATTTAATATTATGTAATATATTTATAATTTGAACCTTACAATCCTAATCCAAAAAGTCCTTTTAATGGTAAAAAACCCCATAATATACCAGCAATAAGTCCGATGATTTGTCTTGCCCAATAAATTACATCAAGAAATTCATCCTGGTAAAATAAATATTTTTTATTTTATTAATATTTTTATATTTTAATAATATTAGTATAATACATAATACACCAAAATTTCCAGTCATAAATGTAATATACAAAATATAAGGAAGGAGTACTAATATAAAATAATAAAGAATTTGTATGGAGTTACAACAGGGAATTTAAAAGTTTATAGGAATGTACCAATGGCATAGTCATAGTTTAATAATTAGGGTTTTTTAGGGGCCAACTTATAAATTTTTCTATGCTAAAAAAAAACATAAATTAATATTTAATGTAGAGAAATAATTAATTTATATTTTTAGTTAGTCATTCATAATATATAATAGGGTGACATGTGGTGTAGTCGGCTTGACAATAATAAAACTACCGATGTTTTAAGCACCGTAGCCAAACATCGACAGCAGATGGGTGACGGCCGCTGTGAAATATAGCCTACTGACCCGACTACCACCATCCTCCCAACCAGGTACGGGTACCAAATAAAAATTCTGCCAAATAGACGTGCGCTATACGAAAAAAAAAAAAAAAGAATATATAATAAATACAGTCAATGGGAAGGCATGATCCCAGTGGTCCCTTGAATACACTATTGGAATACACCAGTGTTTTTCATTGTTTTCCATGCCAGAAAATTAGATAATCCTAATTAAGGTAAAATTATTTTTATTTTATTTTTTATAAAGTCTGCATTCAACAATGCAACAGTATATATTGAACAATAGATAAGAAGTTAGGGATAACTAAATGTATCAACTTGTGAACTACTATAAAATATGAGTGCTAAAATTGATTGCAACAGAGGTAATTCCGAGGGGGTGATTTTCTGTTTTAGCACCACCATAAGCACATTTAATCAAAAGGTAGTAAGTTATTATAATTTTTTTTATTAATTAAGGGATATTTTTTAGCTGCGTTATTACATTTTACAGTACTTGTTATCATTTTAGAATTTAAGTACATAATTTATTGAAGACCAAAAAGGATATTTTATAAAACCTACATATTGTATCATCCTCGAGCCGCTACTGATTGTACAATTACTAGGAAATCAAAATAATACATTAGTGTCTACCTATTTTAGGAGAAGCGTTAAAATGATTCTGACAGTAATCAACAGTTCAAACAATATTTGGTAAATAAAATATATTAGTATATGACATACAGTGAAGATTATTTTAATAAAAGTATTGCTTGAGCAATCAAAGATGATGAGAAATTACTTAGTATATTATAATTATAAACAATGGTAATTAGTAATAAACATTGAATAAGATATATCTTAGTTAATATTATATTCTAATCATAATATTGTATTATATTTTATATAGATATATAGCATATACATAATGGATGTATGGGTAGTCCTCTAGAAATATATACAGCAAACATTTATATTTTCTACGATAGCAGCGATAATATAGAAAAGAAAATGGTGGTTGGATAAGATAAATAATATAAAGTTAATTAGTTTTAGTGAATAATATGAAAAATTAAATTGTCAAACAAAGAATTGTGAAAGAATATTATACAAGAACTATGATAATAAACATAATTATAATAACAAAAATAATATTAGAAATAGAAATACATTTGGACATTCCTTACTTTGTCAAGCCATTCTGAGTTCTTCGTAGTAGCTTTTTTTAGCGTATTCCAAACTGAATTTTGACATTCTATTTTTTTTTCAATTGTTTTTGACATATTTTTCGAATGAATAATTTTTAAATTGTCATCAGTTCTTAGAGTAATTTAATTTGAACCAAATTTAATAGTAAATAATTATTAAGTTTGAAATTGTAAAAATTAAAATACAAAAAACATTGATGTAAGTATTTAATACTTATTTTAATTGAAGAATGTTTATAGATATAAATATTAAACATTTAAATTATAATTTCATAAAATATAAATTATAATATAATCACAGAATACAGATATATTAAAGCACTTAAAGACCAAATCTGTGCAACCGCCATTTTGGTCGCATGAACGTATCACTGTATCAGTATTAAAGTGATACCATTAATTTTATAATCTTTTTGCATTAACTTTAACAACTGACAAGTTAATTCCCTAATATTATTTTAATTTTTATATAGCTTTATGCCCGGTTGCATAAACGATCGATAAAAACAGTTTAATTTCAATGAGTTATGTAATCGAATCGTTAAACTAGTATATAAACATCTTTATCATTACTTATGAACTTCAAAATTTCCCTAGTTATCGTGAAATATTGAAATCGTATTCGTTGAAATTTCAATTTTCGTGAAAAACGCCGTTTTTCTTCATATTTTGTTCGTTTTTTCTACTGCTTATGGTCAATTTTGAGAAATTTGAAAAATGACCCTAAAAAGTACCAACTACATCCACTTTCCAACCGGCAACTTGTTATTCGTGAATATGGAAGCATTATTTCGGGTAGTAAAATGTAAAAGTGTCTTCAGACATAAAAAGAAAAAAAATGACACACATCATTAGTACCGACTAAGTCGGTAGTAATTGGTCACTTTTGCCCATCCTTAATCATTGATCATTCTAAAACTATTAGATTTTTTCGCTTTGCACAAAATCTAAAAACTAAAATGTGACTTGTATGTACACATACATAAATAAATTACAAAAATCTGATTTTAAAATTATTTAATGGATATCTCCGATGGATGAAAATATCTCCGTCAAAATATCTCCAACCAAAATATCTTTATTCAATAATATCTCCAGTCAAAAATATCTTCTGTTAAAATAACTTTATTCAAAATCATCTCTAATCAAAAAATCAAAATACATATATATATATGTTGTGGCACTACATTTGAATATAATTATCGTTAATTCGATATAACATTGTAAATGTATTTAATTATCACTATTCAGAATTCTGATCTATACCTGTATATATACTGTATATCTACTTATTATGTGGATATATTTTTATAGTTTAAAAATATATGGCTATCAAAATCCCATCTCATAATAATTTATACACCTGTACAAGACAAGAGATATTTTTGACTAGAGATATTATGACATGGAACCATTTACCCACTACAATATACAAACATCTTGAAAAGAGAAATAAAATATAATAGTATACCTATACATTATTATTTTGTTTTATATTAATAGTATTAAGTTACTATTTATATTTCCAATTCAGATTTTCTATTTATGTATTTTTTTTTTCTGTATATTATTTGAATTGCCCGGATGAGCATTAATACCTATCTATAATAATAAAAATAAAAAAAAATTAAACCTCAGTTGTGAAATAAATAGAATAAAGAATTTAAATTAGGTAAATATAAGTATATAAGACTGAACTTTCTTTTTGTGTAATAAATAATGATATAAAATATTTTTAATTTTAATTAATAAAAGGATACATGAATGTAGGTATCAAAAGAAATAATATATTTATGCAAATTGACAAAATATATTCAAACAAATACAAAATTAAATTAAAAATAAAATACACACAAAATTGTATTAATGAAGTCTTTAAAATGTTTACAGTTATCATGTAAAGCCTGACTTAGAAGTTACACTACAACATTTTTATAACGAAATGTTTCTTTGACAGTAAAGTGAACTTTCTCCTCTCTATATGATAAATTATTTACATTACTGTAGTGTAATTTTTTATATTGTAGTATTGTAACAATGGTTAATAATATCAAACAAACATTTCATTTTATAGAAATAACTAAAAAAACGTTATAATAATTGTTATTGTTTGAGCCAGGCTTCAAGCAAGTAATTTTGATAAAAAAAAAAAAAATACAATTTATTAATTTAAATGAAATAGAAATATTTTGTTCTAATTAATTATAGTAATAAATATAAATTACTTTAAGGTAATTTAAATATATTTAACAGACAAAATCAGTATCTAATCTATACATGACAAAGTTTATAGGTACTTGACTATAAAAGTATAAAAAAGTTTTTAGTTTTAACCCATTTAAATTATAATATAATAAAAATATGAAGATATAGTAAATTATATAATTTTGTTGAATATTAATTATATTGTTTTTATACAAAAATAAATAACTATAATTTGAAATTTGAATACTTTGTACTATTTTAAATAATTTAATTTTAAGACTAGAGATTACAAATATTTAAGTTTTAAAATATATATATTATAGGTACCTATAAGGTTTGATAGTGAAACAAGAATGATTTCAATATTTAATTATTAATTAAAAAAATTAATTTATTTAAATTTTAACAAATATATAAATATTAAGTACAAGAATTGACGTTTTACTTTTTATACACTACATTTGACAAAAGCCTACATTGTAGTCATAAATGAAAGTTTAACCCTTCACTCTCAAGATTTAATGGTGTGATATTTTTTATGGAAGTACCTAAAAAGAAGTGTTTGACTACCAAAAATTATCCATGGACTCAAACAACGCGTTCGTAATGAGATTGAAGCAATATTCGTTAATAAGCTGAAAACATTTAGTATATATAAATTTATTTATTTTTTATCAAACACCAAATGGGAACTCTTTTATACTTTAAATTTATATTTGTTAAAATTAAAATTAAATCACTCTTTAAATAATAATTAAATATTAAAATCATCCCATTTTATTGCCGAACCCTATAAGTATTTGTTGTATAATTCAATGTTGCATAATATAATTTTATGTTTAATTGATTACGTATACTTACAAATAAATAAAGTAAAATAAAATCATAAATTAATTTTATATTATTATACATAATTAAAAAGTTGTAATTTTGTTGAAATAGTTCAATAAAAATGTAATTATAAGTACATTTTATGATACAATTGTTTTTATTTTACTATAAATAATAAAATAAATACACTGATAAATTAACCAGTTTAATACTTTACACAATTTTATCACAATCTATATTAACTTGGCTAATTTTTAAATTATTCATGATATGGTTAAGTTTAATAATTTATCAATTTCTTTATTTTATATTAATTATAAATATATAATAAAGTATTTTAAGCAACCAAGAAATTAGTATTTATTTCATGAAGATAATTTAGAAATAATTCTTATAAGATAATTATTATTTCAGAAAATTTTTTAGATATAATAGTTTTTTATTTAATATAGTATTTAAAGTAATGCATTTTATTAAATATTTTTGTAAATATAGTAAACTAAATTAAAAAAAAAATTATATCACAAAATTAAACTATTAAAATACACAATTAATTTTATATATACATTATATATATATATTAGTAAATTATGTTTCATATTGATAGTAATAACTAATGAGACACACAAATTCATAAAAATATTACATTTATAATACATATAATACGTAATTTGCCATCTTCAGTATTAAACGTAGACATTAATATGTTTCATAGATTTAATATTTGTAATATATATATATATATATATATATATATATTATTTTATTTAATATTACTAAATATATTTAGGTAATCTAAATTAAAAGAAAAAATAATTATAAAAACAACCTGCATAATTTTATTTTCATTTTCATATTTATATATTATATTTAATATTAAAATAATACAATATATAGTAAGCATTTTAATATATTATTTAAGATATCAGTATAAATTCTTATACTATGTTGTCAAAACTCAAAAATATATTTTTTTTTTTATTTGGCATACTTAAACAATAAATTTAAAAAAAAAATAACAATCAATAGGTCAATATTAAATAAAAAAATATAAAAACACAAAACACAAAAAATAAAACAAAAAAAAAAAAAAACAAAAACAAAAATGAGATCTAAATATTAAGAAAACTAAATAATCAAACGAAATATTAGATAGTTAATAGGTAATAATTAAAAAAGGCATAAGAAATATTTATTTTTAAATCAAGCCAATACACAAGCGATTTGTTTTAACATGATCAATATGCTAATTTGACATATTAACAGCTTTCTACCAAGTGTGGTAAATGCAAAATTTGAACTTTCAATCGCTTACTTCCCTGTATGGTATTTCTGAGGTAATAGTAAAGTCTTCAAAATAATGATTAAGGAACTCGAATGTAGGTCGTTTATCTGGATCAGAGTCCCAACAAAGTAACATCAGTCTGTAAATATCATCGGGAATAAAATGGGATATTGGTTTTGGCATACGATATCCATGTTCCACTTGTTCAATTACTTCACGGCCATGCATACCTAAAATATTTTAAACAAAAATTTAGTTTGGTAAATAACTTGATTTATAATAAATATTATTTTGAAGTCATTAAAATTTTCATTTCGTTTTTGTTTTACTATTATTACATTACATAAAATTATACCTATTAAATGATTTTTTTTATTATTCTATACCCTGATTGATTTATTTTAACCATAAATCTATTATTAGATATTTAAAAATCATAACCACTATGGAAAAGTAAATTTATTAGAAAAATTATTTTATTAAGATATCAGTCAATTTGAAAATTTTGTTTATACCAGTTGAAACAAATATATAAAATCAATACAACAATACAAAATGTTTGGCTTGGATTACAAAAAATGCCATTAAAATGGAGCACACAAAATTTGTTCGAAAAGTGATAATTTCAATGACTCGGTCCTGAGTTCAACAATCGATAGATCATAGTGTGAGCCAACTAATTTAAGTTGGCTATTTGGCTTACCATTCACACATTAGCTCTAATGTGCTCAACCATTCACAGATATGTGAAACACAACTAAACTGACACAACTAACTGTAAATAATTTAGTTTAGTTGTTATAATACTATAATAATATTCTATTTATAAGAGGTGTGCAATAGCCATCATTGAATAAGATCTAATAGAAATTGTTATATATATTCATTAATTTCAGAAATGCAAAGAGTATCTCTATTACTAAACCAGTCAAGCATCTTATATACCACTTGATCTTATAATAATTAATATATTTATCATTTAATATTGATTAAACCAGTTACGTTTAGAGCGAGTTCAAAACCGATTCCTGTCTTACATTACTTTTCTACTCAAGATTGATCATCCTCCCCATGACTATTCGTTCATCAGAACTTCATTAAATATCCCTACTCTTGCTTCTTGCCGTTTAGATGCTGACCTTTAATTTATTACTTCTCTTCTAAATGGCTCAGTTGATGCTCCAAACCTTCTCTCCTCTATCTCTTTCCGAGTTCCCGTCCATTATACTAGGAATCACTTTCTTTACCTTGTCCCCACTCCCTTTTCCAACTACTCCCATAACCATCCCCTGCATAGAATGCTTCGACTACTCAATAACTCTTAGGCCTGTACTCCATATTTTGAATTTATATATGTCGCATCCACTTGGTGAAATCGTGAATTTCATGAAATGGATATCCATTTCATGAAATTCGATCAAATCGTGTAAGTCATTTTTAAGTTCATGAAATGAACACAAATTTTATCCATTTCATGAAATGGAAACCTTCATTTTACACTTTGTGTATTTTTTTATAAAATTACACTTTAAGATTATTTTTTGCAGGAATTGAATTATTTAAATAAATGATTAAAAGTAAATGCAAATATGTGATAAAGTAAATTATTATATTTTTTATATTAAATTATTACTATAATAATTTAAGGATTTATGATAACGGCTATTACATTACATTTAATCGATTTATTAATACAAATACAACGTTTACTAATAATTTACTTTTAATCATTTATTTAAATAATTTAATTCCTGCAAAAAAAAAATCTTAAAGTGTAATTTTATAAAAAATTACACAAAGTGTAAAATGAAGGTTTCCATTTCATGAAATGGATAAAATTTGTGGTCATTTCATGAACTTAAAAATGACTTACACGATTTGATCGAATTTCACCAAGTGGATGCGACATATATATTATATAAATTATTTAGTTCTTAGTTTTTGTTGTATTGTACACTGTGTTTTTCTTTCTTTTTTTTTTCTGTATATGTCTTGTTATTATATCTCTTTGAATTGCCGATTGGCGTTAAATAAATAAAATTAAATAAACTAAATTATAGGTACCTAATTGAAAAACAACTGTTAGTTTTAAATACAAGTTATTCAATAAGAATAATAGTTCTAATCAACAACATCAACTATATACCATAACTCATATATTATACATGAATTAAACTTCAAACCAGTAAATTGTATTATTTAAATAAACTAATTTTAGATTCTAGGCGGAGTGATGAAAATTATTTTTTTTTTATTCTGAAGACACTTTTACTACCCACAACAATGCTCTGATTTTCACGAATGCTGTATGTTTTCGATTGCAGTTTGTACTTTATTAAGGTCATTTTTAGAATTTCTCAAAATTGACCCGATGTGACACAAAAAAAGGACATTTTTCCTTCGACTAATTTAATTCATCAGCTAAATTTGTTTATAATAATTGTTGATTATAAAAGTAACCATAATGATAATATAAATATTATTGTTACTAATAGCAACCAAAATAATATTATTGAAACTAATAGCAACCATCTATAAACAGAAATTTCAATTGTAAATCTCATAATACTTCTTTGAGCACTTTCCGGGGGTTGGCCATATCACAGATCATAGATTATAGATCAAAGACTAAGGTCTATAATGATAATTAACGAACCATTCAGTGATAAATACATAATAGTGTTAGGAGATTTTTTCCAATTATCTAGAATTAGCTAGAGGGCAAAATAAAAAAAAATGAAGAAAAAATGGTATTTTTCACGAAAACTGAAATTTCAACAAATTCGGTTTCAATATTTCACTATAACACAGGCAATTTTGAAGTTAGAGACTTAAAATTTTTATTGAGTATTCACATAAGTTATATATACATGCGATAAAATTTTGGAACCGTTACGTTAATTATTCCACAAAATATAGAACATTGAATATTTCGTAAAATTCTCGTCTTTAGGTATAAAATGTTTGATAAAATTGACAATTTTAGGGTTCTGAAAATTTTACTGAAGTATATTTTTTATTTACATAAAAATCTCTAGTCTCAATTTTTTTTTTTTAGCTGTTTAAATTTGATATTTTTAGTTAATCGAATATATGTATTATGAAAAAAATGACGTAAAAACGGCATTATCTGACATTTATTTGAATGCAATGGTTTACTATTGCATTCCAATTATGATTAAGATTAAACACTATGATTGCACAACTGTATCCCTTCCCTTGCTTTTTTTAATTTTTCATATATTACAAATATCTAAATTAATAATGAAAAAATGACACATTTTATCAAGTATGTTAATATAAATTGTATTACCAGGATAAGGGACTTGTCCATAAGTAAATAACTCCATAAGAAATATTCCAAAAGACCATACATCTGATTTAATTGAAAAACGTCCATATACAATAGCTTCCGGTGCAGTCCACTTTACAGGAAATCGTGTCCCTTGTCTTGGACAATATTCATCATCTTCTATAATTCGAGCCAACCCAAAATCACAAATCTTGGCCATATTATTTTCACCAATTAATACATTTCTAGCAGCCAAATCCCTGTACATTTATTTATTAAATAAATAGTTATTAATTAACAAAAAATAATAATATTTTACCGATGAATTAATTGTTTTAATTCTAAATAAGCCATTCCACTAGCAACTTGAGCAGCAATATAGATCAAATCACCAAATTGCAAATATTTACTTTCACTATTACGTAAAAATTCCAATAAACTTCCATTACACATATACTCTTGTATGATAAGTACAGGTTCATCTTTAGAACAAACTGCGTACAGAGCAACTAATCTATCATGACGAAATTTTTTCATTATAGATGCTTCTTGTAAAAATGCTTGTGTAGACATAGAGCCTTGTTTAAGAGTTTTAACAGCTACTTCAATATTATTTCGCCATTTTCCATACCAAACTTCACCAAAATTACCGTGACCAAGTTTCCTAATTAAATGAATTTCACTGCGATCTATTTCCCATTGATCGCGTAAGTTAGGAGCTAAATCCCAAATTTGTGGTTGTGGTTTACTACATGAACGAGCCAAAACATGACATAATCCCAGTGAATTTTCTATATTTAAAAAAATTAAATCATAAATATTAAAATATTATAATAAAAACTAATTTAAATTATTACTGGAATAGGCAGATATCAGCTCAGGAAGATTAGAAAAAGTCTGATTAGTAGCTATGTAGAAACAACCATTATCAAGTGATTTAATTTTATAATGTTTTACATGATACCCTCGACCTCCTTCCCAATCTTTAACACTAAGAGAAAAACCATTTGGGTTGTGTTCAGAATCTCGTACTAAGTATGTTCCTCTTTGATTTTCTTCAGATAATAATAGTTTTTCTGCCTCTTTACGAGATATTTTTCCAAAAAACCAACTATAAAACATAATAAATAAGTATAATAATAAATAGATAAATTTAAATATTGAGTTTGGTTAGGTTAGGTTAGTTTAACTTGTGCTAATACAGTTCCCTCTGGGTTACAAAGGTTAACTAACCTAACCTATTGTATTTCTTACTCTTCACTTTCTACTGATTTTTCTTCAGCAACAAAATTCCAAGGGATTAATCCTTCTTCACCAGTTCTTAAATGTTTTACCCGCCACCAGTCTGGTTCATTATCATCTAATAATTCCATTCGATCTCCTTTAACAAAGGAAACATCAGACATTTCCCTCGACTGATAGTTATAAACAGCCACCACAATTCTTCCATGTAAAGATGAATGAACTAAAATATATTTTATGAAAAATAATAAATAATGATACAATTAAATGACAATTAATTACGTGTTGATGTTGGAGTACGTATAATGTCAACACCATGTCTTTTAATGCTTGCAGTTCCATGGCGATTTAAATCAGCAACATAACGCACTTCACTAGAACCCTTATTCAATACATCTATAGTATCTTGTATTTTGTAACCATGGTGATATACTAAACAAATATAAAGTCAAAATACATTGTTTTAGTTTAATTTACTTAAAAATTAATAGGTATAGAATTTACCTAGATGATGGGTCGAATCTGGTGAATGACGACTACAACAGGTACCCATTTTACATATAATAATCAATCTTCATCATATTTATCATTATTAACTTGATTCATAAAAAAATATAAATAAATAAATTAAAGCATTACATTTTTACCATAGACTTATAATATAAGTAATATATTATAAGTCTATGATTTTTACTAATGTCTTCAAATTATCGTTTATAAACGAATTTTTTAATATTATTTAATAATATAGAGAATAACTGATGTGTAATACCATAAACATAAAATAACGATTGATATATTTTATCTTTACAATTTAAAGATAACACGCTAATTATTAATTCACTTTTTAAATATTTCCATTTTATTTGTAATTATTACTTTATACGTATTTTAATGTACTTATTTACTATTACTATGTAAATTGTAAATATTAAACTAAAATACTAAAATAAAACAAATAAGAAATAAGAGATAACTATAAAATAATACAATTCACTTTCTTTTAGTAGATTATTGATAAAAATTTAATTATTCAGCACACTCTTGTGGTGAAAAATAACAGGAAAATGTATTTATCATTAAATTAGAAAAAATGCTGTATTAGTAGGGTTTTATTGTTTTAGGGTTTTAGCCATTTAACACTTTCGCAGTTTACTTTCAATCCACCACAGAAAAAAACGATATGTCAGTGGCGGATTAACCACTATGCTCATGTGGCTTGAGCTTAGGGCGACAAAATTGTATGTTATTTTATTTTTATTCTAAACAAAAAATGGACATAGAAAAAAAAAGATACATTCATTATATTTATAGATTTAACTTGTAAAATTGTATGTAACACAATATTTGAATTAAAGTGTAAATTATGCAACCATAATAATACCTTTGAACCCTTTCTCACTCCTGGGGTGGCTATACTCGATTAGCCATCACTCTTCAATGTTAGGCAATTCAAATTACGATGCTTGAATAGTATTTAAAAAAGGGGGCGGTAAACACTGAGTGTGCTTCAGGGCGCCAAGAAGGTTAATCCGCCAAGTAGGTATATTAAATTAAATTATAAAATTACAAATAAATAATAAAACGCAAGATAAGATTGTATTAATAAAATAACATTTTAGTATTTTAGATTATGATCGTAGAGAAAAAATCTATTGGTTTTACAAATTACAATACATGATGTCTTTTATTTTTATGTGTATAGACACTAATTCTACCCGAAATAATCAGGGACGGCGCTAGAGGGGGGACTTGATGTGCATGAGCCCCCCCAAAAAAATTCAGCCCATTCATCAGCCCACCCAATAATTCATACAGTTTTTATAATAGGTATTTAAATATTTTTATATCTAAATTTTTAATAAATAATTACAAATATATCCAAACATATATATAGTTATTATAGTATATTTATATTAAAATTAATATAGTCCAAGGTTATTAGTTTATTACTTATTACAATTTACAGTAGAACTTCCATTGTCCAAATCAATTAGGACTGTAGGTGTTCGGATCCGCGAATTATCAAAATCAAATATTGGAATATTTTTATTATTATTAAGATGTATATCTTAATTCGTGTTACATAATTATATCACAGAGTGGAGTATAGAATAGATGATCATTTACTTATTTCTTCTACTCTGTGCTTATATATTTAAAGATAAATGTAATCGCGTAGTAGCGCTAGTAGTAGGTTAAAACAGCTGACTTTTGAATTAACTACTGAGTAGATAACCGTGGTCGTGGCCATGCACAGATATATATAATAAATTTATTATCTATATCTGTATCTACTATAGACATATGATATTAGATAATAATATTCTTATATTATATGTAAATCGCATATTCGCATTTCAGATGTTCTTTTTACTTTTTTAGTTTCTGCATGTAGGTTTGTACGTCTTCAATTTTTCATTCTATATCTATAGTTAGATTTAAATACTCAAATACTAACTTTTTAAAAAAAATTTAATAATATATAATATTGTAATGAAACCAGGATTGTATAATGAACAGAAATGTTCAAAACTATTAAGCAAGGAAGAAAATGATTCTGTTTTACAACTATTGGGTTCTAAATGTCAAGTAAAATCTCTTTTATTACTCTATTATAGTTGAATATTAAAAATTTATAAATATTAAAAATTTGTTATTATTAATATTTAGAGTTTGGCTATGGCTGTTGTTCAATTTTTTAGTACTGATGCTCCTGAAGGTACAGAATGGCGTCAGAAGAATTTTGGCATTCTTAGTTTTGTTAGAGATCCAAATAGAAAGTCATATTATTTCCGATTATATTGTCCTATAAGACATCAATTATTATGGGAACATGAAATGTATAATGGATTGCAATATGAAAGTCCTGCTAATTTTTTTCATTGTTTTGAAGCAGAGGTAAGTAATATGAATTATGAAAAAATTTATTACAGATTAGAATTTTCATGAATTTGTATAATATTTTATTTAGGAATGTATTGTTGGATTTAATTTTGCAAGCGAAGAGGAAGCTACAGTGTTTGAAGAAACTGTTATTAATTTGCAAAGACGAAGACGTGAGAAACGATTAGGTAACATATATATAATATATACATTATTAAAATAATACATTAATTATAGGTGAATCCTATATATTATTTTATTATATATATATTATTTTCATGACATGCACAAGTTAAATATATAAATGTACAGTTAGGTAAGATTAAAATAATTTAGGGATATGACCTTCAAAATTTTTAAAGAAAATATGATATTATTAGATCAAATTTTGTTAGTTGTGCCTGACCTGTGCATAAGAGGCATGATCTGTAACTATGATAATAATATGTATGATTATAAATACATTTTTTTTATTTTGTTTTATTTTTTTTTTATATTGAAAAATTCAATTATATTTATTTTTTATATGAACTGTTTATTTTAATAGTAAAATTCAAAATATAAATATCTATTTCTGGCAAAATGCAAAGGGATTTATTACACTTTGATATATTTTCTACATTTGTTTTCTTTAATCATATTCAATAATTTTTTTAGATTTATGATTAGTAATAATGAGTTATTTTTTTTTACTTATTTATTTTCATTATTTTTTTAAATATTTATTAATGAATGTATAATTTGATTATCTTAAAATTATTTATTTCATAGTTTAACTTTTGAACTTTTTAAATGCCTATCTTTTGAATTTAACGTTCAAATTTCAAATTCATAAGTCCTTGTATATATAAAAATAATAGGTTAATTATATTTATTTTATATAGTTATTATCATATGGCGCAGAATGTCCGGGAGAGACCCAAAATTCTAGTTCAGACGCCTATTGGGTACCTGTAGGTTTCTGCTATTTTATATAGTGATGGAAATAATTGAATCATATGTTATGTTATTCTATTAATTTTTTTAAAGTTTTAAGATCAATATTTTCCAAATATGTCCAAGTCACAGAATTATTATTTTTATTTAAATTAATTAGTAGTTAAGATTCCTGGTTTTATTCTGAACGTAGTCTTATACATTCTGTTAAAAATACATTTAGTTATTATAATAGTTTTTTTTACTAGATGAACTGTGTAAATTATAGTCATTAAATATTATGTTCAAAATAATTTAGATTTTTTTGTTATTTAGAACAAAGATCTAAGTCTTATAATCAAAAAAACGTTTCACAAACTCCAGTATCCAATAATATATATGGACCACCAGTTCAAACTAATGGTATTTGAATTACTATTATTTATTTATATAATATATCACTTATGGTTGTGATTAAATATTCTTTTAGGTAAAAGTCATAAGAATAAAGGTAAAAATTCTAAAAATAAGAAATACACTAAAGACCAAATAGGTCTACCAGAAAACTTTGTACATGTCCAACATATTGGTTGGGATCCTGATAGAGGATTTGATTTAGGAAAGATAAAAGATCCACAATTAAATAAATTTTTTGCAAAGGTATGATGTTGGAAGAAAATATATTAAAGTTTTCAGGTTCTTATTTTCTTGATATAATAATTTTTGTAATAGGCTGGGGTTTCAGAAAGCCAACTACGCAATCCTCAGACACGAGATTTCATTTATGATTTTATTGATAAACATGGTGGAATGGATGCTATTAAAGAAGATGTTCAAGATACACCTATTCCACCTCCTCTTCCAACAAGGTTTCGGCAAGCACCACCTCCGCCACCTACTTCAAATAATATGCTCTCTATAAGAAGTCCAGCACCACCACCACCAAGGCCAAATAATATAGTTGTTCCAATAAAAAAACAAGGTATAAAATACATGAAAATATTTCATATTTTCTATGTTATAATTAACTAGTCAAGTTTCTAGTAGCTCTTTAAAAAAAAATTATAATTGATTTATTATATTTTATCTTATTATTTTATTTTTAATCTTATATAAAAGATTAATATATAAAGGATTTTTAATATTGAAATATATTAAAATCTTTTGAGTTAATTTTTTTCATTAATTTACAATTATTTTATGAATTTAGATGATAAATTTATTCCTCCTCCACCACCACCACCACTAATAAATGCTGTTCCGCCACCACCTCCACCACCACAAATAGAATTATTAAAAGTAAACAAACCTCCTGAAGTGGAACCAGATAATAGATCTGCACTTTTAGAAGCTATTAGATCTGGTACAACACTAAAGGTATAACAAAATTAAAAAAAAAAAAATTTGTATTAACAATATTATTAATTTTATAATATAGCATGTAAATACATCAAATCCCGGAAAAACATCAAATCCCACAGTACCAAATTCAAGAAATGATTTACTTGACCAAATAAGACAAGGAGTAGAATTGAAATCGGTACTACTTATATATTTTTATAACATAGTACAAATTTTATTTCTATGATTATATTTTATAGGTTCAACCAATGCCCAAAAAGAATGTAAAAAATTTAGAAGCTGATGGTTTAGCGGGAGCATTAGCTAGAGCTTTAGCTGAAAGAGCTAGAGTCATTCATAGTGACAGTAGTACAAGTGATTCAAGTGATGGTGATGACGATGATTGGGATGACTAATTTATTAATTTAATGCTTTTAAATATTACTCTAATTATTTATTTCATATGCCTTTTATTTTATTGTTATATTCATAATAATTATGTAAAGTCAATGATTTATATTTTGTTATATTAAATCTTTATTCTAATAACTAGCTTAAAATAATTATTTCTCTATTATTGAAAAAACTATTTTTTTTTCATATATTAAATAAAACAACACGGTAAACCTGTACCATAATAGATTTTATTATATTTAAATAAATTATGTATCCACGAATAAGTTCATAATTAAATAATTAGTGAATAAGTAATAGAAAATATTTTTAAAATTGAAAATTCATTATACAGTTCATACTAAGTGGTACCACTAAATATTTCAGTCGAATGACCTTAGAGCTTTCACGTTATTAAAGCTATATAGTATATATATATATATCTACTTGAGACCTTTGAAATATGGTGTTATCGAAAAATACTTAATATTAAATGGACTGCTTAACTAGAGTTAAGAAAAACTAGAATTGTGGCATAGTATTAAGTTTAGAAGGGACAAAATGATAAGACACATACTACGCTATGATAGTTTAACAAATAATGTTATAGAAGGCGATGTAGATTATATTGGAAGAGGAAGGCCAAAGATGGAATACATGAAACAAATCATAATTGACATGGGAAAGGATAAATAAAAGGAACTAAAGGAATTAAGTTACTATAGGGAAGCATAGAGAACTACAGCGAACCAGTCAAATGACTGAAGACGCAAAAAATAGAAGTATATATAAGATATATCATAGATAAATGAAATTAGATGACCAGTGAAACATTTTAGTGTACTTTAATGGGACTCTGATGACAATTGCTTGATCATATATATTATTATAATATACTATATACACATTGTCTAATAGTCTTGTATTGAAATTCGTACTATTAGCGCAGTGAGGAACAATCCATTTTACTAAGATAAACCTACCAATTTTATTAGGTATATGTTGGGTATCTATCGTTTTTTTATCTATGATATAACATCACACTTTTTTACTAATATTATAATTTTTACACTTTTTGGTGTGTGCATGCACAATAAAACATACATTTTTTAAATGGAAACACTTATTTTTTGTACAATATTTTAATAGAACTATTTCTTTTCTATCTCGTAAATTGACCAACTTATATGCATTTTAATTTTAAATGATAAACAATAATTTGTTTGTCTCAATTTGAATAACAAATATTTTAGCCAAATAAATTAAGATTGAAATAATTTTTTTTTAACTAATATAAGACATACTCTCCAACTTTTTTAGATACACTGTAATAGTTTTTTTTTTTTAATTTCATCTAATATATTTGTGTTATTCTGATTGCATTACTTTTAAAATTTAAGTCGTGTCAATTTTAGAAATAGAAAAAAATAGTCAGTTTCAAATATTGCATAAAAATGTATTGTCATTTTTTAAAAAAATGGAAGTTTTATTGTGTATGCGTACATGGCCGTATCTACATTTCGCACATTTATAAATACAAACATATTATTTACATAATAACAAAATATACTTAAATTTGGTTATATCTGATATATGAGTATAATAGATATTAATTTATTGAATTTAAAGTCAAATGACATAAACTTAAAAAATAATTTTATTTTGTTATATGTTTCATTTGTTGTGATGTCGTTTGGCAAATGTTTCTCCTACTAAAAGTGGAAATATGAGTGTTGCATCACCATAAACCTAAATAGATATAATTTTGTTGTAATAAACAGACAATTTTATGTGCTTGTATATTTACTTTCACAGGTGATGCATTTGATTTAATTTTCCCCCAGGAAATAGCTTCATCAGGCCGAGCTCCAGAATCACTACCATCATATTCAGAAGCAGTATTCAAATACACAGCATAATCAGCACCGTTCCTCTAGAATAATAAATAATTTTCTATTTATAAAAAATAATTTACAATTAGGTAGATAAAATATGTAGGTTAAATTAATTTAAAAAATAAACTATACATGAAAAAAATCATTATTTATTTGTTATATTTAGGTATAAAAATATGTACAATCTATATTGAACTCTTATTATTATAAATTATGATGTCACGTCTCAGTAGCTCGTATCATGACATGTTAAATTTATTTTATGTTATGATAAAAATATATTTGTTACATATAACCCCCCAAAAAATACAGCGTGATGAAAATATTCTTTCTCATACTGTTCTAAATAATAAATAATCGGAATAAATTACTTGAATATAAATATCAAAATAATTACCATCAGATTAGCATTACAAATGTGATGTTTTATCACTCCACCGCCAACAATAATTATTCCACTATTTGCTGCTTTTACTGCCATTGTATTCAATCTCCTTAAATCTTTTAAAAAATAGTTAAATAAACAATAATTAATATAGAACATTTTATAGGAACTTACCTTTTAATATATCAATAACAAGACCAGGATTTCTAAAAGAATGAAAATACATCATATCTCCTAGGCTTCCATCAGTTAAAGCTGGAGAAAATATAGGAATCTTATTTTTTGCTGCCCAATAGCATATTGATTGTTCATCATTTATTTCTAAACCTAATCTTTCAATTATAGTAGATGGAGTCCAAGCAACATTCTATAATAAATGAAATATATATTATAATTTATTTTTAGTAACTATATTTTATATTAACTTGTTCTTGAAGCATTTTGTCTAATATAGGCATAACCCAATTTTCAAATTTGCAATAATTAATATTTGGTACTAATAAATTGCCAATTCTATTAATTCCGTCTTCACGAAGAGTACTTCCTTTTAATTGAAAATCGCCTATAAATGTTGGAGCTAAACATTTTATTAAGTCTTCTTCAACTCCTCCAGCAGTTGTAACTATACAGTCAACCATCTTATGTTGAACAATAAATCGTATAGAATCTCGATTACCACATGAAACCATATTTGATGTATATCCAAGGAATATAGTACAATTAGAACGACGTTTTATAAACTCATCTTCTTCATAAACATCTTCTTCAAATGGTTTTTCTCGTTCATCTAACTAATAAAAATTACTTATTATAAAAAATAAATATTAGTTTGTTTATTTTTTAAATACCTAACCATTTTATTTATTTGATCTACAGATAATCCAAAATTTGTGGCTTGAAATCCAGAATACTTGTAAGTTGAAAGTAGTTGTTCATAATTAATTCCATTATTCCAATCATAACCTATTACATTAGATAATTATAGATTTAAGAATAAAAATAAGTATATAGTAAAAAATATACTAAACCTTTAACAGTAGGATTATCCAATGAAATATCTATACTTTGTTTCAAAACTGCTTCAGATGCTTGTTTTGGCTCCATAATTATACTCGTTTAAACTGTAACTTTGTATTTCTGTTTTCGTACTGTTATAAGTTATAACTGTTGCATGAGAAATTTTTTTGTTAACGGTGGATTTTTAGTCAATAACCATAACCATAATTTGTATTTCTGTAAGCTACTAAGCTGTAACTTTATTAACGAAATAACGACCAAAGATATAGAAAACTCCGGGTCTCGTGCATACTGCACATGGACATATAAAATATAAATGATACTGCATAGGCTATAGATATTAGATAAAGAAGTATAGAGCACGATTAATATTATACACGGTTGTAGTACAACCGTGATATTATATTATGTATGTTCTATTCTGTGGAATATTATATTATATATTATCTTAAACCTTGGGTGCGTACTAGATAACAGATAACGGATGGTAAAATGCAAGGTGGATATATATCCACCTTGGTAAAATGGTAATTGTAAAAATCACAGAGTAGAAGAATTTTCATCTATTCTGTGGTAAAAATGTTATTCCTCTGTTCGGACTGTTCCTCCTTCCTCATCAGTTACAGTCATGAGTTACAGCAGAAAAAAATAGCCAAACACAAAATTAAATTTATTTTGTTTCTAATTTTAATTATTTGTATGTACCCATAATCCGTTATTACGCTATTAAAATGTATAATAATTAATATATATATTTAATTGAAATTAAACTTCAGGAATTTTTATTATTTTATATATTATTTTAAATATGGTTATTTCATGTGCAGCATTTGGTTGTACTAATAGGCAACTAAAAGGAAGCTTTATACAGTTCCATCGGTTAGTGATTTACTCTTCACATCAATTATTCATTTATAGAAATAAATAATATTGTATTTTTTTTTTTTTTTTAATTTAAAAACCATGATCAATTATTATAATAATCTATAGATTTCCATTAAAACGTACAGATGTATTACAAAAATGGATAAAGGAGGTTCGAAGAAAAAATTTTATACCAACGAAATACAGTTTTCTTTGCAGTGAACATTTTATAGAATCTGATTATCAAATTCGACCAGGAGCAACTACAAAATTATTGTATGATAATGCAGTTCCATCAGTGTTTAAAGCATTTCCAGTTCACTTACAAAAATCTTTGTCTGTTAAGCGACGTTTATTACAACGAAATAATACAGATTTTGTAACTACCAATTTTTTTAAATTATTAATCTATTATAAAATAAAAAGTTGCTAAATATATATATATATATATATATATATATTGTTTGTAAACATATTAGAATACAACTATCTTACCTTCATCCAAACAAACTGAAACTACATCTGAAAATATTGAAACTGGAGAAGAAACAAGTAGTTTGTCCGTACAAAAAGTATATTATATTTGTATTAAATAACATATTAAAATATTTGAATCAAATATAATTGTATGTACACAGATTAATAATAAGGACAAAAGTATTCAGTGTGTAATAAAATCTCCAACTGAAGAACAATTGAGATGCAAAATTCAGATACTTCAAAAACGATTGAAACGGCGAGATTTAAAAATTAAAAATTTTAAAAGTCTTTTAGCCAGTATTAAAAAAAATGTTCCAGCTTCTGACAAAATAATATCCATATTAGAAGACAATTTTGGTGCGTTTACATTAAATTTACAGTTACATGAACGTAAATGCAAAATCTTTGAAAATGTGGTGTGCGATTTACTTTATTATGAACAGTAGCATAGCCTGAAATATGTGAAGGGGGTTATTAAATAAATATTCATATACATATACAGTTTTACATGCTTAAAATACACCATTACCATGTATACATATATATATATATATATTAAAACCCCCCTGGATACACCACTGATTAGGAAAATTTTTTCTAAAACCCTTTATTTTTATTCTCCCAAGACATGCTTATGTTAGAAAACTTTATGCTTTCTCATCCATTAACCATTAGAAGTTGGACCTGAAGTTGGATTATTTTATTTAAATGTCAACCAGGGTTTATAATTAAAGTATTTTCATTTTTTAAATCAGAAGTTTTAAACAAAGAGTGGTTAAAAGATTGTTACTTAATATTTGATTCAATGTCAATAAGAAAACAATTTATATGGGAAATGGGAACCTTCTAATAGGAAATATTCAGGGAATGATGATTTTGTGATGATGATTATCCTGAGTTAGCTAGTGATTTATTAATTCTTATAAATGTTTCATTAACAAAATGTTTTAAATATCCAATAACATTTTTTTACATAAAAAATTAATAGTATTTTAAGTACACTTTTATCATCTACTGACATGTGATGGAGCTTCGATTAATGTGCAGTGCTTTAAGAAATTAGGATGTGATTTTAATATAAATATAGATAATTTAAGTTGTAAATTTACAGTAGTTAGTAATATAGAAGTTAATGTTATGTTTGATGCATGCCACATGATAAAAATAGCAAGATCTGCTTTAGCAGATAAAATGTTTGAATCTGAAGGTGGCTTTATAAAATAGGATTGCATAAGTGCTTTGAATGATATACAAAATAATATTGGTTTTAAGTTTGCTTATAAATTAAAATATCAACATATTAATTACAGAAATAATAATAATACAACTAGCAATACAAGTTCAGTGATGTAGCTGATGCAATTCAGTACTTACAAAATAAAGGTGAAGTACAATTTCAAAATACTAAGTAATACTACTGTTTATTTAGAGATTGATCAAATTTTTAATATATTAATTCCAGAATTATTTTTTCTAAAGGATTTAAAAGTCCAATTATTTTGGAAACAATAAGATAAAATCAGTGTTTGATAAAACAATTAATTATTTAAAAAGTTTAAAAATAAATGAAATACTAATGTTATTGAGTGGTAGAAAAATATTTGCTCTTAGCTTTATGTAACTATGAAAAGTACCTTGAATGTATTTTATCCATTACCTACTTAATAAGTAACAAAGTCCACTAAAATTTGTCCTTATAAAATGTCACAGGACCACTTGGAGCTTTTTTTGGTGGTGTACAAACTAGAGGTGGTTTTAATAATAATCCTAATTCAGTTCAATTTATAAATATTCTAAGACATTTATTATACACAAAAAATACTTCTGTTGAAAGTAGCC
The DNA here is from genome assembly GCA_021307375.1 of Tetraneura akinire. Classification (NCBI taxonomy): domain Eukaryota; kingdom Metazoa; phylum Arthropoda; class Insecta; order Hemiptera; family Aphididae; genus Tetraneura; species Tetraneura akinire. The sequence goes on from JAIUCT010000009.1 coordinate 7,923,724, forward strand.
ATTGTTCTAACTTACATCTCCCAGAAGGGGGACATTATAAAATTCCTCTCAGAAAAACATACTTTAATTGAACTAGATAAAACTATAGATGAGAGTTATATTATTAATATTCGAATACTACATTATGTTACGTAGTATAATATGCGTGAAATGTTTAAAAATAATTTGTCTGTTAGACAAAAATTAACAAAAATAATTTTATTTAATAATGTGTAAGTTATTTAGTAGTTTTATGTAAAATATATTTACGTGTTTTATTTAATTTTAAATTTTAATATATATATGTGATATGTATATAGAATATAGTAATAGTGTATAATTAATTAGGTTTGTTTTTTTCTTGTTATAAGCTTATAATAAATTTGTTATTATATGTTAATTTATTCAGTTAATATATTATTCATACAATAAATAAGCTATTTAACGTTGTGGGTATGCGAGTTTCGCACTCCAGGTCTCCAGTCTTATTATCTATCTCGATGTATATGGTAATAAGAATGACGGGGCCAAACGAACGTGATTCCGCCTACTACGAGGCAATGTCACATAAGATAACCATAACGTTCATATTTGAAAAACAAATAATTTTGTTTATGTTTTATCACTTATTTGCTGTCACACACTTGTCCTTTTGAATATTCTATACTTATCAATCATATAATATATTATATTAATTTTACAAAATGATTTCGGATTTTGGGAAAGAGTTTAAAAATTTTCTTTCTTTTTTTGCGTATTCAATAAAGCAAATTTATTTTTCTTCGGTATAAAATATAATACTAAAATTTTAAAGCAAATAATTTTTTTTTTCATATTATATAACATTAAACTTAAGTACAAAAATTATATAAATTTAAATTTAAAATTCATCACAACCAGCGCCGGATTGAGACTTTTCGGCTCACCGAGATTTTCAATTTCTATCGGCCCTCAACAAAGAGTGCCCATTTAACAATTTTTTATATAGCACATATACAAAATTAATCAATGCATATTGCATCGTAGTCAGTGTAAACATAATTAAATACAATTTTTCACATATTTTGATACTAGGTGTAAAAAAACATTACTAAGTATAAATTTAACAGAAAATAAATAATAATACTCCATATTTTTGTTTATCGGCTAGAATTTTACGCGGCACACAGAAATTTTATTCATCAGTATTTGAACAATCAGAATCTGAATCTTCTGGATTTACTACTTATCTCATATTGCTTAATACTTAATAATTATAACTAACGCGTAGCCGTGTAGGTATATTATGTAAAAAGGTAGAGTGGAATGTATTATATTATCTACAGGACTCATAGGGAGTAGGGATAGCTGCGCTTTTTTTCTTTTCATTCACTCGCATGTCAACAAGAATAATCGTTTAATTTTAATTTAATGCTACATGCATTTAAATTTCGCGGGGACCTGTTGTGTGAACATTACCTAAAATATCAATTTTAATAAGTCCGTGATGGAGTAACCAACCGAACATTCGTTTGGCCCCGCCGATTGGCGACTATATGTCTATAACGCATGCGTATTGCATATTTGCATGCAAAATGCAATGTAATGTAAGTTTCGTTAGTGGATAATCTCTTTTCTATGGGATAACTTGTATATCTTGGACACAATATTTTAGTGTCGTGGGTCGTAGCTTCATCCATAGTGTATGTGGTATGTCTGTGTGATATTATAATCTGAACATTTAGCAGTGGTTTTATGATAGTTTATTATTTAAGGATTATCAAAAAATATGAACATGAAGTGTAAATTATGAATTATAATCGAGAATTAAGTGTAGAGGCATAGAAGATTTTACAATAATCCAATATGCTGCATTGTGAATTATTTGTGATAACTAATAATAATCATGATCTATAGTATAGTGTGTTAAATTCTAAACTCTGAAAAAAAATTCTATAGTGATATTAGTATTCTATAAGTGATTATAATATAAATTATGATTCTTGTTTTGTTAAATTCTAAATTTTAATTTAAAAATTGTCAACTCCTGTACATAATCTACTGATCTATATGCCATAATCTCCACAAATACTCCAGCAGTTTACTCATTCACATTTCATAGGTTTAACATCGTTAATATACGTTATTATAATTATTTATAGCTTTATAAAAGCTAATTTCATAAAGACAAGTTTGAACATCACTTTCCTCAGGTTTGTTATTTAAATTAACACTATATTAAAAATAGGATATCTTGTAATAAAATGACTATATTAGCTAATTAAATTATATTGGTTATGTTTTTTTCATGAAAATATCTTGAAGTGTATTATCAAGTGTATATATCATGTCTATTATTTTATAAACAAATCACATATATATATCTTTGATAATAAATTTAAAAAAAATAATAATATACTACCTATATAGATATATTTAATTGTATTAGTTATATTTTACTACCTATATGGCTATATAGTTATTTAAATGTATTGAAGTTATTATTAAATATAGTTTGTAGTGTTTGTACTATATTTAATACTTTATATTAAAATTAGTGAATATTTAAACTGTTGATTAAATTATTGTAATATATGGTGTGTTTTTAATTTATATTTTTGATATGTTTAGTCTAATTTCAATTTTCTATTAAAATAAAATTATATTATCAAAACATTTATTTAAGATTATATAATCCTATTAAATAGATATTGAGTTAAATTAATAATTGTTACAGATTATGGAAATAATATGTCTATAACACAACATTCAAACATCATGAGTGATAATGATAACATAGTACCTAGTTGTAGTACTTCAAATCCTATACCTAGTTGTAGTAATACAAATTTAATTTCAAGCAATAGTAAAGTAATCCAAAATGCAAATTGTAACACAGTTAATCTAAATGAAAGTTGTAATAATCCTGGTCCATCAAACGAAGATGAAGAGCTAACACTACCACGCGCGTCTGTCAATAAAATGATTAAAGATGCTTTACCAAATATCCGTGTTGCTAATGATGTACGTGAAATGATAATGAACTGTTGTTCAGAGTTTATTCATTTAGTTTCATCTGAAGCTAATCAAGTATGTATGGCTCAACATAAAAAAACTATTAATGCTGAACATCTCTTGACTGGTAAGTGGATAAATACTAACCAGTTATCTAATGCATAACTGACTTCATAAAATATGTTAGCTCTAGACCAGTTAGGATTTGGTGATTACCGAGCACAAGCTGAAGAAGTTGTAAAAGACTGCAAGTCTAAAAGAAGAAGACAAAGTACAAGACTTGAAAATTTAGGCATACCTGAAGAAGAACTGTTAAGACAACAACAAGAATTATTTGCTAAGGTTAGTATTATTAAATTACATATTAAAATTAATTGGTATAAATTAATATTATTTTAGGCCAGAGAAGAGCAAATGGCTCAAGAACAACAACAGTGGCAAGAATTACAAGCTGCAGCTCAACAAGCTGCTATTAAATCAAAGACTGAAGAAAGCAGTGATGAAGATGATTACTCCTAATTTATTTGTATAATTGTAAACATTTCAACTTTATCTTCAAATTAAAGGAAAAAATATAATTTAATTTATTCCTTATTTGTTATCAGTTTGTAAATTAGGTAATAATAATTGTGAGACAATTGTATATTTTCTATATAAAATTATATATTCTTTTAACAAAAAAATAATGATTTATCAGTTTTAACATATTAATATGTAATAATTATATTTGATATTATTTATATCTAAAACAAATCAAACATTCTTTGATGAAATTTGTTATGTTACACTCATATATATTTTTCATTTTCTTCCTTAAAGTAATTTAATTGGATTTTTTGAGAAATAACAGTACAAATAATATTGAATACTGGTAGAATTTTTTTGGTATGGGTCAAAATCAAATACCATGCTGATGTAATCATAATGAATAATATATCAAACATATTACTATAAAAAATACAAGGTTTTTATTCCAGCAATTAATTTATAACAACAAATTTATTGATAGTTATGGAAAAAAAAGAAGAGCTGATGTGTGGGTTGGTCAGTGTTGTATTTTGATTAAAATTTGAATACAATAATAAAGTGTCGCATTTAAAAAAGTTTAGTCCAATAATATATGAATTCATTTAAAAATATTTATTATAATGTACACTCATTTAAATTTAAATATCAATATAAAAGTTCAATAATTTTATAACATACCTACCCTAATTAAAGTAGTTACACTATATATGAATACTTGATAAAATATTTAATAACAAATTATCATGTTTTTAGATAGTTTTATTTTTATTCTGTATTTGCAAATACTTTTTTGTTATATTAATGTACTAATTTACTCATCTACTATTATGGTCTGGCAGTCTGCTACTACCGACTTTTGTAAGCCATTGATCGTTATTTCATTAAGGCACATCATCTTCACCTATAACATCCTAAAATGAGTCATCTAATTATTTAAATGTTTATATCGACTAAACTTCAATCAAAATAGTTTTTTGCATGACAAAATAATTTATTTTAGTTTTTTGCATTGTGATAATTTACCTGAATCATCGAATTCAAATTTTAATCAAAATATAACGTTATCCCCATCACATTTATATTTTACTATTCCTTACTCTATAATTCCTGCTCACATCAGTATTAGCTCTTTTTTTTTCCACTTGTATACTTTAAAAGTTTAAACCTTATAGTCATAGGCGACAGGCGTAGAGTGATTAGTGATAAGGTTTTGTAGAAGGGTTATAGCCCTAAGCCCTAACCCCTAACAATAAACTTATTCAAATTATATATATTCAATTTTGTATAATAAATAATATATACATCATTACATGTAATAATATTTATATTTAGATTATTGCAAGAAAGATAGTAAATATGTACATCACTATTTTACATATTTTCTAATTAATTATTAGTAGCCAGCAGGTATATTAATCATAATAATTTAATATATAATTAAATTAATACGTCTACGTTTTTGTGCAAAAATATTTAAAACGTCTTCAGACATCTACATTCTATAATCGTGACTTGTATAATCTGTGGCATGGCTAAATTTAGCCATGAATCTGTGGTTGGACTCCATGAGAATGTGAATATGTGATAAAAACCTTTGCGGCACTTTTTGTGTGAGGATGGTGATACCACAGAGTAGATGAAATCATCTAAATTCATCTACTCTGTACTACGCTCTAAAGGACTATAACAAAATAAATTATGAAACGTTCTTATATTATAATAAATATGATATTGGACTTTTTATATTATGGGGAAAATTGAGAGTATTAAGATTAAGGTATTTTTTTAAATATTTCTTGATTATATTATGACAAAAGATTTTGCCATGCATTATACTCGTATGTACATTACAAATTACAATACCTACAATGTTGAATTTTAAATATTTGTTAATGTTTGTGATGATAAAATATTTATTAAAAATAATTGAACTGTTGTGATATTCCGATTTGGAGCTATACATTTACTAATGAGTGTCGAGTGATCTAATAACGGACAATTATTATTTGTTTGATAAAGCGTTTTCGTAAGTGATGAAAGTTGTGTTGGCTCATTCATGTTGTTAATGTTTATTTTATATATTTATATTTGATAAAAAAGTTATATATTATATAAGTTTATAAATTTTGAATAATTAAACATAAACAATAAAATTAATTTTTATTATCAATATTTGAATATTTTATTATCAATGTTTGAAAAATGTCTTAGATCCATCGAGATAGATAACAATACACTGGAGCGCAGACTGGCCGTGCTAGTAATGTAAAAAAAACGAGCCGTCTCAAATACCGTTACCCCCACCATCGAACTGCAAAAAATTAAATTCCCATAAGATTCATTGAATGATCATTCATTTTAGACTTGAATATTTTGAATATAAATAATCGTATCGGATTGTATTAGGTATCAAAATTTTACCCTATATGTGTACTTTCAATATATATATTTTTTAATATTGAAATAATTCAATTTTTTATGTAGTAGTAGCATAAAAATTCGTAATTTATACTTGAAAATGCACATCAAACTGGCTGAATATCATGGCTAAATAGCCATGCTGAATATGATCTAAGCACGATTGTAGTATGCACGGTTGTAGTATCTACAACCGTGGATCTAAGAAAAATATAGTAATGCCACAGATTAGATTAAAATATTTATGTGATACTATATTCTTACTCTATTGCCGGGTTTCATGAAAATTTACAGAACCGATAACAAGGAAACCGTTCTGTAAAACTAAAAACTGTTCTGTAAAATTAATAAATTTGAACAGATAAGAAGTTATCGATTCGATAACTTATAGGTCAGATTTTGGTTCTGTAAAATTTACAGCACCGTTTAATAATTTCCTTATCATTAATTGTTGTTATCACATAAAAATAATTTAAAACTATTCTTGTTTATCTGGCAATTTTTTTTTTTTTTATCTTATGTAGATTTATCTGAAAAATAGTGATGCAATAAGAATTTTGTGCAACAGCAAACGATTATTTTCAAATTTATAGCAATTTAAAATTTCATAATTGTGACTTGTGTTTTCAGTTTAATAAATACGAGTATAAATAATATATATATATATATATAATAAACATATTATATTATATTTGAGAAATGTCTTTGTTATCCTCATCTGATGATTCTGATGATGATATTGTTCTTCAAATCTTAATAAATCTTCCGAGACCAAGGCGATTCTTATCATAAAAATGTATTATCATATTTCGTAATAACCATATACCAGTTAAAAGGTTAAAACATTATTTAGTACAATTTACAATATTTTCATGAAACGCAATCTGTTCTTTAACTCAATATTATACAGAATGGATAAATTATCGATTCAGTACTTTACAGAACTGTTTTCATGAAACCGGGCATATGTATACTACTGAATGATCCATAATATACTATAGAGTATAGATAATACATACATATTATATCACGAACTAAGATATACAGGACTGGAAACGAACGTCGAATCGGCGGACCCCAAATGTTTCGTGAAAAGTACACTTCGATATTTTGCGCTATCTATATTGAAATACATCAACTATTATTATCGAGTTTATATTTTCAAAAAACGTTGAAATGATAATAATATTATCTTTAATATTTTAAACTTACTTTTACTTTGTACTTTTGTAATTTAATTACTAGTTAACTACTTACCAATTATTATTTACTAAACTATTAAAATCAATGTACATGAACGAAACATTTATTATAAATTAAAATAATA
>JAIUCT010000009.1:7948241-7975533 GCA_021307375.1 Tetraneura akinire
TTCGAAAAAACGGCATTTTTCACGAAAAATGAAATTTTGACGAATTCCATTTCTATATTTCACAATATCTCGGGCAATTTTGAAGATAGAGACTTGAAATATTTTTTTGGGTGTTCACATAGCTACTATATATATGTGGTGAAATTTTTGCTATTAAGGTCTGAAAATTTTACTGAAGTATGTATACATATTACTTAACATATACTTAACAAAAATACTTACTTTATCTGACTGAACTTAGCTCAGAATCGTTTTTTCGAATGCAATGGTTTATCATTGCATTCAAATTCTAATTAAAATTAAATGTTATGATTTGCACACCTGTATCCCATGCGGCAGGAGTATCAGCTCTTTTTTTTTATTATTATAACTCGCAAGCCATATTATTACATTTTGTAATATATAATGTATAATATTTACAGAAAAATTCTCAAGAGTATAAAGATGCAGTAGAGTTATGGGATATATTTTTAGCAACTAAAAATAATTTTATGGAAAGAGAAGGAACTCCTAAAGAAAAAATTGTTATTCGTGTAGGAAAATTAGTAAGTAATTATATATTCTGAGTAATATTGATGAATAATAAATATTTATTAATTTTGCTGTATTATAAAATATGTTTGTGTTTGAATAGAGTTATTGAATTACTTATAGTTATTTATAAATTATTAATTAAATTAATTTGTATGCTATAATATACTCAAGTGGGTTAATTTTCTAGATAGTATAAAATTAGTTAGGTTAATTATTATTCTGTTATATAATTATATTTCATTATATTATTTCTAATATTAATTTTTCTATTATTTATATATTTTCATTTTTAATATTTATATAAAGGGTAAAAGAGGTGGATCTGCAGCGTCAATTTCTAAATCTGAACAGACTGATGAAGAAGAAAGTAATTCATCATTTATTGGGGATGATGAGTTAGCTATGTGTGAAGATTTATTTACTGCTGTAATGTCTGCTACAGATAATGATAACCGTCTTCTATCAGCAGCATTTCAACTTTTACCTTCTAAAAAAGTAAGTATTTTTATTAATTTTGCTTTTAATTAATTATAAAATTAAAAAAAAAACTATACTTATTTGTAAAATTTGAATCTACTTATTATGTTTAAAATAAAAATACAATTTTTTTTAAGATTCTATATAGATTAATTAAACTTAGTAATACTGTTATCCAGTTTTTGATTTTGAGCGAAACAAAGAATGTATCTGTTTTGCAATGATGTGTCATTTTGTTTTTTTTTTTATGTTGAAAGACACTTTTTACATGAAATAATGCTCAAATTTTCACGAATATTATATGTTTCCGGTTGAAAACATGGATGTAGTTTGTACTTTATTTAGGTCATTATTCAAATTTTTCAAAATTGACCCTATGCAAGAGAAACATGGCATTTTTCACGTAAACTGTAATTTTGATGAATTCGATTTCAATATTTCACAATAACTCAGACAATTTTGAAGTTAAAGACTTGAACATTTTATTGTGTGTTCACATAGGTACTATTATATATGTGATAAATTTTTGAACTGTTAGGTTAATTTTTCTATAAAATATAGAACTTTGAATGTTTCGTAAAATTCTCGTTTTTATGCATATAATGTTTGGATAAATTTGGCAGTTTTTAGTTTTACAGTCTGAAAATTTTTCTGTAGTATACTCACATATTACTTAACACGGTTTTCAAAATTAGAAAAATCCCTAGTCTCAATTTTTTTATACCTGTTGATATTTTTAGTTTAAACAAAAACCTTAGAATCTATACAAGTATCCTTCTTATTATTTCTCAATACTTTTACAATAAAAATTAATAAAAAGACCAAACAATTTTATTGAAGTATACTGATATATATCTTAACACATTTCCAAAATATATATCTCAAGTCTCATTTTATTTTTAAAGTTGAAATTTCAGTAAAATCAATATTTAATGTATTTATATGGATTCTTATTATATTTAAATATTTTACAATAATGTTAAAATTGACAAAATTTTATTGAAGCTCAAATGCATTTTACTTAACTCAGTTTCAATTAATTATAAATTATTACATTTACATTTTTTTTTTTTTTTTTTTTTTTTATAGCTGTTTAAAGTAGTGAGAGAAGGGATACAGGTGTAAAGAGGATAGTGTTGAATTTTGATTAACATTTGAATGCAACTATTAATCATTACATTCGAAAAACGATTCTGAGTGAAGTACTGTCAAATTTGGGTGTTTAGGTGATTTATTTAGGAGTTGTATATTTAATTATTTATATTGAATGTAAAGATTGGTAATTGTAAAAATTTTAATTACTACATATATTATGTGATGAGTTTGCTCGTTTTCACGAATGTAATAATCTATCATTGCATTCAAATGTTAATCAAAAATTAACACTATCCTTTTTACACCTGTATCCCTTCCACACCAGTATTCCTTCCCTTGTTTTTAAAATAAAATCTTTATATGAGTGCTTAAACTATTAATAATTTGAAATTTCATATGTATGTATGTATAATATAATATAGTGTGTTATTTAATTGATACTAGTACTACTCTTTATGAGCCATTTTTATCTAAAGAATATTTCTTGGATTAAGTTTAGTGAATATTATAGTAAATATTGATTGTTATTGATTTTTAAAAGTATATTATTTTGTTTTTGGATTTTATATACATTTATTATATTTTATGTAATTTTAATATATTTTATAATTTTTATGTCAATAAAAAATTATAATAATTCTGTATATCAGTAATTATTTTGGTATGGGATCTGATGATTAGGTATTATTAACCAAATTTTTAGTTCTGAAAGATTTGATATATTGTTAACATTTTTTTTTCAGCTCGTTGGTTGATTTGCAGCTCTCTTTTTCTATTCTTCAAGGTGACTCATCCAGGTGGTCTTTTCCACTCAATCATTCCTTTTATAATTGTACTTTACTATTATCCTATATGTCCGAATGTATGTTCCTACTATTTTCTATCGACTCATTCTAATGTTGTTTATAAGTGATCACTTTTCTATTATTATTCTGAATATGTTTTGATTACTTTTCTGCTTTATGCAGCTAATTTTTTTCATTTATATCCTGCACGACATCTCTATTACTTCTAGTGTTTTTCTTTCAATTTTGTTTAATCATGTTGCACAGATATTCACATTCACTAACTCGATCAAGGTTATGGTTCCCTAGAAATATTTCTGTTACTATGGGCTGTGATTTCTTTTCATAGATCAATATTTTTATCTTCTTTTCATTTATTTTCACCTTGAATGTTCTTAATGCCCCTTTTTCATCATCTATATCTCGTACTATGTATTTCCATCATTTTTGGTTATTATTACTATATCATCAACAAAACTTATTATAGGAATAATTTATTCTCTAATTTGTAATACATTAAAATTGATTAAATCTAAATGTGACTTTTATTTTATAACTTAAAATACTATAATGATTAATAATTATTTTGTTTTCGTTTATCTTTAATTTTTATAAAATATATAAATTTATTAAAAAAATTGCATTTATATTATTGGTAATTAACTTGTACATTATTAATGTCAAAATATTTTAAATTAATATTTAAATATATATTATAAATATTAATTTTTAGCGTTATCCGAATTATTATGAAGTAATTGAAAATCCAATAGATTTACGGTCTATTGCTCGTAAAATACAAGATGGAAAATATACAAATTTAGCTGAAATGGAACGTGAGTTGTTAATAATGACAAAGAATGCATGTTTATTTAATGAACCTGGATCACAAATATATAAAGATGCTAAAACGTTAAAAAAAGTTATTACTAGTAAAAAAATAGAAGTAGATCATGGAAAATATGCACCAAGCAAAAGTAGTGAAAGAATTAGGTAAAATATTTATTTCACTCAATCAATAATTTCTTTAAATTTAATTATAAATTATGTAGCTAATTAATATGTTATAAATAATAATAATAATGTATATATATATATATATATATATATATATATATATTATGTGTTACATATATTTATATGTTGTAAAAATTAATTTATTTGAATTACAATTTTTATTAATATGAATTAATTATTTAACATTTTTCTATGAAGGGCTAAACGTATGAGAGGTAGTCAAACATCAATGTCTGCTGTAACAGCTGCATTACAATCAGAAGACGAAGAAGATTCAGATTTGGATGAAGATACTGTAACGGATAGTAATGCTGATGGGCCAGATAATCCTAGATGGCAGCTTTATAATGCTGTCCGTTCTGCCACTGGATCACAGGGTAATATATTTAATACTAAGCAATTGATAAAAAATTATCTCTTTTAATGATTAATTTAGGGAACTTACTCAGTGATTCATTTTGGAAGTTGCCATCTAAACGCTATTATCCAAATTATTATCATGAAATTCGCAATCCACTATCATTAATGCAAATTGGCAAAAAATTAAAAGTAAACTATTAAATTTAAAATTATTATTTAATTTAAATTAAATTTTATATTTAAATTAGAATGGAGACTATGGTACTGTTAGTGAAGTGGCAGGAGACATGAATGTTATGTTAGAAAATGCAAAAAAATATTTTACTGCAGACACAAAACAGTACAAGGTAATTGAATATTTTATGAATAAATTTATATTTAGTAAATATAATATAAATTATAAAAAAATTTAAGACAGCATGAACATTATTCAAAATTATTGCTTTTGTTAGTAACAATATATCTTAAACTTTTTTTATTCTAAATAAATGCACCTAATATTTAGTTAAGCTTTAATAGTTTAAAAATAAGATTATTTTATAATAATATATATTTTATTAATATATATTTAATTATATAAAAAATATATTTGCTTATTGCTTCCATAAATTCTCAAATATTGATATTTTATATAAATGAATATTAATTTATATAAACTATTTTTCTATTTCTATATTGTCTTTATAAGGATGCTGTAAAATTACAAAAAATTATGCAGACTAAAGCTCAAGAGTTATTAGATTTAGGACATCAAGTATGTATTATTATATAAAAATTATGAATAATAATGATTTATGTAATCTGTTTAATAATAATAAAATGTATAATAATATTTGTCCTTTAAGTATTCTGATAGTGAAGATGATTCTGCTGATGATGAATCACATTCAATTTCTCGTACATCTAAGAAATTTTCTAAATCACCACGATGTCTTACTCGAGGAAAATATTTGAATAATATTCCTCTTAAAAGACGTTTATATGCTTTATGCAAATGTCTTATGGATTATACAGTGAGAATTTTATTTACTACCATTCAAATAAAATATGACTCTAGAGTTATTTAAATATTGTTTGGTTTTTAAATTTAATAGACTGAGCATGGTCGTGTGCCTATGTTAATGTTTATGGAGAGACCTTCTAAAAAACTATATCCTGATTATTATAAGGTTATAGCTGAACCAATTGATATGCTTACAATAGAAGAAAAAATAAAACAAGAAAAGTATAAAAGTGAAGAAGAAATATTACTAGATTTTAAAGTAAGCTTAAAATAAATATAATTTATATTTATTATTTGTAATAATACACTTTAATATTGTTTAATACTTGCCACAATAACTATTAAAATATATTAATAATTAATATTGTAATTTTAAATTAATATTTATTTATTATACTCATATGTATTGTTTTAGTTGTTATTTGATAATTGTCGACAGTTTAATGAAGAAGGATCACTAATTTTTGAAGATGCAAATACTTTAGAAAAAGTATTATTGGATCGATCTAGAGAATTGGGACCTGTGTTAAATAAACCTAATAAAATGTAAGCTATATTAATGAATGTATATCAAGTATATTTATAATGAAATTTTATATTAGTGTTTCTAGTTCATTATTGAAATTTCGAAAATCCCAACTTCCTCAAGCAACTTTACAAAAAATGCGTACATTATTCAACACAATAAAAGATTTTAAAGATCAAAAAGGTCGTTTGTTGTCTATTATATTTATGAAACTTCCATCTAAAAATGAATATCCAGATTATTACGAAGTGATAAAAAAACCTATTAATTTGGAAGTTATATCTCAAAAATTAAAAAATAATTTGTATGAAAGCATAGATGATTTGGCTGCAGATTTTGTATTAATGTTTGATAATGCTTGCAAATATAATGAACCTGATTCTCAAATTTATAAAGATGCATTGACATTACAAAGACTTACTTTACAAACAAAATTACAACTTAGAGCTGATGAAGATAGTACGCCTGATGTCCAAAGTGCTGTACAAGAATTATTGACTTCTTTATTTACCAGTGTTTATAATCATCAAGATGAAGAAGGACGGTGCTTTTCGGATTCTATGGCAGAATTGCCTGAACATGATGATATTGATGGCAATAAGTATATTTATATATTAATTTAAATTTAAAAATAAAATAGAATTAATTTTATTCATTTTTAGGGTTAGAGGCTTGTCTTTAGATTTAATTAAACGAAGATTAGATGGAAATCAATATAAACGATTAGATACTTTCCAAGATGATTTATTTGCTTGTTTAGAGCGAGCCCGTCAACTTTCACGTACAGATTCACAAGTATTTGAAGATTCTATTGAATTGCAATCTTATTTTATTCGACAAAGGTTTGTGTATTTAATAATAAAAAGCAAGGGAAGGGATACAGGTGTAAAAGAAATATAGTTGAATTTTGATTAAAATTTGAATGAAATGATAAATATAAATAATTTATCATAAAATCCCTAAATTAATCACTTAAATACCCAAATCTGGCAGTACTTTGCTCAGAATTGTTTTTCGAATGTAATGATTTATCATTTCATTCAAATTTTAAACAAAATTCAACATTATCCCCTTTACACCTGTATCTCTTCCAAACCGGTAACTCTTTCCTTGCTTTTTATACTTTAAACAGCTATAAATAAATATCGTAAATGTAATTGTGTAATTCACAATTAGAACTGAATTAAGTAAAATGTATTTAAGCATCAATAAAATTTTCAAAATGTTTAAAAAAATTATTGTAATTTTATTTAACATAATAGTGAAATATTGAAATATAATAAGAATCAATATAAATATATTAAATGATAATTTTACTCAAATTTAAACTTTAAACACCTATAAAGAAAAATTTATAATTGATATGTCTAATATTAGGGAAATACATTAACCAATATGTAAGGATGCTTCAATAAATTTTTCAAAGTATTTCAAAAATTTTTGTCAATTTATTATAACATTGTAAAATATTTAGGAATAATAAAAATATGCAAATATTTACCATAAATATTAATTTTACTGAAAACACTAACTTAAACACCTATAAAAAATTTTAAAACTTGAGTTTCTAATATTTTGGAAATACGTTAATATATATTAGTATGCTTCAATAAAATTTTCCAAATTTTTCAAATTTTAGATTCTGAGCGAAACGAAGACATGTATTGGAATAATATGCCAAGTTACAAGTATGCATATTGCGTGTCCATAGAACTATTAATTAAAATACATTATAAATTATAATAACTTTAAATTTTATGTTAATATGATATTATTTTGGTTTTACAATGATGTGGTGTGTCTTTTTTATTTGTTTTTTTCTTTGTGGCTAAAGATGCTTTTACTACCCGAAATAATGTTTCGATTTTCAAAAAATATCATATGTTTCTAGTTGAAAAGTGAATGTATTTAGTACATTATTTAAGATCATTTTACGTTACGTTAATTTTTCTACAAAATATAGCACTTTGAATATTTCGTAAAATTCTCGTTTTTACGTATACAATAATGTATGATAAAATTGGTAATATCGGTCATTAAGGTCTAAAAATTTTACTGAAGTATACTGACATATTATTTAACATCATATCAAAATATTAGAAAAATCACAAGTCTCAATTTATTTTATAGTTGTTTAAAGTTGATATTTTTAGTTTAAACGAAAATCGTAGAATATTCTTCTTATTATTTCTCAATATTTTTACAATAAAATTTAATAGAAAAATCAAAAAATTTGGAAAATTTTATTGAAGCATACTGATATATATATATTAACATATTTTCAAAATATTAGGAAAATCTTAAGACTCATTTATATATATATATATATATAGGTGTTTAAAGTTAAAATTTCAGTAAAATCAATATTTAAAGTAAATTTAAAAATTTAATTGAAGTTTAATACGTTTTACTTCACTCAGTTCCAATTAATTGTGAATTATTACATTTACGTTTTTTTTTTTTTTTTTTTTTTTTTTGTATAGCTGTTTAAAGTACTCGTATAAAAAAGAAGTGCTGATACTCCTGCCACAGGAATACAGGTGTGCAAATCATAGTGTTTAATTTTAATTAGAATTTGAATGCAATGATAAACCATCGCATTCAAAAAAGTATTTTGAGTGAAATTCTGTCAGATATGGCATTTAGGTGACAAGGGATTTTATGAGCATTTATATTGAACTTAAAAACTTAAACATTTTATAGGGTGTTCATTTATGTACCATATGTGTACCTCTATATGTGTGATAAAATTTTGCGTTTTAAATATTTAATTAAAAATGTCAAAATTTTAATCAATACCTACATTATTCTGATTGAACTTCGCTCAGAATTGTTTTTTCGAATGCGATGGTTTATCATTGCACACCTGTATCCCTGCGGCAGGAGTATCTGATCTTCTTTTTTGGATTTATATTAATTTTTATTGTAAAAGTATAGAGTAATAATAAGAAGAATACTTGTATAGATTCTAACATTTTCGTTTAAACTAAAAATATCAGCTTTAAAAAAAATTGAGACTTGAGATTTTTCTATTGTTTCATATCATGTTAAATAATATGTGAGTATACTTCAGTAAAATTTTCATTCCTTAAAACCCAAAACTGCCAATTTTATTAAACATTATATAATAAAAATGAGAATTTTATGAATTATTCAAAGTTCTATATTTTAATAATTTTACCATATATATTTAGTACCTATGTGAACACCTAAAAACATTTTCAAGTCTCTAACTTTAATTTTGCCTGAGTTATCATGAAGTATTGAAATCGAATTCGTCATAATTTAAGTTTTCGTGAAAAATGTTGTTTTTTCTATCGCATATGGTCAATTTTGAGAAATTTGAAAAAATACATATATAAAGTACCAACTACATCCTTTCCAACCGGAAACATGCTATTCATGAGAATCTGAGCATTATTTCCGATAGTAAAATTGTCTTCTGATATAAAAAAATAAATAAATACACATTATAAAAGCAATATATTTTTTGCTTCACTCAAAATCTAAAGTTATAAAATTAATTATGATTGTTTTCTTGAATAAGAGAAATAATATTTAGAACATTGTATTAAATACATACCTTGGTTAGGTTAACAATTTTTGGGCTTTAATAATGATAAAATAAATCATTATTTGTGATCTATTTTGTCGTAATTATAAAGCTCTTTTTATTTATATTATTAAATTATAATTTAGAGATGAAGTATGTCGTAATGGAGATTTATTAAACTCTCCTGCTTTAAACTATTCTTTAATGGATTTATCATTATCAGTAAATGAAATGAGAGAAAGAAAGATGGCCGAAGAGTCTATTAGTGGTAATCTAGAAGAGGATGAAATTAAAACTGAGGATAGTACACAAGAGGTATATTAATTAAATTTAATGGTTTTAATTTGTAAATAAATATGTTTTATTTGTGACATTTTAGGAACAGGAAGAAAATTCCCCACTTCATATTGCTGGCACAGCAGATGATTCTGTATGTGTAAATCAAATAGTTTATAGAGTAGGTGATTTTGTTTATGCAGAACCTCAAGAACGCGGTCAAGAGTTGATGATATTAAATTTGCAACGGTTATGGACTAATCAGGAATCGCAACAAATGTTATATGGAAATCATTTTTATAGACCTAGTGAAACGTATCATTTATCTACTCGAAAATTTTTAGAAAAAGTAAATATAATTTATAATCAATACAATATTTTCTTATATATTAATAACTATAGATACGATAGTTGTATTGCTACTAGCACATGTTCATGCAGAGTTGGGGTTTTCATTGGTATTTGCAATGATATACCATCATCTTATATTTCAATTTCTGAATAAAATGTGGATTCATTTGTTTCTTTCTCTATTGGTTCTTTTAATTTTATTATTGGTGGTGTTTACATTCCTCCACATTCTTTTCCACGTTTATGAATCACATGTGTATTCTGTGGAATATTTAATAAGTCATTATCCAGGTCACACCTTTATTATCTGCGGTGACTATAATATTCAAAAGGTATCTTGGGATAATAATGATTTTGGCCTTACTTATTATTTTTCCTCCTCATCCCATGCTTCTTGTATTCCTGAAGCTTTGTAGCAAATTCTTTTTTCAATATAATTATTAGGAATTTCACTAATTTCATAGTAGACCTTGTTTTTTGTAGTAAGAAATTTTTGTCTGTTAATAAGTCATTTGAATCAGTTGTACCTATTGACTATTTATCATCCTGTATTAAATATTTCATTACCTTTCATATTTCAATTTTTGTAAGGCTAATTACGATAACTTTCATTATTTTATGCCTCTTTTGATTGGCTTTCCATCTTTTGGTGCTGCAATGCTGATCAAATGTTTAATATTTTTATGATTTATATAAATCAATTGTCGCCTTTGTGCCTAAGTGTATTTTTAGAGAGTCAACGTCCTTATCTTGGTTCACTAAAGAATTAAAACATGTTGTTCATGTAAAGAAATTAGTACGTACTAAATTTAAGTCATCTTCATGTGTTATTGATTATAGAGAATTTTAGATTCTTAGCACTAAGTTTAAATATAAATCCAAAGAAATTTATTTTTATTGTTGCTATTTCAAATGAATTGAGTTGTCATTTAAACATAGCCCATACAAATTTGGAGATATGTTAAAAATTGTTTCCATAATAATATTCCTAAAGAAATATTCTTAAATAGTAGTACTTCCATTAAGGCTGTTGGAAGCGGCTATTTATTAAGGAGTTATGTATAGGCAATATTATAATTTTTTCTCGTTACGCATTGTGTTTCTGTGAAACGTAAATGATCATTAGTGCGAGTAGATGCGTCGTCAAAGATTGTATAGTATACTGGAAATACCTATACGGGTTAGAAAATACACTAACGGTCACACGCGCATGCACATGTCATTGTTGGACTACTGAAATTATATTTGATCTGAATAACTAAAATGCATAATAAGCACCAAAAGCGGAAGAAAAATTAGCATAGTTTCGATTATCCAATTTTAATTTTGTAAACATATTTGAATTCGTATCCCTCTATTCTACGTTATGTAGGAAATCGATTTTGAATATTATATCTGGATCGTTCAATATAACATATTATAAGTTTACTGATTTTTCTAATTTTAATTTGTATATTAAAAATACATAAAATAAAAAAAAATAAAAAACTATTTCCTACATAATATAGAAAAAAGGTTCACAAGTTCAAACATTTTTTCAAAATTAAAATTGAACAATTGGAAGGGTCTTGATTTTTCTTTTGCTTATTGATCTAAATGCATGAAAATAATATCGACTTCCAACAGCTTTAATGAAAATAGGGATTTCAATATTTCTTTTCAATCTACTTTTCTTCGTTTTATTTATCTGTTGATAAGTCATTCGACTCAAACAACTTTGACGTTCCCACTTTAGACTTGCCCAACATTATAATTACTACTTTTGGTATTTATTATAGCTTAATGGCTTTAAAAGCTGTATGGTCGGGTCGGTCCTGATGATCTTTCAGGTCATTTTTTATACAAATTAAGAACCTTCATCTCCTATCCTCTCTAGTTTCTTTTCAGGCGTTCGCTTGATGAACATATTTTCCTATTGATGCTTAAATTTAGTACAATTACCCCTATCTTTAAACCTGGTAATAGGGTATTTACTATATTTTTACTTGCTTTCATTAATTTCTTCAGATTCATTTTAACTTCTGTTCGAGTATTTCCAGTGATTATGATGTCATCTATTATGATTGCGTATGCAAGTAGTAGTCCTCGATCAAGTAACCAGGCGTTGTCCCTGTTTGACATTTCACGCACGCTTTCCAATGCCATGTTAAATAATATGGGTGACATGGCATCCCCTTGTATTAGTCCACTATTGATTTCAAAAGCCATAGGCACTTCATTCCCAAGTTTTACTTTATTATACGTTTTACTGTTGCATAATAATTATACCATTTTGATAATTTTCAAAGGGATGCCAGATGTCTTGAGTGCCTCTAATAGTTTTTCCCTGTCCACGCTGTCATAGGCCTGTTTATATTCCACAAACACCATATGCAGGTCTTTTGCGTATTTATAGTGCTTTTCTATTAATTGTCTCACTACAAATATATGGACTGTGGTTGATCTTCCTTTTCTGAATCCACTTTGGTATTCTCCTACAGCTTCTTCGGCGTATCTCTCTAATCGTTTTAATATTATTAATGATATGACCTTGTATCCTGTATTTAATAGGGTTATCCCCCTGTAGTTTTTTCCTTTTTTTAATATTGGGCAGATAAGTGTTTCATTCCAGCTCTTCGGAAGTCTTTCTTCTTTCCATATTTGTAGAATTACTGAATGTAGTTCCCTTTCTACTTCTTGACCTCCTATCTTCCAAAATTCAGAGTTAATCCTGTCTTCCTATGATGCCTTATTATTTTTCAGATTGTGTATTGCCGCTTTTGTTTCGTCCATACTAGGGGTAAGTACTTCCTGGTCTACTGTGTAATAAGCTCTAGTTTCTTTGACGTTACTTTCATTATCTGGTACTTTATTTAGCAATTCTTTGGAATAATCTTTGAATTTGTTAACTATCATTTCTGAACTATATATCAGAGCATCATTTTCATCTACTAGGGATAGTATAGGCGGGATAAAGCCAGTTTTAATTGCCTTCACCTCTTAAAGTATTCTCTTGGATTGTATTTATACCTTTTGATCTCTTCAATCTGCTTTTTCTGACATTCTTTTCTCTTTTCTGATTAGCCTTTACACTTCTTTCCTTTTGATCTCAAATTCACTGATGTTTTCATGTGTGGGTACCTGGATTGCTTTAATTCTAGCATTGTTACGTTCCTGGATTTCTTGTCTACAACATTCGTTGAACCATTTATTCTTTTTTAGTCTTTGTGTGAATTGTACTATGCTCTCCACGGTTTCTGTTATTGAGTCTTTAACTATATTCCATTTGTCCTCCAATTTTTCAATACTAGAACTTTTTTTGATTTTAATTTTACTAAACGCAATGATTGTGGGATGGGTGGGAGTCATAAGTCTTTTCTAATGAATCATAAAAGAAATCCATGTTTTCCAATTTTAATATTCATTATCCATAACTCTGTCCCGAGGCTTTTGTTTTGGTTTCTTAACAAGATATTTTTACAGTGGCGGGTTGTTAGCCCGCTGCCAAACCCCCAACCTGGAGGGCCAGACTACCCCAACCAATTAAGGTCAGGGTAGGGCTATGGCAGTGCACTCATTACGGTACTACACTGAGCGTCACTCCCTACGCCATATCATGGTCATACTATAATAAATAATTAATTTAATTTATTTTATAAATATTTAGGAGGTTTTTAAGACCGATTTAAATATTTCATTACCAGTAAGTCGAATTAAAGGCCGCTGCGCAGTTGTAAGTGTTAAAGATTACTTTAGATATCAACCAAAAGGATTTGATGAAAAAGATGTTTATGTGTGTGAATCTAGATATTCATCTAGATGTAGAAATTTTAAAAAAATTAAGGTAATTATTTTTATTATTAGTTTAATTATATTTGTTTTATTGTAACTTATGATTATTGTAGAATTGGGCATCAAGTTTAACGGCTACATGGAAATTAATTGAAAGAGATGAACCTTTAGATCCTAAAAGAGTTATGTCTGTATTTCGTGATCGTGTTGAAAAACATAAAGAAGAAATAGCTGAACTTGAAGAGCATGAAAAGATAATTGAAAAAGAAAAACCTGTTAGTATTTATATTTTCCATTAATCTATATTATAATAAATATTATTTTACTTTTTAGAATGTGTTAATATCAAATATTCATGGAAATATTAATGATGGAAATGTTTACTATGAACAATTTAATACTCATATTGGGGTGCTCAAACCAGGTGATTTTGTTTATGTCAAAAATGATGGTCAAAATCAAGTAGTGCAAATTGATAAAATTTGGGTCAATAAACAGTATGTTTTTTTTTTATGTAACTTCATTAAAATCATGAATTTTTATTATTATCTTGATGCACTTTTAATAATATAATTAGATTCAAATAGATTTAATAATACCATTGAAAATGTCTCAGACAGCGACAGCTAGTTATTGAATTATATTTTATTAATTTTATATCTATAAATTAATATAGATTTGTGTAAAAATTCATTAAATTAATTAATTTTTTTTTTTTTTTTTAACAAAAATTAACCAAAATAATTTATATATTTTGATAACTAAAGTAAAGTAAATGAGTCAGATTTGATATCAAATATACAAATTTTGCCAGATAATTATGCTGTTTCTCATTCTAACTAATGAGCTATGTTGTCTATGTGCTTATGGTACTATGATCTGCTTTTTAGTTATTTGTTTTATTTTTATATTTCAAATAATTTCTTTATATATTTAACTTAATTATTTACCATATTAAAATATATTTATAAATAAATATAATATATTTTTTATATAATGTTAAATTATTAATTGTATGTATATATTTTATTTTAAATTTAAATTATTGACATGTTTTATTTTTAATATTTTAGAGGAGCAGCTTTTGTTTATGGACCTATTCTTTTAACTCCTACAGATCTTCCAAATTTTTCTGGTAGACAATTCTTTAAGCAAGAAGTTCTGTTAACTAATATTGAAGAAACCATATTAATATCCAAAATTACTGGAAAATGTTCTGTATTGGAACATGCTGAATATATATCATGTAAATTATTTGAAATTTTTTATTCTATTTCTAAGATTTTTATTTATAGTTTTTTTAATATTATTTATAGGTCGTCCAGCTGAAATAGCTGAAGCTGATGTTTATCTTTGTGAATCAATTTTTGATGAATCAACTAAACAAATCAAAGAATTACCAAAAGATGGTTTAAAGAAATATACACACTCTACAAACGTAAATCAAGATGAGTTTTATTTCTTTAGGAGGCTTATTCATCCAGTGAAAGTAGGAATTTCTATATTGCTTTGTTATAATATATTCAAATATAATTAACTTTTAGGTTGGATCAACTGAGACTCATACTCAATTGAATGATGTCAAAGCTGTATATAATCAACATTATGATTCTATATCGGTAAACTTAGTATAATATTTAATTTATTAACTTTTAATTTAATTTAAGTTTGATAATTATAGAATGTTAGTTCTCCAGTTATGCCAAAATTAGAGCCAGCAGATACAATGGCAGAAGATTCAATGGATGGAGGCCCACCATCAGTTAGTTCTTCTGATCTTGGTGAACGTACTCTGAATACATCAATAGTCCTATCTACCCCATCATCATCTAGAAAAAAGAACCCTAATCATAAAAAATTAGTTACTGGTTATATACTGTACACAAGTGATGTTCGAAAAGCTGTTGTACAAAATAATCCGGATCGTAGTTTTGGTGAAGTTAGTCGAATAGTTGGTAATGAAGTAAGTTATATACACTTAATATTTTAACACTATAATATTGTATAACAATAGCTTATAAGTTATAATAAATATTACATATTTAGTATTTTTATTATATACATTTAATATTAAGTATATCTGACCATCGGTGAAGACTGCCATTAATCTTTGAACGATTATTATTTACTTCTTACCATAAAAATTAATGTACTTATTTGTATATTCACTACATTACAATAAATATATTTTTTAATCATTATATATTATTATGTCTCATTATTAATACTATAGCATAGTAATAAATATAATTGTTATGAAATTACAGTGGCGTAATTTATCACCAACTGAAAAGATGGCATATGAGGAACGAGCAAATAGATTAAATGAAGAAAATTACCCACAATGGCGTCAACAAACTCTTCAAGCACCACCACCACCAGAAGGTTCAGATCTAATATGGGAGTGTGGTTGGGATAACTGTGATTGGCAATTTGAAGATCAGTCAGATTGTTTAGATCATGCTGTAGCCGATCAATATGGACATGTCCAAACATTTTTTGCAGCAATTCCTCCTAGTGGTTTGTTTTTTTGTGTATAAATTATGTTAAATATTTCTCTATGATTGTATAATACGTTAATATTTATAGATATTGAATTTCAATGCCAATGGAGAGGATGTCTCAGGGTTAAAAAAACTGGTATTGCTCCATTTCCAAGTTTACATCGTCTTGTTAGACACGTAAAAGAAGTGCATATTCTTAAGAATCCTGGAAAACATGTACCATTATCAGAACGTAACAAGTAATTAGAATTTAAAAAATTGATATTTTAAACAGTGTTGGGATGGAAGATCTTTTTAGTATCTTATTTCAACTTAAAAATAAAATGGCATTAAATGTTAAAATACCAAATTTTAGGAATTTGATTTATTAAATTAAACTGAATAATTTATAATAATTTTATATTTAGGGGTTGTAGATTATTTATAACAACCATAACTTAATTTCAGAAATTATATGTCGAGCACTCGCTCAGTTATTACAACTACTTCTGTTTTATCTGTGGCACCTGTATCTCCACCATCAATTGAAAATTCTAATGGTCTGTTATTTTTTTAAATATATTTTTTGGTGGATTTATCATATATTTTTAGCATGGTTGTTTTAAATATTGTAATTTAATTTTTTTAATTTTAATAAGACAATAATTAGTATTAGTTTTAAATAATATTATTTTGAATTTTGAAGTTAAAAAAAAAAAATAGTTTTGAATTATCAAATTCAAAAATTTATTTATGATACTACAATCGTAAGTTATTTGAAAATCATTTTAATTTTGTTTTTGTAGCTTAGGCATTTTCATCATTTATTGTTAGTCAATTTTTATGTTTTTATAGACTTTAGAATACATAGTATTTAATATAATAATAATGATAGGAGTAGTAATTGTTTTGTATAAATACATAGTTTTATATATGTAGCATCTAGCATGTAGTGTAAATAGTTGCTTTTTTTTCTTGAACTTTGAATCGCTTTATAGACAAGCTGTGCAGTCAACACGTTTGAAAAAAGAACAAATGATTCAACAACAAATACCACAACAGTATGTAAATCAATCAGGTAAGGTTTAAGTTGTATGATACTTCGTAAAAGTTTAAAGCATGCTAATAGTTATTTAATATTCTTAATATTGATTGAGGTAAGTGATTTTTATAAATATGAATGATTATCAAATAATATAATTTTTTTTAAATATAGTTGGAGGATCTGTCAATGTTTTAAATCAGATTAATAGGAATACTCCATCACCTATGTCTCAAAATGGTAATTACAAATTATATCATCTTAATTTTCTAAATTATGACATTAAATGAATCTGATGATAAATGTATAATATGATTCAGGTTCCGCAAGTAATAATAGCATTACTATTATTAAACATCCTGAACCATTATTTGTAACTGTACCACCAAGACCTACTAGAGTATTTCATTCTGAAGCTTATATAAAGTATAATATATAATTTATACCATTAACATATTTTTAATTTATTATTATATTTTTTACAGATACATTGAAAGTTTGAATCTTGAGAGCAAATCTAATTGGGAACGTCAGTTGATTGCTACACAAGAAAATACCAAAGGTCCAGATGATCCAAATTCACTTCCAGCTATTCAATGGCTTGGGAAAGGAATTGGCAATCATGGAAATGTTCTAAACGCTTTATGGGCCTTAAGGAATTTTATGATGAAAGATGCCATGGGACTATCAAAAACAGATTAATAAATTACTGACTCTAGATTAATATAATTTAAAACAGATGTCAATCTGTCAAACTTATTTAGTTTTAGAAGGTTTTTATTCATTAATATTAATTTAATCATATGTCAACAATTAAAAATTATTTAGTTTTTTTTTTTTTTACTATTATTAAAAGATTTATAATTTATAATTTAACTACACTATAAACATTTAATTATAAACAAAGTATTTGCAATTTTGTTTTAAAAATCAGTAACTCTTCCTTTTCGCTCCCAATCTCCATATCTAGTTGGTTCTGGGCCTTTTGGGCCATTTTTCTCTCCCGTAACTGGATTACGACCTTCAGGCCATTCTTTCAGTGGTTCTTTTTCTTGAAATGGATGTTTTCCAGCTTCTAGTTCATCCAATTTTCCTTAAGTAAATTAAGAATATTATTAGAAGTTAAACTTGATTATAATACATATTATAATTATTATGATTATGATACATATTATGTATTAATGATTATATAATTACAAAATAATATATTATACACATATTATTGATTACACTAAAATTTAAGAAAAATCTACTTAAATAATAAAATAACATGTGTTTAAAATATTGTTGCACAAAAGTTAATTATAATTTACTGAAAACATTTTAAACTATATCTAATATATTGTAATTAGAAGAAATTTAAAGCAAAATTTGAATTGTATTAACATTTCAACTTTATTATATTAAGATTTATATTACTTTACCAATTGGAGTCTTCATTTTAATATTTTCTTTTTTAAATTCTGATTTATATTTGTTTAGGCATTGCTTGACTGATAAACGCATCATTGTTTTTTGAAAAAGATTTGTTGAACTCATAATTAATTATAAATATTTTCTATTTTATAAGTGTCTACTAGAGAATTTATTTCATCATTATATTATTAATCACTGACATGTGAAATAATATTTGTTAATTATTTTTAGACACTGTAAAAAATGAAGACATCTATTATTATTATTACTTTATTACAACTAAAATATTAAAGAGTTACCTATAGTAGTTGTAGATGATTACTAAAACCAAGTATTTAAGTATTTGCAATTATTCACAAAATATAATCATAAATAAAGTTAACTATTCAAATGTACAATCACAGAATAAGACAATAAGTAGTCTTAAACTCTTGAGTCTAAACTTCTGAAGCTTAGATCATATTATATCATATATGAACTAAGATTCATTTCTGAACTTCCAAGTAACAAAATATTATTGATGTATGCCGTACACCCGAAAAATGATAAGAACAATCGAGATATCGGAAAAACCACGATTTAATCATAAATCGTGTTAAAAACCAAAATATATAGTGACCAAACTCGAAAACAAAAAGTAATTTTTTTTCTAGTGATAATCATAGACATATGTCTATGGTGATAATAATGCGTTTCATGGAGGAAACCACAGACGGAATCAAAATGGCAACATTCCATAATTGTGGACATAATATTAAGAACTAATTTATATGCAATACGCCTTCCATGTATTGAGTTTAGTGGTGGTAAATTGATAATTATAGTATATACCATGACAAAATATGGTATATACCATGATATAATTAACTATATCATGGTATATACAATATAATATATAATATTACTTATTTACTTTACTAATATAGTTATATAAACACTGAGTATATAGCATGAATTAAGATAGTACTATCTTAATTCATGGTATATAGTAGTAGATTATAATTTATTAATTTAAGGTTAAACCTTAAACTTAATAATTATTAATTATCGAAAATTGAGAATTCGAAATTATAATTTAATACTATAATAGGCGAACAATTCAATTATCTACTTTTTATAAATTACTAAATTTAGTATTTATTTATTTTATTTATCAAATTAAAGAGTGAAAAATATAGATACTAAATTTTAATTTAAAATAAAGATTGTAAGTTTTTTTTTTAAATATTTATGTATTTATAGTAAATATTTGAAATGGATCAAGAAAATCAGGGTGTTATTTATATTGACAATTGGAATGAACTTTGTCGGTTATGTTTACGCAATGACCAACCATTGCAAAATTTATTCTTTGAAGAAATCCTTATAGAAAATGTTCAAGAAGTTACAAATCTTAATGTATGCTAGCAGTATTTTAATGCATTTTTCTGTTTTACTACAATTATTTTGTTTTATAGTTGAGTGTAGATGATTCTTTACCTAATTCTATATGCAAATTATGTATTGAACAAGTAAACTCATTTATTGAATTCAGAGTTCGATGTAAGGCAACAGATGAATGGCTACGTAATGGAGCTGTGGTTGCAGATAATGAAAACAAGGTACATATTTTTTTTATATATAATTGAAATGTTATACATTATTTATATATTAAATTAAATTAAATATAATAATTAGAGATTTCGTACCGTCGTTCCAGTGTTTCATCTAGATTTATATTTTTTTATTGTTGTTATTATTTAATGAATATTGGTATTATACATGTATGTTCCAGGATAATATTGAAATTGTAGAAGTAGTGGAAACATGGAACGACGGTACTTCATTAGAAAAAAAAGGAAATACAATTTCTCAGTCATGTATAGAAAGTATTAATGATAAATATTGTTTATGTGAAGATTGCGGAGAACAATTTGAAACGTCAATACAACTCTCTTTACATATTAAAACACATTATTCTGACTATAATAAATGCAAATCCTGTAATGATATTATAAATGTATTTGATAATTATAATAAATTAGATAATTCTTTAGTAAAAGAAAAATCTAAACTGTGTGATAAATGTAAGCAATTAAATAGTATTAATAATAAAGAAATACAAATATCTTATACAGAGACAGAAGAAGGTTATTTGTGTAAAAAATGTCAAAAAATTTTTAAAACGCTTGCTGGTATGTTATCACATTTAAGGAATTATGAAAAAAAAATTGAAATTGGTTCTTTATCATATCGGTGTCATTTTTGTGAAGAAGCATTTGCGACTATACAACAAGTTTGGATACATATGAAAACGCATGCACCAGGTGAAAAAATTAAATGTCGTCACTGTGAAAAATGTTTTAAATCATACTTAACACTTGTACGCCATGAAAATAAACATGAAGGGACTCTCAATTATGTATGTTCATATTGTGGAAGAGCTTTCGTTACACCATATGGTCGTGATAGACATGAAATGACTCATAATGCAGCTAAAGATGTGCAATGTGAAAAATGTACAATGACTTTTTACACTAGAGCAGAATATAATAGACATATGAGATATCATGATAATATTAGAAACTTTCTTTGTTCATTTTGTGGTAAACGATTTTTTGAAAGTGCTCACAAGACAATTCATGAACGTACACACACAGGGGAAAGGCCCTTTGCTTGTATTTTTTGTGGCAAGAAATTTATGTCCAAACAAAAAGCTCGAAGACATCAAGCAATTCATTCGCGACATAAGAGCACAAAATAAATATGTATATATTATTGAAATCTTAATAAATAATATAATAATATAATGTATTAAATTAATTATTTTTATCTGTCAATTTCATATATATTATATTTATTCCTATATTATAAGTTACCATATAATATGATAATATGTATTATTTTCCTATATTTGTTTTTTATATACAATTTAGATTTTGAGCGAAGCGAAAAATCTATTGGTTTTACAATGATGCAAGTTTTTTTTTATGTTTATATATATGTGTTAAATTTTGTAACGGTTTAATTTTTTTATAAAATATAGAACTTAATATTTCGTAAAATTATCGTTTTTAAGTATATAATGTTTGATAAAATTGACAGTTTTGGGTTTTAGAGCTTGAAAATTTTACTTCAGTATACTCATATATTACGTAATATGATATCACAATATTAGAAAAATATCAATTATCAATTATTTTTTTTTTATAGGTGTTTAAAGTTGAAATTTGAATAAAATCAATATTTAAAGTATTTGTATGGATTCTTCTTATTGTATTTCAATATTTTATAGTATTTTTAAATAAAATCGTCAAAATATTTTGAAAAATTTATTGTAGCCTAAATACATTTTATTTATTTAGTTCAGTTCAGTTCCAATTATGAATATTTACATTTAAGTTTTGTTTTTTTTGTTTTTTTTTTTTTTTTTGTAGCTGTTTAAAGTATAAAAAGTAAGGGAAAAGATACAGGTGTAAAGAGGATAGTGTTGAATTTTGATTAACATTTAAATGCAATGATAAATCATTACATTCGAAAAACAATCCTGAGTGAAGTATTGTCAAATTTGAGTATTTAGGTGACTCATTTAGGGGTTTTATGATAAATTATTTATATTCAACGTAGAGACTGATAAATGTAAATATTTTAATCAGTACATTTATTATCTAATGAACTTCGCTTAAAATCGTTTTCAGGAATGTAATTATTTATCATTTTGCTTTTTATTAATTGTTACATTTAAATTGTAATTTATTTCTTTTTAAAGTAGCTTTTACTTTTGTACAACATGATAAAATAATATATATTATTAAAAAATAACATTTAATATAAAGTTTTACCTTATTCAAATACAATATTATAACAATTATTTATAAGACATTTTGATTAAATATTTATAAATACTAATGAATCTTCATGTTATAACAGTATTATATTTAGAATATGCAATAATATTTAGTTATTTATGATTATTTGTTTAATAAAATGTTTATTGTTTAAGTGTTAACTTGTGGATAATATATTTAAATAAATAAAAACCCGAATCCACAAAAATTTACTTTTATTTTAAGCAAATACATATTTCGATAACAAAGTACCATCATCAGTGCAAAATGTCAGTCTGTGTTTTGCACTGATGATGGTAACTTTAAAAACAATAAAATTTGTTATGTATTATAAGCATATAGCATATTATGTTATTTAAAGTTTTATAATATTAATGTATAGGATTTTATTCATTGTAATAATATATATTCTATATTTCTTAATTATTAAGTAAATTTAATATTAATTTTATGTTTTATTTTAATTTATTATGAAAGTACGAGTATGTTATCAAATAATAATTTTAATATAAAATTAAATCTTTAATGTATAATATTAATTTGTATTAAATATAAAATAAATTGTTTACCTATAAATTATAGGATTCATTAACAATCATACCAGAAGTAATGAATACTAAAGACTTGTTATTAGTTGAGCCAAATGAATTTGATGAACAGTTAATTGATGACCCAGAACCTATTGACAATCATCATATAGTAGAAAACGAAATAGAATTATCACACTGTATTGTTCAAACAGAAGAAGTTATGCAAATTTCAGTTAATGAAGAAGGATCATTAGATAAAATTACTAGTGATCATCAATGTACAATATGTGGTAAAGAATTATTGTCTGCATACACTCTTGCAAACCATATGCGTTCTCACACAGGAGAACGTCCTTATGGCTGCAGCGTATGTGAAAAATTTTTCAAAACTAAATCCAATTTAAATGAACATTACCGGTAATTTTTATTTAATACTATTTTACATTATACTTTAATCATTAATCCCTATATAATATAGTATTATATGTTTAATACTTCTATAATATTTTAAAACTATTATCGAAAAAAAAAACAGTAATTATTGATAGTTTAGTTATCTAACCAAATAGTTTTCTATTTTATGCTTCATAATAATTAGAATACAATGATGAAGGTAAATGAAATAAATAATTTAAGTGCATAATTCATACAAGAGATATTTAAAATAAATTATTATTTATAATAAATTAGGTATTAATATTTACCCAAATATTAAACAAAAATAAAATTTTAATTTATAAAATAAAATGATTGTATAAAAGTATGAAGTACAAATAATAAATATTTTCATTATATCACTTTATATTTACACTATTAGATTCTGAGCAAAGTGAAGGACGTATTGGTCTTACAAGATGTGCGTCTTTTTTTTTTATATAATATATATATAATATACTGAAGACATTTTTACTACCCGAAATAATGCTCCGATTTTTTATGAATAGCATATGTTTCTAGTTGGAAAGTGGATGTAGTTGGTATTTTATTTAGGTAATTTTTTGAATTTCTCAAAATTGACCCTATGCGACAGGAAAAACGTCGAAAAAAATGACAAAAAAACAGCATTTTTCACGATAACTCGGGAAATTTTTTAAATTAGAGACTTGAAAATTATATTGGGTGTTCACATAGATACTATACATATGTGGTAAAATTTTGGAATCGTTACGTTAATTTTTCTACAAAATATAGGACTGAATATTTCGTAAAATTCTCGTTTTTATGTATTTAATGTTTGATAAAATTAGCAATTTCGGTCATTAAAGTCTGATAATTTTACGGAAATATATTGACATATTACTTAACATCATATAAAAATATTAGAAAAATCTCTAGTCTAAATTTTTTTTCTAGCTTTTTAAAGTTGATATTTTTAATTTAAACGAAAATCTTAGAATCCATACGAATATTCTTCTCATTATTTCTCAATACTTTTACAATAAAAATTAATATAAAAGGCAAAAAAATTTGGAAAATTTTATTGTAGCATACTGACATATATTTTAACGAATTTCCAAAATTTTAGGTAAATCTCAATACTTAATTTTTTTTATAGGTGTTTAAAGTTGAAATTTCAGTATATTTAAAGTATTTATATGGATTTTTCCTATTATACCTATTACATTATTATAATATTTTACAATAATGTTAAATAAAATTGACATACATTTTACTGATATTACGTAACTCAGTTCCAATTAATTGTGAATTATTATATTTACAATTTTTTTTATAGCCGTTTAAAGTATAAAAAAGAAGAGCTGATACTCCTGTTACAAGAATACAGAGGTGTGTAAATCATAGTGTTTAATTTTAATTAAAATTTGAATGCAATGATAAACCATTGTATTCAAAAAAAGTATTTTGAGTGAAGTTCTGTCAGATATTACGGGCATTTAGGTGGCAAGGGATTTTATGAACATTTATATTGAACTTAGAGACTTGAAAATTGTATAGGATGTTCATTTTATGTACTATATGTGTGATAAAATATTGCGTTTTAAATATTTAATAAAATTATTAAAATTTTATCCGACTGAACTTCACTCAGAATCGTTTTTTCGAAATTTTAATTAAAATTAAACACTATGATATGCACACCTGTATCCCTGCGGCAGGAGTATCGGCTCTTCTTTTTTTATATTAAATATGTACTGTTTATGTATCAATAACAATCGGCCATTTAATTTTTAAATTAAATTTATATTTTTCAGTAAAATTATACATATTAAAGTTATCTGCATTAATGTTTTATGTATTGTACTTTAATATAATATTAGGTCATTGATGATTGTTTTTAAAAACTACTATACTCTATACCTAATACTTAAAATATAGACTATTATTTGTATATTGTATTCTTCAAATACCTATTAATTTATTACATTTTTATCAACATGTGTAGGTATAATTTATAAAAAGTATTTTACTGATGTCTTTAAATAATTAATCATTTTAGGTTATATAAATATTTATCCATGTACTTGTAATTTGGTGTTCCTTTAATTCTCTCTAAATTACAGTCTCAGATATTATCTTTTCAACACAACAATGCTGGGTTTTGATGAGCTTAGTTAATATTTATACTTTATACCACTTCTAACAAAATTGTGGAACATGACTTAGTGTTATTGTAATAAACAATTTTATTTATTTTATAAATATTTATTTCATTCTAGTATCATTTACTAATTGATAGATTTTATCCTATTACATTATTTATGAATCTTTTCTTTTAAAATCAGTTTTTTCCAGTTAAATTTATGAATGATTAAAATTTATATCTCATTAGGTTTTTAATATTAATTATTAACTAGTTTTAAATATCAGGTTTCAGTAGTAGATACCTATATTATTAAATTTTTTGTTTGTTAAATGTTGTATCTATATGTTAATTTTGTTAAAATATGAAATTAAAATGAACGATCAATTGATATTTTTTATACTTAGATGCAAGCTATAAGCATTTTAAATTTAAGATTTTTATTTATGTAGAGTTCACAATCCAGAACTTCGTTGGATGAAGACGTCGAGTAGAAATATTCCATCGATAACGCGAGTAACAGTCACGTCGGAAGACATACTTACATGCGGTCAATGTTCTAAAGTGTTTATGTCATTAGACGAGTTGTCCACGCATGAAAGCACTCATGTTGATGAACAGCAACAGGCAATCGTATCTGCACACGAAGCTGCATCTTCTACAACTAATACGTTTACGTGCGAACAATGTGACAAAAATTTCTGTTCTAAAACACAATTGTCTGAACATATAGGAAACAACTGTAACGACAGTGGCGACGCGATGGTAGTTGATGCGGATCGGCAGTGTCCTTATTGTGGGAAACAGTTCCGGTCAGTAGCCACACTGGAAAATCATAAACGGGTGCACACTCGGGAAAAACCGTTTACATGTGACGTGTGCTCCAAACCATTTCGGACCAAAGGTAATTTACTGGAGCACAAGCGAGTACACAACAGCCTGTGGTCAATGAATAACGTCATTAAACCGCTGCAGCCAATGGACGATATTTCTTCGGTTTCGAGATTCGTTGGAAGCGTAGACCAGCGATTTCAGTGTACGTATTGCGCGAAACCATTTCGGACGTACACCGCTCTATTAAATCATGAACGCGTGCATACCCGAGAAAAACCGTTTGAATGTTCTGTGTGCAACAAGTGTTTTCGAACAAAGTCTAACTTGACTGAGCATATGAAAGGCTGTCATGACATGACTTTGTCCGCGTGCGGTTCGGACGAGGTGCAAGTGTTCACATTCAAGACTCAATCATCCCTTGTCAATTTGGATGCCGCTTTGTAATAACAATAACCGCTTGTTTTTATTATTATTTTTTCATCATAGGAATGTAAATATAATTATAAATAATTTAGGTAAAATAATAATAATGTTTTGGTATATATTTAATAATGTACCTAATTTACACGTAAAACAATACAATAATAATAATTTACATATTTAAGACACATTTACATATTATACACAAATATTAATTTAACATTATATTGTTTGTCTTGTTTAATGAAATTTGTGACAATAATATAATAATTATAACTATACTATCATATAGGTATATATTTAATGTTATTAACATCAAAATATACACAAGTATGCAATATTAATTTTACCTGTATACCTATTATAAATATAATGATAGTATAATAGTAGGTAGTAATAAATAATAATAATAATAATAATAATAATAATAATAATAATAATAATAATAAT
>JAIUCT010000009.1:7975543-7991974 GCA_021307375.1 Tetraneura akinire
ATAATAATAATAATAATAATAATAATAATAATAATAATAATAATAATTATAATTATAATTATAAATTATAATAATATGTTATAAAGTATTAATAATAATTACAAGTATATATAATATAATTATAGATAGGTATAGTTATAAGTATTATATCATATTATATATGGATAATAAAAAAGTATTTTTATCACTAATGTCATTTTGTCTAATATAAAACAATATACCTATTGTAATATAATGGGATTCATTAGAAATTGCACGGTGTGTTCCACGTGTAGGTATATGCGAACAAATTTTTATCTGTATACTTCTATAATTGTTATTTGACAAGCTGATGTCACTGCAAACGTGGCCAGTATTGTGAAGACAGGTCGGTCGTGTGTCCCGGCACGGCGATCGGTACGGAGACTCCAGGTGATATAAGACCTGAGAAATTAGAAGATGAAATTATTTACATGGTTGCTATATCTGTATACATGCATAAGCTAAACATGAATAATCCTGACTCAAATAATTTAATCAAGAATGATTTTTTAAATATTTTTAGCTCTTTTGATTTATTTAGATTATGCGCAGTGGCAGTTTATACATTTAATAATATTTTAACATTTATAGTTAAAATAAAGCAAATTTAGTTTTAGTGAATGTTTTATAAAAACAATGGGAGACAAACTATTCTCCTTAACCCTTAGATCTTGTTTTATAATTATATTTTTTATCCGATTATCTAACTATACTCTGTTCAGAATAAGAGCGGTAGTCGGCGGCCGAATTCTGCACATAGGCGTGGCGTCGATTTAAGTTGGGTGCCTAGCGCCACAACTTTTACGGAAGCGTCGTTTATTCTAGTAATGACAACGTGTACACTGTACACATAATTTAAAATACATTGTGCCTACTCAATGACTGTCACGCGCCGTGCGGGACTGAATTGTTTCGTACGCCGCGTCATGTGTACACAGACGAATGCTTGCGTATCGTTTGTAATGTATTTACGTAATTTTAGATTAGGAAGTGGTTACGTCTGACCGAAACGGACGAAAACTCGTCGCCGCCGACTACCGCTCTTATTCTGAATAGAGTATATATATTATATATTATATATTTTTTTTTTTTGCCCCGTTAAGCATTAGCCCGCTATAACGCACGTATGGTCGTTAAAATAGCTGCGTGTTTTACACATGGACGTAAGTCATCTGATCAAGAGTCAAGACGTAGTCAGTTATACAGTTCAGACGTATGAGTGGGTACATCGAATATGGATGTGATACATAGGCTATAACGGTCGCCCATTAATTTTGGGATGTCCACCGAAGGATGACAAGACGATGACAAAAAAAGGGAAAGGAAATATTGGGTTCGTTCAATTTTAAAAAGAAGGCCTTCTTTTAGTCTAAACTACACGTTGTATCCAAGACATGGTGGAGAACACGATGATACATTTTTTAAGGTAATTCGTAATTGTCATATATCATATATGGCCGGTTATTTTTCAATTTCGTCAGTTCACGTATAATTATTGTATAAATATCAATTTCCATGTTTTTGGAAAAAAATATGTTTTATCAAGAAATAATTAGATGAAGAACTAACCGATTGTAGTAAAACGCACGTGTCATTTCAATTTGTAATGTCATGCGCGGAAACAGAATCATGCGTCGCTTTGCAATATCGCTCGTCGTCGTCATGTAATGTAACAAGTATATCTAGATATGCGTGACTATGTGAACCTAGCCCTTAATCCCCTTTGGTTTTTTTTTTATTATTCCCAATTTAAAATTTCTAAACATATCGGGTCGTTATTGTTAAAAGTGTAAATATTATGATACTAGATGTGTTTTTTTATGACATTAAATTTATTAAAATAGTGATTTAGGTATTTAATTAATGATTAGGTATACTTATAAGTTATAACTTATACGTTATACCTAACGTAAAATTAACTATTTCATTTTAGATATAGGGCGTTTAATGTTTATATTTAAGCACGGGAACTTTTACTTATAGGCTCATATAACTTCTTTATACTCGCATTTATTTAAATTTTTAATGGCTAATCAAATTGATGGTTAATAGGCTATTTGTTGTAAGCGACACATTCACAATATTAGCGTATACGTCATTTTGACTTTTTTTAATGGCATCATATACTGCAAATATAATTAATCGTATGTCGACTACAGCAAAATTTGTTTTTTACAGCAACGTTTTTATCTTTATACTCAGGTCTCAGGTAATTAATTAATGGCGTTTACTGCATAACTTTGGATATAAATAACACATTACGAAATAAATAATAATCGTATTTAAACACAACTACAGATCGATGCGTTATAATGTCGTGTATCTATATAAGGCTGTATAACAAGTGTCACTAACAACAAATAGCCTATTACCTAACCAGTAACCGTCGACATGTGTTCATCGCTGGTACACTATACCTGTCGAATTGGAGCCGTTCATGTTATACTGGTGGTGCGCATGGTGATGCGTATGGTGTCCGTTAATGGTGGGCTGATGGTGATGATACGCTGCTGCAGCGGCTGCGGCCGCTGCTGCGGCTGCTGCGTGGTGAGCCGGTGGACTGCTGCCGTTTGAGGTAGGGGACACCGGAGGCCTATGCAGATATCCGGGCGTACCAATAGCCAGCGGCGGTGACGTGTCATAAGTTGGCCTGGACATGCATCCGTAAGCGTCTCGTTGATCGCCACCATTGGACATGTGATGTCCTGTCATAATTGGCAGTGACAAACCGTTTTCGTTATTTCCTCCGGGCATACCAAAATTCATTGACATTGGGCTAAAAAACAAAACAAAAATTATAGTATTAAATAATATAAGCAAGGTGTACTTGTTACTACTTTTAAAGTAGTATACTAGTATAGGTATGACATATGAGATTTTTTTTAATCAGTTTGTAAATAATTGGTCGATATGACACTTATTATCTATTTTATTAAAATTCCTATTATAGTGGCTACTGATGGCTATAGTTTAAAAGTTGTATGCTGTTTTTAAAGATTAAAGAGAAAGATAAAAATTTGGTTAGTGGTTACACAATTATAAAAAAATACATATAATGTTATTGTATTAAGTATTTAAATGTATATACATTTATTTTATATTATACTAGTTTGTGATTAACGGTTAAAATAAATCATTATCCCATAATAATGTTACCAAATGGTAAGTAGGTATATTATTACTATATTACTATATTATTTATTTATGTTTTAACTTTTACAAATTTTTTTTAGAAAAAAAAGGTAAAAGATAATAAAAGATATTTTTAAAAACAAAAAAAATATTATTTTTCTAACAAACTAACGGAATAGTTTATCAACGAAATTCTATTCAAGTATGAATATTTAGAATTATTATTTTTAAGATTACTTCAAAACTTTTTTGAATATTCCAAGACATATAAAAGCGTATTAAAGTTATTCTAAGAAATATGCACACATTCAAGAAGATTTTTTTAAAAATTATTGTAAAAGTTAAAGACATCATGAAATAAATTTGTTTTCTCTCTTTATGACATTTATTATTCGTGAAATAATATATTATTTGAAGCGTTAGAATTGTATTATTACAAATTTACCACGCAATAGCATAGGACTATATAATAGGAGTACCTACCTACCTACTAGCTACTAATATTTTGGAAAAAATCAGAATTATTCTTATATATTATTTTTTTTTTTTTTTTTATTGTGATCTAGAATAGGATTACCTAATACATTATTTATTTATGGTTTACTTCATGGCTCATGTATAAAATGTAATTTCAATACAAAAAAAAATAAAAAATAAAATAATAATATAAAAACAAACAAAAGTCATATTTATATTTAATATTATGTATAGATTTTAGTTACCTCAGGGCCGGATTAAGACATTTTGCGCCCCGCGGCATAGATACGTATGTATAGACCACCCTAAATTCAGAACTTATTTTTATAAATATGAAAGAAATTGTGTTTCTATAATTCAGCATTTAATAATATTATTCTCTAATAGAAGATAAAAGGATTAGTATTCCTTCCTCCCTAAAAATTGTTCAACTTACGCTTTTATCTATACCTTATGTAGTTAGTATTTTAATTAGGTTAGGTTAGGTTAGGTTAACATTTTATTAAAAGTCATAAAAAAAATAATGGTTTCAATGTTATCAATATTTTAGGTACAATATACGAGTAAATGTAAATAAATTTATAAAAATAAATACTTTGTAAACACGATTAAAATAATTAAAGTTGAATGAAT
Source organism: Tetraneura akinire (assembly GCA_021307375.1). NCBI lineage: Eukaryota > Metazoa > Arthropoda > Insecta > Hemiptera > Aphididae > Tetraneura > Tetraneura akinire. Next base: position 7,979,807 of record JAIUCT010000009.1, read on the forward strand.
TAAAATTATTATATACCTAGGTAATTTACATAAGTAGGTATACATGATTTTGTTTTTAAATTAAAATATTATTTAGTTATTATTTATAATTTTATTGCATGTGTTTTACTGTTTTATTATTATTTGTAATCATAATTTTAATCTCTTATTAATAATAGACAATCTTAAAAAAATTTACGCCTTCAAAATCTTGCACCTGGGGGCAGATGCCCCCCACTGCCCCCCTTTAATCCGGCTCTGAGTTACCTATGTTATATTTATATTATATTATAATATATTATACCTGAACGTATCGTGGTTTCCGATGGTTGTGTACATACTATTATTTGGATTAGTATCTGGATTATTGTTTGTAAAGCCGTTCATTCGGTTTGGCGATGGTTGTTGTTGTTGCTGCTGCTGTTGCTGTTGCTGTTGCTGTTGTTGTTGTTGTTGTTGTTGTTGGTGTTGTTGCGGATCCATAGGTTGATTTTGATTGGAATTTGGACGTCGTTGTGTGCGAAGTTTTTCTTCTCGTCGCCACTTTGCTCGACGGTTCGAAAACCATACCTATTATAAATCATAAATTCATAACAACACGTCTTAATAACTTTTAAATATAATTTTTTTAAAATGTAGTGATGCGCATATAGGTATTCATTAAGTTTTATTCTATAATTATAATTAATTATTATAATATGTGTATTTCGGAATTGGATTGGAGGCTTGAAGAATTTCATCAGTAGTTTAAAAGTAAACGCGCTATAACAGATATAGAATAAAGAAGAAATTTTAATGTCATGAAATTTCTCGAGTTTTTCTATTTAAAATTAACATATAATCGCTATTGAAAAAATTTGGACCGTTTTTAATATTATAAAAATAACAATTTTTTACCTGGATTCTTGCTTCTGGCAATCCGATTTTTCCGGCAAGTCTTTCTCGAGCAAATACATCTGGATAATGTGTCCGTTCAAACTCTATACAGAAAAAAAAAAAATATTAAAATATACGCGTTTTAAAATGGTTGGTTCGTGTATTGTATTGCATAAAACAAATAATATTATATGTGATTGATATATAGGTATAGGTACCTAACATAAGAGACAGTCTAGAAAAATATAAGAATATATTATATATACAATATACTAATAATTGTACCTTTTTCCAAGCTGTCTATCTGATCGTTGGTGAACGACGTGCGATTTCTCTGCAGTTTCCTTTTCAGTCTTAGTCGCGCTTGGTCGTCGTCGTTCGCCGAGCCATTGGTACAACCCACCAGTGAACCGTCGTGATTGGAATTGTCACCGATGGACGTACACGTTTCGTCAGATCCCATTCCCCCGTCCAAATCTAAAACTGATAAAAAGTTTTCATCCGAGATTAAAATTTTTGTTACTAACTTTTTGTTATAAATCACCGCTATAATATTCGTTCATTCCCCCGAGTAAGCGATAATTTATTTCAATTATTTATGTATTTATGTCATTGGCTCAAATTGTTATATAACGGCATGTCTTGGTGTGGTAATGCGACAAATTCATTTCCTCATTCATCAAGCGCTAAAGTTTAGTATAATAATTATTGGTCTATTGTAATATGTATAAAAGCGCACGTATATACGTTTCATTACATTATATAATATAATACCTATAGTATAACGCAATTACCGTACACGTTTCGTTTGATTCAGATTATTTCACTTTTGCAGTGTATATGGTGTGAATTCACTTATACCTATATAATATAATATTATACGACGTTATAAATGCGATTAAAACATATATAAGTTAATTCCTATAGTTGAAAATAATTTTAATATTATAAGAATTATTTTACAAATTATAAGAATAACGAATTACGAAACATAATATAACAGGGGCGAACGCAGAAAAAAATTTCGTGGGGTAGGGGGGTGTTTGAAAAAATATAGAGTGTTCAATATTAAGAATAATATCATACTGTATTACACTTTATTAAGTATTTATTTTATACTGTACACATACCATATTAATTATTACAATTTTTATATAACATTATATAACAAAATCAAGACGTAATAGGTATTGGTATTATTATGTTTTGTTCCTAATATTTCGGGAGGGGTTTCAATTTCAACCCCCAAATCCCCACTCACCTGCGTTCGCCCCTGTAATATAATATTATACTATTAATTGCGTTCAAATATAAATATACATAATTATTGTTAAACGATATTATATACCTATATCACCTATGTATGTATAAATATTTTAATTTTTAATATACGCCTATTGTTTTTATTAAACTAAATGCGTGCATATGTCAAATAGTAATAATCCTAATCTGTATATACTCGTAATAAGTTATAATAAGTTAGGTATATGTACAGCTGTACAGGAGTACAGGTACGAGTATACATCATATTATTATTACTATTACACAATGATACAAAATTATATGATGATTAAATAATTATAAAAAACTGATTTTTTTCCTAAATTATATTATAATGTTGATAAACGCTTGCGTTATACTGTTAAATTTATAATATACCTTTATATATATACTATATTATAGGTATATAAATACCTATTATGAATGTCCACAACGGTGTGAATAATTCGTATCCGATGAAATTGTCTACATAATAATATACCTAATCAGTAACCGTATATTTGGTAACATTATATGTAGTATAATACACGCGTCTGTACCGCGTAAGCCGTTCATATTATTATATGTATACCTATACTTATAATACAATGAATGTTATATAAATGTATATATAAATATAATATATATATATATAGTATTATCGTGGACATCGCGTTATTATTTTGGCAATGACGACACGGGCGGTTAGCTCGTTTATTTATTATAATTATTATACTATGCTATATTATTATTATTATTGCTATTATTATTATTATTGTTCTGATTGCGAGGCGGACGGCGCATGCGTATTAACTATAAATACTAAAACAATTTTAAAAGTCCGAGGAGTTTATGAAGTGAAAGACGGTCTCTACCGGCCTAAATATTATATTATATATTTATATAGACCTCGTCGACTCTTATTGTTGCACGCGATTCCATGTTCAATCCTATAATATGTAGAATAATAATAATAATAATATACAATCACACTGTACGTATATATATAACAATATAACGTACATATAGAATCGTTGCCGTCGCGGTCCATCCCTAAATCGGAGAGATGATTATTATAGCATCCCTTCTTTCTCACATATATATACACGCACACACACACTGCAGCACAACACCAAAGTATACGCGACGGCGGCCGGCGTTTCTGTTCGTTGTGCGTGTGCTGTGTATAGGGACCGACTTTTGGGGGGTTCAAATTGTTCATTGGACCGCGTGGACCGACGGGTCGGGCTTCGGGGGATGGTACAACGCGCGCGACACACGAGGGGTTCGAGGGATTATATATATATATATATACCAGTGAGTTTTTCCCTCTAACCCCCCCGCATACAACGACGATACCCTTCTCCTCTCTTCTTTTTCCGCGGCACACAACCCGCGCGATCGTCCGTTGTCGTCGTCGTATAATATGAAAAAAGGGCGCTTTTTTTTTCTAAATATAAAATATTATTATTACAACGTACACACACGATTGTTGTGCGTCGCGCCTTCAGCATGAGTATAATGTATACATAATATTATAACAGCCGGCGCGACAAAAATCAGTGGCGGTCCGGAGGTGTTTTTTCGGCGTGTATACACCGAGTATCGCTCCTAGGGGGAGGGGGTGTCTTTTTTGTACAACGTACACGTACCATATATACACGTAATGTACATTACACATATATAGGTATATGTAATATTATATTATATAATATAAGTACGGTGCGAAAAAAAATATGAATCCCTCGCTAAATATATATAATATATATTAACGCGTTTGCGTTTATATATCATTTGTATGTATACCCCTTTTTCGCGGGACCGTTTAAACAACTACCCCTTACTGTGTTACTTTCCCCCCACGCGCAACGCATATTATATTATATATAGTATATATAGACGCGAATGTGTTTCTCACACGCGCGCGGGATAAAACTCGTTTATCATTCATTTTTATGAGATTTTTATTTTTTCATCCGTATTATATATTTATGTATATATATGTACCCATATTATATATATTATACGTATATATTATACGAGTATATATAGGATATATTATGTATTTCACAAACAATTCAATTATTACTATATTATATTATATATAATAGGTACTTGTATATACAAAAATTCGTATTATAAAATATTGTAGAAATGTACCTATATATTTTTAATAAACCTAACCTAACCTAACCTTTTCTGGTCGGCGAGAGAAAATACATAGGTACCTATATTATATATTATACCACTGACGAACGTGCGTATCGTAATAATAATAATCATATAACTTATGGCCATTTAACATAATATAATATTATATAATATATTATAATACGAGTATATGGTGGGACTGAGTGTGTAGATAAAATAAAATTTAGTTTCTGCCATATGCGAATTTATATATATATATATAAAGTTCCGCGCGTACATAAAATAATATAGGTATAAATTGTATATATAAAGTATACGTGTAAATACATTATAATATAATTTATAGGTAGGTATGCGTTTCATTTATATATATTATACGTATTATATAGGTATAGTAAGTGGTTAAAGAAGAAGACCGTGTCGAGGAGCGGGGGATGGAAAACCGTATCGCTAAATCGCTACTCGGTCACGACATGACGGTGTGTAAGGGTAGCTCGTGCGGTATATAGTGTCGGTATATATATAGTGTAGGTTTTTCACCGCAGGGACCAGTTGTCGCGCCAAAGTTGCAGCAAATATTCGGTATTATTTTATATATATTATATAATATAGGGTTTGGTTACTTGCGGGACGGGTGGTGCGCGCACTGACGACGATAAGAGAGACGGGTTGGCGGCAGCAGCAGTAGAGAGAAGTCTGCTCCGTATTTTATATATATATATAATATAATGTATTAATGTATATGTATATATATATATATATGTGAACGCTTTCGTTTTCGTCTTATCGGCAACTTTCTACTCGAACGCTTCCCATTCATTTAGGCGGCACATCGGTTAAAATAACGTCGCGGCGGCCACGCTCGTTATCACACACACACGCACGCGTGTATACGATTCGCGCGACATCTCTTCCCGCCGTTCGTTTCACAAACTTCCTCTCGTTCTGTTTTCGTCTTCGTAAATATATATATATATAGTACGACACACACATATACATAATATAATATAATATACCGTGGTAACGGTTATATATTTTATATATATACCTACCTCCACGGCTATTATTCAACTGGCAGATATTATGTCGTCGGCCATCGTGGGCGGCGAACAATGTTTTTGCTGTAACCGTGCAGTGTATCATTATACGTGGCAGTATATAATATTATATTCATTTATCTATAGTATAAAACCGAGTATGAGCGGACGAGCGCATAACCACGAGCACGACATACCATAATACAGATATGGAATCATATGGAGAGGTAGTGCTAGAGAGAAATTACTATAACGTCTGCAGACGCCGCCACTATATATAGGTATATAATATTATACGATGTATGTGTTAGGATTGATGTATATACCACAACCGTATTTTGCACATGAGTATAATATATTATATATTATATAAATGGATCTCCAACAAGGCAACAAGCACAGGTTAGTTTAAGGTTATATTATAATATTGTTGTATACTGTGATGTGGTATGACGGTATAACGTATAAAGTGGATGTAGGTACCTATAATAATAATAATTGTGTGACGTGTATATCTATATAATAACGATTTAATTATAAATTGAATATATTATATTGTAGTTTAAGTACAATCACGAGTCCTCAAGATCAGATGTTTTCAAATATAATATATATGTTTCTATATTTGTTACAAGCTAAACTTATAAGAAATAAGAGTATATAAGCCCCTCCTTAAAGTATTCAGATTTTTTAACGATCGCAATGTTCTTGAAATTATTATACAACTTGTTAGTATTTAAATTTAATCAAATTTCATATTATATATTGTACACGTATACATAAGCCAATAATCAATAACTTTTATTATATATTTTTATATATGTATACTAAAATATATAACATAAAATTATAAAGTTGGGTATAGTTGATATACACAATTAGTTATAAATTTATAATATAGGGCGTACCTATATTTAATAAGAGGTGCAGTGTGATATTCCTGCACATTCCATGCGTCACGCGTGCACTTTTATTAAATGTACGTATACCATAAGTTATTATATATATAAGTACATAATATAATATATATAATGTGTAATTTCGAGGGGACGCGTGCATTGAAAGCACAATAATATACCGAGAGGAAAATCACAAGATGAAATTAAGTGTGTATATATATATATTACTAATATAGTATATAATACAAATACCTAATATAAAAATAATAATCGAATAATCGGATACAATTACGCGTCTTATATACTATTATAATATTATCGCCCCAAGTCGTATGGGTAAGAAACATATTATAATATATAATACAATATAGCATATATATAAAACAAAAATGTCCGCATTATACATAATATACATATTATAATTCGAAAATGAACGAAAAAAATAAATCCGAATTGTCAAAGTTTTGGGTTATCAAAGTTTTGAACTTGTATGATACCTATACGATATTTTAATCCTATATATAGAAGATTCGTTATTTTTTCGAGAATTACGTCGAAGTTAAGTTTTCGAGATAGATTTCACCGCATATATTATAATAATATAGAATAGCGGGATATATAATAATAATAATAATAATAATAATAATAATAATAATAATAATATTATAAAGTCGTATAAAATTATATTATATTATTTAGTACGACGGCATATTATGTTATTATTATATAGTTGTAGTAGTCGCGCGCACGATTAACGACGCTCCAGTGAGCCAGCCATATGTACAGTGACTCCGCCGAGACTCATGCGGTTCTCGATTGGTTGAACATACAATAATGCGATTAATCGGATTTTACAAATATAATACATAATGTAATATTTGATTATTTCGTTATAATGTTCGTGCAATAATTTCTACCCGAAAAGCAAATGCGCGCGTGCTGTGCGTCACTGCAGCAACGCGCACAATAAATACTAGAAACAATATATAATAATAATAATAATAATATTTTATTATTATAATATAATATATGCGACGACACAAGAGCGTATATGGTTCTTTTATATTATAATATACATTTTATTATTATTATTTATTACTATTTCGTATATAATATAAGTGCAATAATTTATATAATATACGAGTATGGAGGAAAAATCCCTTACCCCAACAGCGCGCGCGCACGTTGTTACTGTTTACGCGTGCTTAAGTAATCAATTGATTATATACCGCGTATTAGGTATACCTCGTCGCCGTTCTAAGTAACCAATCGACTTTTGCTCGTATATAATATAATATACAATGTGCGTTTTGCAAAATATACTTTATGTAGCCTGAGGTATATACCTACACGTTATATCGTAAATCGCGTGTTTATACATCATTATATATGTTATATGTTATTAGAGGGTTTACAAATGTATAATATATAAAATATAATAATTATATATGCAGAATAATAATTAAAATTAATTCTATTTGCGTAACGGACCTTTAAATCGCGGACAAACTTTATACACACACACACATATAATATATATACGAGATAATATCAAACATTATATATAATAATATTATAAAATATTATATCGAGAGAGTCGAAACGCGCCGTCGCGACCAGGGCGGAGACAAGGGACGAGCGAGAGATGCGGCGGCGGTCGTCGTCGTGTAGGCGCAATTTAAATTGTTTTCCGGGAAAGCCGCGAGGCAACGGCTTTTGATAATTTTTAATCGGATTAAAGGGATTTCTCTCTTTCTCTCTCTCTCTCCTCTTTGCTGTCTTTCTCTCGCCGTATCTCTCGCACTTTCTCTCCTTGGTATTATAAAAGCATGTCACAAACAGGAATATCCCGTTAAATAACTGCAGCAACAACGTTACCCTTTTCGGCGCCCGGGGCCAGCAAACCGTAAAAGATTTCCCGCGCGCAAAACGGTCGCCGCCGCTGTCGCACGCGCGTGGCCTTATAGTATTCTCTCTCTTTCTCTCTCTCTCCCCGAAAGTCGGGCAAAAATAAACGAGACGTAATTATTTTTAAACGAATTGTCAAATTCAGAAAGTTACGTTTTATGTACACTTGGTTTTTTCGCAGCGATACACTTTTTTTATTATTATTATTATTATTTTGGTTGTGGTCGTGAAATGAGAGGAAGGGAAGAATGGAACACGTCGTCTGTGTATACCGTTCAGTTTCCGTTTGTTTTCCGTGTACAAAACGTTTTTCGCTGCACTGATGCGCATTAATAATATAATATACACGCACGACGCGCGAGTTCATTGTAGACGAAAAACGGTCGTAATACGTATAATATGTATATAGGCGCACATTAATTTACGCATGTGCGATGACATTATACATGTAACATGTTAGTATACTTTATGCGCATGACAGTAGGTATATATTATGTAATTTATATCAACTTACGGGGGTTATAATATAAAATAAGTGTGAACTTTAACCAGTGTTGGTTTGACCTAAAACTATATCTTATAAGTATAATAATATATCTTTTAATAGTATCTACGTACGTACTCGTATATAACCATTTAAATTATATTATTAAATTTATGATATATATTATTTATTATAATGCCTTAAAAAGAGTTTTTTAAAAATAATTAGTATAAGTATAATTTATATTATATTAAGGTATTCATTTAATTTATATAATTTAATTATTGTTGCAAACACCAAAATGTATAATTTAATTTAATTTAAAAAATATTTAAATAAATATTTAATTTTAATAATATATACGTATATCTATATTATACTATATATAATATTACACTCAGCATTTGAGCAATCGAAACTATATACATTTAAATATTAATTTAATATTATAATATGTATAACATGAAAATTGCATATTAAATAAATAAATAACATATTATGCACGAATAGCTTTAAATTTTTATAACCGGTATATATATATTATATATTTATATTATACATAAAATAAATATTTTACATTATACGAAATACAATATTTGCATATAATTTAGATTATAACTATTATTCTATCATCCGTATTGACTATAATATTAATATAAATTATATTATATGCATTGTCAATAGTTTTCGTTTGCATATATTATAAAATATTATATAATATTTATTTTATATATTATTTTATAATAATAACCAGTCGTTATAATATTCGCGACAATTAAGAATTATTAATATATTCAGTTTTGATAAAAATGTTTGCTTTATTGTATAAAGCTATATAAACAAACATATTATCTATTCTATTTTTTAACTGAATATTAAATATAAATTATTACTTAAGACGAAAAATATATTATCATTAATTTCTTGATACTTTTGCATTAAACAGTAAAATAAGTGTATATAATATTATAAAATAGTATATTAATCTGCAAAGTGCTTTAAGTTATTACTATTCTTTTTTTAAGTCAAAAGAATAGCTTCCTTAAAAAAATGTGAATACTTTAATAGTAATTATTTATAAAACCCAAGCACCCCTTGTTCCGATGTTTATTATAGTTGCGTCTATAGCCCCTATAGGCATAGGGTATAAAATGTCTATATAATAATATTATATAATATGGTTTAGAATTATTTAATTTTGTAGCGACGAAGAAGTTATAAATAAGTTTAAAGAAAATATGACTTTTACCCAGTGTGAAATATTCATAATGACGCCGCATACAATATAATATGTAAATGTGGTGGACTATTAAGAAAATTGCTGTAATGAAACAGGTAAACCATATAAATACAAATGTTTCCATCGTATATATATATACGAGTATATTGTATATAGTATCCAGTATATATATAGTGTTTTATCACACGAGACGAACATGCATAATGTACGAAGTGATTATGTAAATTTCTTTTCAAGGATGTCGGTAACCGGAGTTTATAGAAGTCGACAAATGCTGCAAAGTCATAACATTGAATATATAATATTATATGTATATAGGTATATGTTATATTTTCGCATCATTTCGATTCTCTCGTTGTTCGTGTGTTCTATATAAGTTCTATAAATCATCGGGCTAAAACGGTATTTACTTTTTTCGTTGTGTATTGTGTATAATGTAAAAATGTAATATTATATTTAAGTTCACAGATGTCAGATAAAAGTTAATTATGTGGTTTTTTACGCATATCAATTATATTATAATATATTCTTATTTCTTAACGTTTCTTTTAAAGCTATATATAATATATAATAATAATTAATAAGAAATACAATAAATTTAAATTAATATATCGTCAAAAGTATTCGTTAATAAGGTTAATATTCTATAAATATGTATAATATACAGACATTGATTAATTATTATTTATTATAATATTTAATATTTATAGGAGTATAATATATTATTAAATTTCATATATTTGTTTAATTATAAGAATCTAAGAAATTATATTATACTACATTTTAACATAATATAATTGAAAATATAATGTGACAGTGTTTTCACTTAAATCAATTAAGTTTACTGCGATATGAAAGTATATATATATATATATACGAGTATATTATGAACAAGCGAATAAGTGCGTGTTTATGTTTCAAAAGAATAAAGTCTAATCAACTTAAATCGTCACTAAAAGTTGTTGACTAACAAAGTTTTCGTTATTAAAAACTACATGAGTTGTTGTTGGTATTAATAAAGTTTACATATAAACACGTCAGGACACAATTATCTCTTCAGCTATAAAGTATAAAGCGAATGTTAAGAACAGTAATACCCTGGTTCATAAACAGTATAAACACGCTTTAAAGTTTAACAGTCTATAATAATATAATACTATATACATATAGTTGACTTATTATAAAGTATATATGTATAATATAACAACCCTTTTCGAATATATTACTCGTATTTTTATATTTTATAATAAAGGTTCATAATTTTTTCAAATTCAACCGAGTCTTATAAAAATTACGCCAAACGACATGTACGATAGTATACTAAATATTATTATTATTATTATTTTTTTTTATATCATTTTTATTTAAATTTAACATTGTTATCATGAACTTATTATATTACGTTACGCGAAAACATCGAAGGTCATGATAATATTATTGTATATTATATTGAAAGACCGTAATCTGTATAAAAAAAAAATTCGCTCACGATAACGGTTCAATGCGTTAACCGAGATTGTGTTTTCGAACTCCGGCGTGATGTAATCCCTACGGATTTAATTAAATACCGCAATTACTAAATACCACGGGTATTAATAATAGCGCGTATCGTATATAACGTGTTTGCACGCGTTACACCTTTTGAAGTATGAACTATGTATAATATATATTTATTATACGCACGTTAAATACTATAATATTATATTGAGATCAAAAACCGAGTTAAATATACGCGTTTCCCCTAAACGCGCGTATTTTAAATACGATAAAATATATTTTATATGTGTATTATAATACAACGATTTCACGCGAAAATTATGAAAATTATTATATAATTTCACTCGTTTTATAATAGGCGTATATTACTAAAAAAAAAATATATATATGGGTACTTTTTTACGGTTTCGTTTTATTTTTTATTTTTTTATTTTTTATATATTGTAATAGAGTATAATACAAATGACATTCGTTACGATTTATTATATTATTATATATAGTTTATATAGAAGTACAGAAGTTATAAATACATGGAAGGTGCGTGAAACCGACGAAGAACCACGCGCGTCACGTTATATTCGTCCGCTCGTCGCGTACATAAACCTACGTATAGTTCAGCTGCGTTCGGCACACGCACGTCACGATGCCGCGAAGGGCTCAAAGCGAATTATTCACGGCCAAATGAACGTCGACGGGTTTTTGAAAATACGCATAAGTGCGTGATATGCAATAGAACGAGAAAGGGCCAGAGAGAGAGAGAGAGTGAGAGAGAGAGAGAGAGAGAGAGAGAGAGAGAGAGTGCTCGTCGTCAATTCAATACCTTACGCGGGGTCCGCA
>JAIUCT010000009.1:7991984-8015105 GCA_021307375.1 Tetraneura akinire
TAATAATAATAATAATAATAATAATAATAATAATAATAATAATAATATATATTATAACACGGCGGTGGCTATAATATACATAATATTATATTATGTATACATATAATACAATTTATGTATAAGGTACCTTAAACCTTATACATATATTAAACGAATAAATACGTTATATTCATAATAATATAATGTATATATTATATAAGTGACGTGTGTGTGTGTGTGTGTGCACCCGGTCTTTATATACCGTAAATTCATCCGCATGTTATTTACCACGTCGGACAACGGGGGAACAAAATAAGATACGCGAGTACATCACGCGCGCGATCAAAATGGTTCAAATATTATAATAATATGTGTGGCCGTGCGGTGAGCGTTTCGTATCAATAAACTTATATAAATATCATAATAAAAACGCATACGATATGCTTATTAATTATTATATATTATCGTATATTATTATTAGAGTAACTCACTTTATAGTAGCAACATTTTATTATTATTATTATTATTATATTATATGAATACGACAATATAATACTATTAATATAATGTTATCTGATAATCAGATATCCGCACAATAGCTGGTAAAATATCGTATAATAATATTATACTATTTATAGAATAAAATATTATAATACGCGGTTTCGAATGTTTTTATATACGAATGGAATTGCATGTTGAAAAATGTCATTATTATTAGTCAGGAACGTACGTAGAAAAAAGTTTTGGGGGGTGTTTTTTAAAATAAATGATTGAAAAGTAGAAATAATTTTTTTTTTAATAAGCATAGATATAACAAAAAATTTAATTACACTAAGACATTATACTATTACTATTATAGTATTAAATGAATTGACTATTAATAATAAAAATATCGGTGAATATTGGTAAACCTCTGACTTGACAATTAAGAAGTTAAATAGTATATTGTCGTCTGTCGTGTATCGTGCAATATTATACAAATGTTTATGATAAATATAAGAGAGATTTTTATCAATAACAATATTACTTCTGCTAAGATATTTCCTGTGTCTGTGTACATTATATTTATAAATCCTGTTTAATTAAATTAAAACTAAAATTTATTAGAATTAAATTTTTATTATGCTTTAGTCAGTATTTAATGAATACTATGTAATACCCGCCGTCTTTTAAAGTATATTATATAAAATTGAATAATTAAATAACTATACCAAAAATCCAAACATTTTGGGGTGTTTGAACATCTAATATCTACGTACGTGCCTGTAATTAGTTATTACTCGTAATATTCTTAATCCATTTTTTATGTATTCGAAAAAAGAATTAAAAGTGACAGTCGCGTGGTTAAATCGTAATATATATTTTTATTAATATTGTCAATTTTTTTATTAATATGTTTTATAATTATACGTATTATATGTATGAACTGTAGATATGATATTTCAGCCGATATTGAAAATTAAAGCATATTATATTATAATATAGTACAGGTGGTATTTACATTGATAATAGATATTATAGATACATCTATTATCAATGGGTATTTATATAAAATTACATTATCGAATTTTTTTTTTATGCGTTTTCCTCACTGTCTCATTATTTTCAAATGTTCAATTATTTAAAATACAATCTTACGTATTTGAGAGTATTATTATATATTATACTTTAATGTGAAACAAAAAATTATTGCATCTACAAGAGAAGAAACAACGTTTATTTTTTTTTATTATACGAGTATTATATAATATAATAAGATACAAAATTATATTAAAAATATTTCCGAGAATAAAACGGCGAATATAATATTAATATATTATTGTAATATGCGTATTTTGTAGCGTGTACTATAATATAATACATATATACAGTATACACCACAATATTATTTTGGACCAGTCATATTATTATTATATATTGTTATCATCATTTCTCTTCTATACGCGTATATAATTTCGGGGCGCCACCGTTGTCGAGGCCGCGCAATGGCTGCTCTGCGTCGGCATTCCACCGTTTATTTGCAGCTCCCCCCGCGCGCTCGTGTACATATTGTTTCGACGATGAAACCGGAATTCCAGGCTATAGCAAAATTTAATATGGTTACCGTTTGGATCCAGAAAACCCTTTTTGCGGTAACCCGTCCGTCACACCCCGTGCTAGGCAATCCTTTTATATCTAAATATAATAATACCGCGTTCATACTATATATATATATATACTTGTATATACGCACATCCGCAATCCCCAGTTTTGTTTTCACTTTGATACAATATTTTCTTGTTTCACTATGGTAGGTTCTCTCTCTCTCTCTCTCTCTCTATCTTTCTCTCTTGTTTTTATATAGGATTTTTGTATTTTTTTTCTGATTTTTAATATATTATATCCAAACCTGCGGCAAACGCGTGTGTGCGTGTATACTGTATATATATAACAATATACGTGTAAACGCGCTCGAGTCAAGCATAGAATAATAATAAAAAAATAAATAAATACCGACCGGAGAGTTTTGTATATACATTAAATATTATATTATATACGTGTAGTAAAAGGCACGAAATCCCCCTTACCCCAATATCATCGCAGCAGCCCCGCCCACAAGATATACGCTGAAATGAAGATTCTTGCTAACGCGATATGGTCGTTATATTTACACATATATATAAGCCCATTTGGAAATATTGTTTTATTTTTTAATTAATATAATTTTATAGTGTTTTAATAATATGTAATATATACGAGTTATTATATTTTTTAGTAAATTTTGTTATATATCTCGCGAGTATAGGAAATGTAAAAGAATATTTTAAACGAATTATTACGTCCTTGTGCTTATATTATATATTTATTTATATAATTACGAGTATATCCATATAGAAGATATACGTATTATAATACATATTATTATATAATTTAAGAATATTTTAAAATTTCATATAATTTTACACAAATTTTTAATATTGTAAAAGTAAACAATAATTTAACTACTTGCTGATTTGGTTTAAATTCAAATCCACCAGAGAAAATGAATAAAGTTATTATATTTTAAACATTTTTTCATAATAAATAAAATAATAATAATTTGCTTTTAATTATATGAATTAGCGTTATGATAGAACTATTAAATAGATTATATTTTATATTATGGATTACGTACTTATAGTATCATAATAGTTATATATACTTGTATATTGTTGTATATTCGTCGAATTGACGTATTGAAAAGTATCGATAAGAATTTTTTACTATTTAAAAATATCTTAAATTAATCGTATTCTATTAATCGTATTGATATTTACCTTTTTTATCAAGTATATCAGGTAAAACAGTGCAATTGGCGGTATTCGGACTCAGTCTGGATGTTGGTTGTAGCGGAGCGAACGGGTTATCACCGGGTGCAGGAGGATACCTATTAAAAAAAACGACGTTATTTAATTATTCAAATATAAGATTATAATTTTTATAAATGTGGATAATAAAATTCACTAACATAATATGATATTATAATACTCAATTATTCATTGAAAAATATGCTATATACATTTGATTGCGTTTACACGAATAATATTAGATATAACGAGTATATAGTTTTAAAAAAATGTATATATAGGTACCTATTGTAGAATATATGCATAAATCTATGGAATGTACATACGATAGTATATATAAAACATGTTTTAATTGAAAGTTGATATTTAATAAATATAGTTAAAAATAATTGTTATAAAATATATTATTTATTTGGTTTATAACCAGAATGATACATTTATTATATTATGTTTCGAGATAAATTAACAAAATATTAAATTTAAATTTAGTGAGTTACCGAAAAATAATAGCTAATAGGTATAAAAGATATAAAGCGTATATGAATATATTTGAATCAGATTTTATTACCTAAAAAGCATATAATATTAATATATTATTAAAATACTCACCAAGGATTGGGTCTGGGCCATGATCCGGTCGCCGCCGCTTGACCGTTCAACAGTCTCAGCTTGTCGTACACGGCGTCCGTGTTGCAAGTCGGCGACACGGACGCCGGTGTCTGCTGGTCTTTTTGTGCCGCCAAGTTTCGTAACACGCGGTTGATTGAAGACACCTGTTCATAAAAAAAAATTGATTTTACTTAATGTTTAAAGTTCTGAATTACAGAATTTGCCAGTTTCATTTTGTGATATACTGCGATTGTAATAATTTTCTTAATGGATATGAGTATATGACGATAAATTAAATTTTAAATTTATAGACAAAATATATTACACCTATTATTATATGAGTGTATTAAATTGATTACACAATTATACTGCAATATTACTTAGATATATTTATATAATTTAAGAAAATATCGCGTATTTCTCTCGTTATATAATAAAATGTCTTATAATTATAATATACTCGTATATTCGTATATATATTTTATTATTATTATTATTATTATTATTATTATTATTATTATTATTATTGTATCATAATATTATATTATTATGTACATATAATATACGCACGCGAATTTTTTACTCTTTAGTGTATAATATTTTGTTCATTTTGTCGCGTGTCAAATGTTGTAATATTAAAGTTGTGTTTCGACGACGCGATAATAATTTCGAAAATTGTCAAAATATAATTTCCAATCAATTTAATTTGCTCAGACTGGCGTCACTACGGTTTCGACGCGCGGGAGTGAGAGACATATTATTATACGTATATATATAATATATATAACCGCGCTTCATCATTTCGTGTCGCACGATGGTCATAAATCCTTTTTATTCCATTCTATTTTATTATTATTATTATTATTATATATTTATTTTTTCACATTTTATTTTTCTCTTATCTACGTCTCGTATACTATATAATATATATATATATATATGATTCTTTGTGCACCGGTAGGGCAGACGAATAGTAACCGCACGAATTTCCTATATACCGGAATACATTTTCCGTCGTTGCAGCCCGTCAATTGTTGTCGTTGCGATTTTTTTTTCTTGTCGCGTATTCTTTTTTATCATGACGATTTATACGACAGTGTCCATTTTATATATATATATATTATATAATATAGTATATAGTATATAATATAGAAGAACGGTATGTGTATGTATTGATACGTGTGTGCGTGAATGCGTGTGTGACCCGCAGAAGAACTCGTGAGTATATATATATATATAAATTATATATATTATAGGTTTTGGGAAGTCGAAGGGTTTCGCCGTGAGTCTTGATGTGTCGCAAACGAATCCATAATGCATGAGTCTTTGTTTTCTTCTCTTTTTCTATATCGTATATACGCACAAGTATAGGTATATATATATATATATATATGCGTATATACAATTCCGAAGGGTGTCGCCTAATGTCGTGCCGTTGACGCCGGAAGAACTTTGGGGTTTTTCACACTTTGATTACGCATTCCCTCCTGTTTTTATTTCCGTACACACACACACACGAAACACGACCGTATATTTAAGCATATATATGCGATTTTATATATATATACGCCTTGTGTTGTTCTCTGCAGTCGGTTTCTGATTTTTTTTTTTTTTTTTCATCTCGCCATCATCTATTCCCGTGTATAATATAAATTATATGCTTTTTCCAGTATTTGTATATGTATTATTATTGTATGTGCGCATGTGTGTACACGCATAAACATTATATAATTTATACATCTGTTGTCTGGATTTATTGTATTAAAATAATATTTTTATATAAATAAATAAATAATATAATGTTTATAATATATTATGTAATATCGACGGTGCATATAATATGTATAGGACTTTTTCGTACGTTTATACTCGTATAAGTTTATATACACCGCGTGTACAAACTTTTCCAAACAAATTATATTATATATAATATCAATCTCATGAATATATCGTACTTATAATATAATAATAACGCTTTGTTTGAATTTTGAAATAACGCGCACGGTTGATTCACTTTTAGTTTCAGTTTAAGTTTTTTCCTATTTTTGTCCCCAAAGAGACGATAATACGTTATAACAACTATAATATATCATATTATACACGCGTGTATATATTATAATATACTTGTACTATCATATATATTTAGTGACGATGAACGGTTAAAAAATAAAAAATAAAAATATTACATTTTTTGTTTTAATAAATCAACACTTTAGAATTATTATATTACTATTACTCGTATATACAATATAAAGTATATTTATTAGAACTGGTGTTGGGTTATCTACGAATATATTTTATTTAATTAATTATACATTTTTATAAATTTTTTTTTTTTATATAATCATATAATAATATTATAATTAATAATGTGAAACTAGGCTAGAGAAATAAACTAATATATATTCTATAATTTTAAATCAATTTTATTAAAAATATATTCGTAATTTAAATTATTATAAACAATATACGTTGATTAAAGCTTTCATGGATTTGAATAATATTTTTGTTTTATTTGCGGAAATATATCTATGTTTTGGTTCAAAACGTCAGAATCAAAACATGGATATTTCCGCAAATTACTAAATTGTTGCGAAACAATAAACAATATATACGCTTAAAATTTTGATATAGATATTTTATACAATATATATACTTATTATTTAGGTACAGGACTACAGGTACAATAAATATTGTAATTATAAAAGTTTAAAATCAGTTGGTATAATTTTATTTATTTATCTGCAGTTATAAAACTTAAAACAATTCTATTTAAAATTATTTTTTTTATATTATTAAAAAAAAACGACGATTTTTCGATAGTTTCTGGTATTTAGATTATTAAAATGACTTGAAGGGATGGACTAATAGTCGTATATATATATACATATATTATTATTTATATATATATATATATATATATATTTATGTCAATGATAGCTATGTAGTCGTTGGGATTGTTATATATATCTGATTGGATTTGAATTCGCGATACGGAAAAAAAATGTACGCATAATACTTTCTCAGTAGGAAATTAAAACATTGAAATGACTACAAAAAACAGAAAAGAAAAGAGATTTTTATTTTTACAGAAGGAAAAAAAACAATAGTCCCTCTATTATAAAAAGGGACATTATCTCTCTCCATCATCAGCGACATAACAGTCGAACAATGGACATGTCGTGGAACAAATGACTCCCGGAGTTCACCGGCATAAAAGACATTTGTAATTGCTCTCTGCACGCATCTATACATATATAAAAATAATATAATTTGGAACGGGGATAATATTTATTATTATGAATTTTTTCCTCAACACACACGCGTATATGTATACATAATATTGTGTTCGCATTTTTCTATATTCTTCATATATAATATAATATAAATGTAATACCCGTCGTGGACCGATCGTGTAGACGCGTGTGAGAAATCGGTGGTAGCATTTCCAGGAAGTAGAAATGTCAAAATATTTTTAAATTCCCATAAAACGGGGGAAACGGACAATTAAAATCGTTTTACATCACAATAATACGCAATACATTACGGAGGGTGAATCGCCGTTTGTGAGACGGATTTGTCGACTTGTTCCGGCCAAACGTATATATGTTATAAACCACACATTTGACGGTTCGCTGACGTGCGAAGAATTGTATTTACCTATAGGTAGGTACACGCGTGCGAAACTGGACAAATGTCAATATTACGTTCGCGGTTTATTTTGGATTTATAATTCTATATATGAAATTCTATCGCATAATATGTGCCATTATGCCTATAATTATACTTATACGAATTATTAAAACTAACGAATGTTTACACGATAATATAATAATATATTTTTTATGAGATTTTTAAGAAGTAATATAATAGTAATATATACTTATACGTATATTACGAGCATAAAATGTATTATTTGCAGTAATTCAGCGGACGAGAATATTAAGCTATAACGAAATAACGCACGCGAGTTTTAAATTAATATCATGGTTGTAGGTTGGAAAAATTGAAAAACAGCATTTCTGGAACTATCCGGGAAATAATATCGTTCGTACAAAAAATAAAGTATAATATTATAATAGAAATTATATACGTCTTCGCGGTATATTTCCGGGGAAAACGATTTGCTACGACTGATTTTGCTGTTTAAAACGAGCCCGCGGGAATTGTGGTGCGTGCGGTGTAACAGCGGTGGCGGCTAAACCGTGACGTTAAGGCGGGCTGACTGTTTGTTCGGGAAGCTGCCGAGGCGTGGAAAATATGCGAGCCCGCCCGTCCTGTGTATATACGCGCGTATCCCCACGGCTTATAATAGTCACCGACGACGTCGAGCGATGGGAAAGCAGCTTTATGCCAGTCTCATTATTATTTCTTGTAGTCCCGCTTTGTATTGACGTCGCCGTGCGTTTTTTGGGTCCGCAAGTGCCAAATATAACATTTATTGTAAATAAAA
Organism: Tetraneura akinire; assembly: GCA_021307375.1. Taxonomy (NCBI): domain Eukaryota; kingdom Metazoa; phylum Arthropoda; class Insecta; order Hemiptera; family Aphididae; genus Tetraneura; species Tetraneura akinire. The sequence continues at coordinate 8,000,352 of JAIUCT010000009.1, forward strand.
TACTTATAAGTCTATAAATATAATTATATTATATAAAAAAAAATTACGTTAAAACACCTCTAATAATAATAATAATAATATTAATAATAGTAATGCAATTTTATTATATAGTCGAGTAACAAAATTTTGTTTGAATTTTTTTATACATGGTATACCAATACGAGTATATTAAAAAAAAAAAAAACCGAGAGGTATAAAATTCACGTAAAACTTATCGTTCGTCTGGTTTTTTATTTCTCCTATATATTCTACACTTAAATATTATTTATTTTCATTCCAATAATACCTACTTTTAATATATTATACATAATATATAGGTATAGTATTTATTTTTATATTGAAACGTTATTTTACAGTTTAACTATATAATAATATAACCTTGTATAATATCGATTGGCTTTTAGCGCTAAATATTTTTAGAATATTAAAATGCAAACTTTAATTTACATATAAAATAAATTATTTTATTCATAATTTTCACATATTATACGCGATAATAATATTGTATTACCTGTATATATTAAAAAATAATTCAATTTAATTTATGCGCGCAAAATTGCAGGGAATTGGAAATTATTTTTATATTATTTGCTATTAGTGCGCGCGTGTATACTTGATTTGCATTATTTTGTTTGTATGTTTGTTTTTTTTTTTTTTTGACGCGTAACTATACGTAGTGTGCGTGTGTAAAACACACAATCGGTGGCGACGCGTTGTTGACATTGATTGGGAGAGGCGCGATCCGGTGATGCGTAAGAAATCTGATTTGGGTCTCCTTTCCCCAGTCACCGCCGAGGCCGCGGTCACACCCACGCACACGTCAAGCAGCAGAGTTCCCTTGCGAAAAATAATACGACACAAAAGTTTAAAATGGGATTTAAACCGAGATGTTATTACTTTGTAATTTGTATTTAGCTCGACCGAAAATCCACATCCCTCGAGCAACGTCAATACCGTTTTAAACGTATATACGAGTACCTACTCGTATATACGTTTTAAATTTTATAATATAAAATAATATGACGTTATTTGTGATGTTTGAAATGAATTTTACAAAATTATATAATTTATCGCGACAAACTCAATTATTATTATTACTAAATAATCGCGCTACATTATAATAATAATAATATGTTTATATATATCGTAATAATATTATAATATGAAAATTCGCGTTAAAATAATATAATATATACGATCTATCGATATTTAAATAGAAAAGTATTATTTGTTATTTTAGGTAAATATTTAATATTATATAATAATAATATAATTATATACGTGGGCATATAATTTACTTACGCTCGGTATGTTATCATTGGAACAGACGCCTTCTTGGAGCAGTCTATCGCGAATTTCCCATGCGAATATGGACGGACATTCACGTTTGTATTGCGATATCTTTGATACTACTTCAGCCGTCGCTACCCTCGGCTTGGAACCTCCGATTGCTCTAGGCCTGATGGATCCGGTCTCGTAATACCTGTCGATGGATATTATAATCGTTATATTATTATGATAGATCGAGTGTATAATATATATATATATATGACATATGTATATAGATATATAATAATGTTACAAAGTTGTTCTTTATGATATCGTGGGAATTTAATAAAAACGAGTCTGATAAAAATATAAAATCTGATAAAATATCAAATTTTCTTGATTATTTCTGTTTTCTTAAAATTTTGCTATCTTTATACATATATGAAAACTATTGAGAATTTCGAAAATAGTACCCCAAAAAAGTGATTTCATAGTTCCATTCATACAAAAAAAATATTTGAAATAAATTTAAAATATTTTTAAAATTAATCTAGATCATTTTTTAACAAATACATTCCTCGATTTGCTAGTGAATCTAAAATTTATATTTTTAAATTGATAGCATAAGTCTGTTGTGGTCAATAAGATTCCTGATTCGTACATATGGTGTATTGGTGTAATATCGTATTTTAAAATTTAATTTACATAATAATATTACGATACCTATATAATAGGTATATAATATTATGTTCATACTATGTAATTTGAAAATATTATGTAACTTGCCTTCCTAGAATTTTCGATACACATCCGTTGGATACTTGTAATATTCTCGATATGTCACACGGCCTGGCACCGGAATGAGCGAGTTCGACGATTTTCTGTCTTGTCGAATCCGGTAATGGTCTGCCACCAACGAACACTCCGCCGAGTTGATTAACACCGCTGTGTCCTAAACAATAAATTATCAATATTATATGTAAATTTCAGATTACCATCATATAATGTATATTTAAGTACAGCAGTACGCTCAGCTCTACCATAGGTAAACAGTTGGCAACACTGTAACGTTTTCTATAAGTATATATTATAATAATATTTACCCGGATAAAAAAAAATATAGCAAAAGTGACTATCGTATGATGCATAATAGTGTATTATAATTTATAATATCATTATTGAATGTTTTCATATTTTTAGGTACACTACACTGACCATCATCGTCACTTTTGTATATATAGAATTTTTATACCGCGTTCATATTTTAATAATATGTATATAATATTATGATTTATAAGTGTGTTAATTGTATCATTTTTCGTACCCAAGTCTAATTCACGCGTTGCAAAAATCCTACCATCGTAATCAGCAGTGTTGCCAACTGAAATCAAATAAAATCATATATATAATGTATTTATATAAAAGATGAGGTTGTATATGTACATGTACACATATTGGTAATTGGTATATGGTTGGTGAAAATGAAACTTATAGCATAGATCAAAATAAAGTATGTACGCATAGGCCAGAATGAAGGGGCCAAGGTGGGCCATGGGTTCCTGGGCCCCAAAACGATCATAATCTGGGCATGTATGCATGTATGAGCATAATATACACAAGGGAATTGTGTGTGTTCGATCATCGTGAAAACGTTATAGTTGTATTAGGGCGGGTACACACGGGAGACTTTTTGTCGCGCAACTGTTTCGTCTTTGTTGCTCTTCAGTTTCTTGGGTTTTGAAAAGTCCCACACACGAATAGCAACTGTTTCCTGACAAAACTTGTTTTTGTAGTAGATACAGTTGTTAAAAAGTTCATATTTTATTAAGTAATGAATTTTTTGGAAACATCCAGTGGTCTGCGCATTTATTATACAATACATTTAAATATAGGTACTTCATCACATAATTTGCTTTTCAAATTTGTGTCTGAATAATCTTTTGGATTATTATTAAATAATGCTGGTCTTTTTTCCACTTCATTTATAACAACTATCTCACTATCGATGCTGTCTTTATCCCTCACAACTACAAAAATAACGATAAAATCGAAAGAGACAACATACGGCAAGTCGGCAACTAATATGCCGTCTGTTGTTTATGTGCGTACTTCGTAATAATTCGTAAATGTTATTGGAAGGGAGACAATACGGAAACAATTTCGTCGCTTGGCTGTCGGCGGTTAGAGCAACTGAAAAGTTGCGTCGTTGTCGTGTCGCTCCGTATATGCGCACTTATTATACATAATATGATTTATGATTATAATATAGACTTTGTTGAAAAGACGAAATAGTTGCGTGACAAAAAGTCTCCCGTGTGCGCCCGCCCTTAGGTATACTCTTATATTATTATATATAATTCGTAAAATATATTGGCTGATTGCAGCGAACAAATTCAACAAGTCCTGCAACTGATAACGGTTAAGAAAAATCGATAAAGTACCTATACAAATTGTATATAATACAATATTTTGTAAAGTCAAACTGTATATTATATTATATTATGTATGCGTGTAAATATATATTATATATTATATATTCAAAGGTCCTTCGACGGACGTGTAATATAATAATAATAATAATTATTATGATAACACACTGCGCATATATTATATTAATACAGTATACAGAAGACGGAACGTATAGGTATATATTATTATGCTCTGTTGCACGCGCGGTCGGTATATAGACGCGGCGATTAAACCGCCGTCGTCGACGGGAACATTGTGTAATCGGTCCCTGCGGACAAGCAGGACGCGACAAGAGGGTCAAACGGATCATTATACGATGCGGTTTACATGTGTATATACACATTACACACGCTGTAGTCCGCCCCCACCCGGGGAAAACGCTTGACCGTTCCGCGCGGTGACGGCCCTCGTCCGGGACAGTAGATTTTTTTATTATTATTATTATTATTTGCACCGTGTCCGGACGTCCGGCCTCGATTCACGTCCAGCCCTCAACACGTCAACGTTTACACGCGTGTATATCGTTATTTATATAAATATATTATATTATATTACGTTTTAGCGCCACACCCTCCGATACTATATATAAGCGTCATTTATTAATAACGCCGTGCGATGACAAAAAATAATGATAATAATAATAATAATAATAATAATAATAATAATAATAATAATAATAATAATAATATACAAAATTCAAAATATATAGAAAATAAAACGCGATATTACGACGACACATCCATTACGCGACTTTGACGTTGATTATATTATATAGGCGATACGTTTAAAATCGCGTTGACTTTAAATATATAATAAATATAATGCGTATATAAATAATACGCGAAACTTTATATGCCATCATATATACATATAATATATGACTGACGTGTGTATAACCGTGTGCAGGGATAATTTATTTTTAATCGAAAATAATTGGAATTCGCCTAAAATATCGATCGTCCGGCGTTCGATATTCATGCGTATTTAAGCTTTATATAAATTTATATATGGTTACCTACACGCGTATATATTATAATATTATTATATTTATGTACAGTTTTCAAACGGTTTTCATAATATTATTATGTAGTTTAATACATCGTATAATATCATGTCGGTACTATTATCATTTATCGTATACACGCGATTATATAATTATATACAGACGAGTAACGTTATACAAATTAAAATCCTCGCCATTACTATAGCTAATTGTATTCGCTTTATATTATGCATTTTAATATATTGTAAATGTTTTGCGAATAAAGTTTAACAGTGTACAAATTATAATCAGACGTATTAAAATAAAAACAAATAAATCACGCCGTTATTTTATTTATTGCAAATTTCGCGTATCGTAATATTCTTTCAAAATTCATCAAGCGTCATGGTGAAGAACAACTAAGCGACATCCGAAAAAAACGATGTCATATATCTCGATTCGTACGAGAATTTTGCGAGAAATGTCGTATGAGTAGTAGTTATTTTATACATTTTTTTTACAGAACCAAAATTTTGGAGATGGACAAAAATAACATACCGAATACGCTTGTATACGAGTATTCTCAATCATTTAAGATACACCCTGTATAATTTTAACATTATATATAAATTTAATATAATATTGTGATGTATTATAGGAAATAATAACAGATTAAATTACACATATATTATAATATTATACGTGTTTTCTATATTTAAGTTGTTTACATTTAAATATTATAATATTAATATTATATGTAAAAGTATAGTGAGTTTTTTTATTTTTTTTTTTTTCCTTACGTACCGACCATTCGAGTATAACGATGATTATTTTGAGTTTTGACGACGGCGCGTTTGACCGAGTCGTCGTATTATTTAGTCGACAGCGAATAAGAAATATACGCACTTCAAACAACTCGGCCACATTTTGCCGCTGCCACCGCGTCTTTCTCGTTCGGCCGAACAATACTTATTATATAATAATCGTATATTATATTATATAGATATATAAGACACGATGAATATTGCCGGGCACAAATATTATAAAAGGCGGTATAGTTATTATTATTATTATTATTATTTAATATTTCTATATACTCAAAACGTTTAAGAATTTCATCGGAACATCATACACACATTGTAAATGCTGTTATCACAAACAAGCGGCGGTCGCATTGATACGTTTTTGTGTACGTATATTTATAATTTATATTATTGTTATATATATTATATTATTATATTGTTAAAAATGCGATGGCGATGGCGAATTTAACGAACAGGTGCGCTTGTTATATACCTACATACAGTCGTCGATATTCGTATTATTCACAAGTATATATAGCGGTTTTGCCGAAGAACACTATAATATAATACAGGTATATACACGCCCCCGTCATTCATATGTTATTGTATATAAATCAATTACTACAATACGCTGAGATTTACCGAATGGGTTACCGTCAATCCTTTTGCGGTAGGAACCGTATAATCGTTTCTCCTGTGTGTAGTCCCAGCTGTGTCGAGTGTCCGCGGATGACATCATCACAATAATATATTACATTATTACGTTTTATACGTTTTCGTCTACTGTCGAAATATTCGAAAAACGACGTAAAATTAAAAATTGTAAAAGAATATTATTAAGAAATATAATATTATAATACTATATTAAACGGGATGAATTATCACAAAATCGATATCGATCAATATATATAGCCATATAGGCAATTGTCGTTTTTACTTTATTTGCATCCACCATTGTCGGTCTTACACTAAATTAACGAGTTTTAACATGTTATATTTATATAATAATATTATATTATTATAATTTATAATGATCGTGTAAGTGATTTACATATTAAATATATACATAGAAAATGTTTTTTTTTTATTTCTATCACGGCCACATCGTGTTTTTCTTTTTTCTATGTGGATTTTTTTTTTTTATTAAATATTGCGTAATATTAACAGCAAAGCTTGTGTATATACGTGTGTGTGTGTAAATATAGTTTACCACAACTTTGTATCGAATTACATTATAATTTTAATTTTTTCATAAATTTATAAGTAAGCAAGACATTTTTTCCTGTACGAATACATAGCTTTATTATTATTGTAATATATAACTTAACGATTTAAATATAGTTATTATATGATATATGATTCTATAGTGCTATATGATATATTGCTCTTCTTACAAATTTGTCATTTATGTAATATACTATATACAGTTAATTACAATAATTTTATTATAATATATACAAATATCTATACCAGGAATAATAATAATAATAAAGAAAAAAAAAACACTGATAATTAAATGTAATTCATAAATTGTCTAAATAATGGGTTAAACATTTGACATTTCTATTTATGGATATTATAATTTATACACAACTGCGCGGAAGAAGTTATGTCATATAAGAATAACACAAATATATATCAATAACAGATGTGATACGCGTTATAATAATTAAGAAGCAGTTCGTTGTGTAATGAACCATTGGTCCAAATCAATCGATTAACATACTCTTGAATGGACATCATATTATGAGCCCAAGGGTACCTGTCAAAACATTATCGGAACAATAATTACACGAGATATGTTATGTAAAATGGCGGCTTACATGGTTTATATGAAAAAAAAAAAAAAAATACCGGACTACAAAACCCGACGGGATTATAGGTGGATTACAAATTTGTTAACACAATCCGTCAGCACACAAAAACATCTATTCACCAGGCCATTTTATTATTATATTATTACACGGTTTATACGCTCTGTATAATATAACCATTGTCAAATATACCGTCCGCACATTATTATTATGTATATTTTTTTCCTCTCTTTCTCTCTGGTACATTATATATTTTTTTTTTCGGAATTCGGACAACCCAATAGCTCTTGTTCACCTTGTATTGTATACCTACCTATACCTACGTTTCATAATAATATATATAGATATAAAGCGAACAATATAATAATAATAATTCTATACCTTCTATATGTGTTATATTATCATGATGTATATAATAAATGTATATACGCAGATTCGAATTGATGTTTCAATATAAAATATGATCAAAAATCGCTATAAATGTAGGCTGAGTCGTGGGATCAAGACTGATTTAATTGTTCCCATTTATTGTGCAAAAACATAATCGTAAAGTTTTTTTCATTGTCACTTAACTCTAGGGGTCCAGATTTATGTAATTTTCATGTGCATTCATACATTTTGCGCGGGGTCTTTAAAATATGTTTTCAACTATATAACTTCTTTTGTTATTGGTATATGTAGTATTATAATATATATGTAACGAATATAACATATAATATGGTATAGTATAGACACAATTATTTAAGGATAAATAATATTAATAATAACAAGACTATAAATTATTTTATTTAAAACGTATTTCATATACAGTGATTCGAGTACCTATAAATTATTATTGCGATTGAATATTATGATTCTTATAGTTATATCTTATATATTATATTTTATATGTATATAAAAATTTAAGTAAACGTATTTAGTGAATATAATATATATATATATAGGTTGTTTGTAAAAACATATAAATAATTTAATATTATTATTATTTTTTTTTTTTAATAAAAATCACAATTATATAATTATCGAAATAATTATATAAATTAATAAAATTGGTATAATTTTGATAGTAGGTACCATTGATTTTGTACAAATTAAAATCAGTGATAATACTTATCTTATATATTATATTATATTAAATTAAGTATATTTGATATTTTTTAAATATATTAGCTTTATTAATATTATTTTATAATAGATTATCAATAAAGATTTTGTCTGATACAGCTATATAAGTAAGTATATAAGTATTTACATATGTATAATATATAGGTATAACCAATATATATTATGTATAGTTATTTAAGTTATAATAAATTCAAAATTCTTATTATATTAAATATTTAAAACCATATTTATGTTGTTTACATACTCGTGTATTAGGTATATTATTGTTGTAAAACTATAATAATATCGTTTCATCACATATTATAATTTTACAAATTTTAATTATTATTTATAATTTATATGTACGAGTTTATCTTGGTAGGCATATATGTATAATATATTTCTCGATTATTTAAGATTTTATATAATGTATAGTTATTTGGAAAAATAGTCTTTGAAAATGAATAATATAAGAAATATAATTATTATATTATTATACATCTAAAACAGAAATCCATTTCTTTTATAGGCTCATAGTATTATATTATTATTATAGAATTGCAACTTATTCATAATTTATTTTATTTTTCTCTCAATTTTCTTGGCTATTCGAGTACATATATATATATATAGGCGAGATCGTGGTGTAAAAAGAAAAAAGGCACTATTGGAGCTTTTCCGGCCAACGACTTTGCTTACTCCGGCTCTTCCGCCATTTACGCATTTTTATCATCCCCTTCGCCTCAGTCCCCCAATTGCTCTCTCTACGTTCCGAAATTTCCAGGACCTCTTATGTCATATCCACCTCGTCTCTTCCCTCTCGCATCCACACAGGGATTTTTGGGGTGACAAGACACTCGCCCGTTATCGGTGAAGGGGGGAGAGCAGTTAATTCTGCGTGTCATTTGCACGCTGCGTGCAATATCTTAAAGGGGAAACCCCTCTCGGCGTGTCACCTATATATATATAACTTGATCTATACTACTTCTTGGGAAGAACCAAAAATAAGGGGGAATAGGAAACTCCTCCCTGATAATTTTTTTTACATAAAAAAACACTCCCTGTTTGATACTGCGGTTACAGCGATTACTGCTGCAGTGTATATACTCGTATATATTTATTATATAGATGATGATCTTTTAAAATAGGGTTACCCGCGGGTTATATACGATATGGAGCTGTATGCGTACTAATCTAACTTGCTATGAATTTAAACTTCATAGTATATATTATACTTATATTGTTGTATTACATATTCATTTATTTCATATTTATGACGAGTTTATAAATTAAATAAATTCTTAAAGTTTATTTTAATTTAATTTTATTAATTTTTAAATATATCGAAATTTAAAGTAATATATAATATATATAATATTAATATAATAAATAATATATTATATTGATTACATTACAGTTATAAAAAAAAAAAAATTGAAATTTTTATATTATTTTATAATGTCAATTTAGCAAAGTAGTCCATGTACGCGCGTGTATACCTATATAAAAAATTATATAGTTAAAATAATTTTGGCAAACAAAATAATAAAATATTATGTTTATACACACACGTAAGAATTATATAAAATAATATTATCTGCATATAGTTATACGAGTAGGTATAATATGTTATATCTGCGTATTACGTATTTCAATTTATAATACAATGATATTGTATAATAATAATAATAATACTTCCATAATAATATTATATTGAAATTGTATATTTTATAATATGTTTAATATACATAAAAGAATAATTTGTCGTATTCCCAAGTATATATATATATATATATATATATATATATATATATAATATAGCACATAACTTATTCTTATATAATATAATATCGGCCTCGTATTCTGCACATCATTCGTATATATGGCCATATGGGTGTGTATACCTATATCATATTATTATAGTGGTCTTCTTTTTCTGGATGACGGATAGTCATCGGTGCACGCGAGTTCGACTGGGCAAAATTTCGATACAAAAATACGAAATATGTATAATAATTGCAGATGACAGGTGTGAACAAATGACGACGACGACGACGACTAAGAAGAAGAAGCCGCAGCTGTGTGTAGTGCGGCGTGTGTGTAGGTACGCGGCGTTATACAATATAATATGTGCCGCCGTGTCGAGGAGCTCAAAAAGGGACCGCGGCGCAGCGTGTGAGCTCGTTAAATTAGCGTTGCCGTTTGGGAAACGATATATTTGCCACGTCCCATTGAGTCACGACGGCCGCACGCGGTATATACTCTGCTATAGTCCCTTCCTTCCCGTGGTATAAACCGTATATATGGTTATATTATATATGTTATGGCGTACCTATATATAATATAATGTAGTTATACTTTATATACAAAATACAATATACGACAATATTATTGTTATTGTATATTCTCCAAGTCCTACACATCACGTCCTGTTCTCGTGTTTTTCGGCGCGCGCGTACCTATACCTAAACCCTTTTATCGTGCCGATTTATTTTTTTTTATCTTGGTTCACATATTATTATATTATATACGAGATATTATATGTAGGTTCTATACGTGTATAGTAATATATTGAACGTCTGCATCTCTCAAGGACTTCCTACTGTTTTCACAGTGCACGTCACAAATAATATTGACGTCATGCATTGTTCGTTAAAAAGTATAATTATTTTACAAAAATCATTTTGCAAAATAGAAAAAAAATACTCTCAGGCAGTCAGGCTTCAATCACGATTAGCGCGTTATACTTGGCAAAAATAAATCTAATTATTGCCTATATAGTACGCATATACATATAATAAAGATAATACCTGTATATTGCAAATAATTATGAAACCTATTCAACCTATATTTAATTATATATGTATGTAGAAAGATTAATTTACGAGTTTTAAGTCACTAAGAAAATTATAATATATACTATATAAGTATAGGAGTTACTGTAACTTATATAGAAGCTTACAAAATAAAAAAATTATTAAAAATGTTATTATTTATACTTATAACATTTATTTTTGAAAAATTACTCGAACGTTTTAACAATGATATATAGTACGCTGCAGTGTATACAATATTAGTTTCATGTTATCGTGTATAAATTAATAGAATATTGAGATTATTTAAATAACAAATTTATGTATTATAATATTATGCTGACTACAATTTCAGTTTTAGCTATATAATAATATTATGGCTATATATATTTTCTAAGATATTATGTTGTATTTCACGACAATTGACAGACACATTATTACACATACCTATACATATACATCAAATAGTAGTATCCAATAATATTATTTTTTATATAGGTACCTAATGTTACATATTACTTTATTTATATGTATATGAGGTATATAATTTATTTTATTTTTATTTTTTTATCTCCTATATACGGTGTCGTATAACGAAATATTGTCTTCCATATCGTGCCGAAGGTAAACATAAAACCGCTACACGACGATCGAACACAGGGTGGCCGAGACCTGTCAGGCGAAACCCAATACGTCTGATGTATTTTTATTTTAATAAAATAATAATAAAAACAACATTTTCCTTTATGTGTGCGTATTTTTTCCGCCCGTTTTCCTTTTAATTATACACGGCAAGTTGGTTTCTGAACACGCACGGTTATTTTTCCATCCATGAGTGAACCAGTCACACGGAATCATGTCTTCAAACCGACAAACACACGTACACACACACACATATATACAAGAAACACTACACTTCCCCCTTAATATAACCCGTTGGAAATGTTTATCTTTCTATCACTTTATCTGTCTCCCTCATTCTTTCTTTGCTCTTTTGCTCTCTCGTTTTCTTCATAGGTAGATATATATTATAGTAAATTCCGTTTCGAGTAACCTACACTCACTGATCAAAATAGTTGATTTACCAAGTTTATAAATACGTTAAGTTTGTATTATATATACATACCTATTACATATATAATATTATATCGGTATATATACCAATTGGTACGATATGCTTTTTATTAACGTTTCTTTAAATTTATATAATACGTTGTAATTACATTAAACACGATTGTACAATTATTTATAAATAGTTACTTATGCGTTCAAATAGAAATAATTATTGTTATACGAGTACAATAGGCATTTATATAATTTAAAAACTGAAATACGGTGACGATCACTTACCTTTGTGCGCAAGATCGTCATGATGGTTTGGTGGCCATCCTGATCCCGTACCGATCCCATGGTGATTGGCTAACGATTGATGATGATGATGATGGTGATGGTGATGATGGTGAGGCAGCAAGCCCGATTGTTCGGTTCTGGTAATACCTTGTAACATGCTCAAACGAACTCTGAAACAGTTTATGGGAAACGTCATCGATTTGAACGGGATGAACTACGAGTATATAGACAATATATAATAACTATAAAGATAAAATTAAATACATAGTTTGGAAAATTATAAACTTTCCACCTGGAAACCCAAAAACGTGTTTATCGTGTATTGGTATAATACGCCTTACCCTTACCATATTTGTAAAAATCAGTGGGAATGTGGGATGTATATATAAAAATATATGTCTATTATATATATAGAATATAATGTAATCTATACACAGTTATATACAGTCGATCATTATTCGTTATAAACTTATAAACTATCATAAAAATTATTTACGTACAGAAAATAAGCTCTAATTTTAGTGAGTTTAGAATATATTATTCTCTACTTCTATAGTATACTATAATATTCTGATAAATAAATATTTTTTTATAAATTGATTAGTCATTATATCATTATTATATTAGGTATATATTGATATTTTCAATATAACAGAAAAATTATATTGCATGTAATTTACAATATTTTTTTGATTTTTAAAAACTGAAATAACATTATATTTTTAGTTTTCAGAAATTAGTAGGTAATTGTTTTTTTTTAAACAATTCCATATCATGCGTCATTCATTTATAAATAATTTTGCGTATTTTTATAAAATAATTTCTTTGTTTTATAGTTATCTCATTTTAATTTATCGTATAGCATAATCAATTACATCTAGCATTGGAACATTGAAATTATTATAATATATTATGCTTATGAAGCGTTATATGGAATGTATTTATATCAAATTACATGTATATAATATATAGTTAAAGCGGTTATATTAATATGTGAATACAATACTATTTAAATATTATATTATACTTATATATTATAATTATAGGTAGGTCGTAAGTATTCTAAATACGGTGGGTCAGGGAACTATAATATCTAGAAACAGGTTCGAAATGTAATTTGTAGTAAGTATAGGTACAAAATGCGAAAATGAAGGAAGAAAAAACCGCATAATATAATATATTTTATACGTCTATACTTATTATATTTATGAGATTTTATAGTGAATATAGATTCAAAATTTAAAAACGTATATAATATTTAATAAAAAAATAATTAATAATACGAGTATATATATAAAGTTGCCAAATTTTCCAATACATTTGAACAATTATTATTAATTATCATAGGTTATGATTATATTAGGTATTATACATCGAACGTATATGCGAGAAATATATTATTATGATAATAAATATTATATTATTATTATAAATTCGTATTTTTCTTATATTTTTTTTTCTATACACGATGGTTGAACGCTTTTGAAAATTATTCCTTTGCGTGTCATTTATAATAATATAGTTATTAACCCATATAATAATAGGGTATATACTTATTATTATAGTTATACAAATATAAATACGTGAAGGTTTATGACGTTTTATCACTCATAATATATACAACACAGGCGAGATTTTCGAACAAATTCGTCCCGGCCGCGGAACACAATATAACATTTTTAATACCTGACTATACACACACACACACATAATATAATAATATAAAATAATATATTATTGCAATATACACATACAGTATGTATAAAATATTATAGAAGCCACTCGAGCACCGTCATTTTTGTTGCGATACGATGATCACGAGTTTGTATAAATTCGACCACTTCGGAACCCTCGATCACGCGTATACTTCGGGTCCGGGGGTAAAGACGAAAGTATAATATAATAGCAATATATAATATTACAACGCGTTATTAGTGTGTTTATACTGTTTATAGGTTAGGTTAGGAAAATATATATAATATAAAAGAACTCGCGGGATGCGACGCGATAACATTATACTACACATTATATATTATACGATATATTATTATGTTTATATCGTATAATACGAATTGTGTGTATAATACACAATATATTATACCGTATTATTATTATTATTATTATTATTATTATTATTATTATTATTATTA
>JAIUCT010000009.1:8015115-8022615 GCA_021307375.1 Tetraneura akinire
ATTATTATTATTATTATTATTATTATTATTATTATTATTATTATTATCAACCTCTCGCGTTTCTCGCATACATTTCAATACGCGCTCGCTCTCGAAACGGTAACGCGATATATTCCCCGGGACCGCGCGCTATTAATGAAATAATAAAAACACACCCCCGCCATTCATTGAATATAAGTGATACACGCACACACACTCACATTCATACGTTCAACCCCTCGTGTGCGGACGACTCTAATTCTATAATTGACTCCTCGTGATGTAAATATACCATTTAACCACCTTCGGGGGTTTTATTTTTTATTTTTATACATATACACGTATACACTTTATGAATAACACAAATATATAATACCATACGTACATATACATATACACAATACACCTATAAATATTTTAATTGACTTTATTTTTTCGTTACAACAACTTTGCAGTTCAAAGAAATTAAAATACGTGGAAAAAATACATAATTAGATTTTTATACGCATTACGTGATAAAAAGGGCTCTCTACAGTATTTATATTGTTTATACCGTGGTACATATATATTAAATAACACGTCGTAGTTCAAGTATTTAATATACATAATATGTATAACTATTACATACAAATTATAATGGTTATACAAGTTTATAATTTAATTAATTTAATTTGAAATATATTTATTTATTACGTGTTATATTCATCATAATGAATGTATAAATATTTCAATAAAACATAAAATTTGAAAAAAAAAATACAATCAATAAAATATGTATATCATCATATATAGGTAGGTATTGTACATTATAATATATTGTAATTAATATTGTAGGTATATTCAAATTTATCTTATTAATTTTAATATTCTTAAATTATATTATTATATTGAACTTATAGTCACTTAATATTATATAGAGGTAGCAGGTATATATTATTATGCTTATAATTCAAAATTCAATTCTTGTTTACAATATATTTAACCTAGTCTCGTATATTTACAATGGTATTTTGATCATTGCTGCAGATAATGTATTATTATAATACGCGTATAAATGTAATATTTGTATGTAATATGCGTATTTAGTGATTAGGATCATACTGCACAAAGGGGTGCTTTATAGAGTTTAAAACCTCCTCATTGTTAATTGTTATTACAAAACTTAATTCAAAGACTATACAAATACTTAATATATTATATACCAAATACCATAGAAATATTCAATATAATGTTTGAGAAACGCTCTTTCCCCCTAGACAAAGTCTTATGCACGAACCTGATTATAGATGCGATTTCTGTATGTTTTTTTATGTATATTATATAGGTACTTATTGTTTATTAATAAACAATTGTAATTGGTGTTTTGAATAATTAACTCGATAACATTATACAAAGTCACTATAAATTAAAAGTTGTTGATTTAAATTATAAATGTATTGGATAAATGCCAATATAAAAATTCGAAGGGTAAAACAATATATTGTATGGTACTTAGATAGTTTTATTATATTTCAAAAGAATACTCAATTTGCTTAAGTAAAATAGTAAAGTAATATAAAGTAAGTTATTTTTAAATTATTATCTTTATTGGAAATTTTTATTTTCATATCAAGATTTATGGAAAGGATCAAATATATATAAACTATTGCAGATTAAAGCCTATAAAATAAATTTTTTTTATATTATTCGCTTTATAAAATGTATTTAATAATTATATAATAGTTCTATACCAATTATAATAATTTTTTATTTAAGAATTTTGAATAGTTTAATCAATTCACTTAATATTTTAGAATTAAACTGAGAATTGTTTATTTATACATTGTATGGGAATAAGATCGAGGAAGTATAATTTTGGGTAGATAGATGAAAAAGAGCATATATATAATATATCATATATAGTATATAGCGTAATACTCAAATTATATATAAGATATAACTATAATTAAATTAATAAAAAATTATATATATAAAATATAATATCTATATTTATGGCTTTTAGGTAACAATGTATATATAATTTATAATATAAATAATAAATATATGTGGCATATATTATACTCGTACATACCTATATATACCTACTTTATGTATATATTGAAAAGAAATCAATGAAAGATTTGAAAAAATTATATTTTATACATATAATATGATGTATACCTATAAGAATAAGGTATAGATTACATTATATTAGTGATGATATAATATACATATCTATATATTGTACCTTATATGTATATGAGCATATTTATATAATTTTGGTTGCTTATAAATTATAATTATAATTTTATAATTTATAATATATTATAATATTATTTTTGATATTATGCAAATTATAAAAGTAAATATTTACATATATTAACATTAATTACAGTTTACCATAAAATTTGTTTATGTATATAGGTTATATAACTAAATATAAATACATATATATTCAGTAAATATTATTAGTATCCTATACTATTGTATATTGAGTAAACTATTTTAATTTATTTATCTGTATTATGCATAATATTGTTTATTTGATTTAAATCAAAATACATTTTAATTTATTCAAGGCATATACAATATGTTTATAATAATATAATATATTAATATAAAATTATTTAAAAAAATTAATAATTTAAACATTTTCATTATTTGAATAAATATAAATAATATTGAAATATATATTATATATAGGCTCTTTAAAAATTGTAATTATGATTTATATATATATAAAGATACGTATTTTTTTTATCAATTATATTACGAGTATTATATGAATGCGTATTGGAATATATAACTTATAAGAGAGGCTATAATAATAGTAATATATGTATGGGTGTTAATTTATTTTCAGATCTTATACTATCTTAGATATATACTCGTATATATACTATATATTATATACAAATAGATATGTAAAATTCTATATATATAAAGATAATAGTATCTTAAAATATAAATATTAAAAATATTAATAATAACTGATTGTCTGATTACATATGTAAGTATACTATATAATAATTTCTTGTTTTTTTTTTTTTTATAAAACAATCATTTTAAGGAATTGTATATTATTGAAATCAAATAATACTTAATATATATTATTCTATACGATGGAATTA
The DNA here is from genome assembly GCA_021307375.1 of Tetraneura akinire. Lineage (NCBI taxonomy): Eukaryota > Metazoa > Arthropoda > Insecta > Hemiptera > Aphididae > Tetraneura > Tetraneura akinire. The sequence continues at coordinate 8,018,205 of JAIUCT010000009.1, forward strand.
GGTATACGTATTATGAAAAAAAATTAATAAAAAATTATAATAAACCTAAGAATAAAGCGAATTACTAAATATAATATAGGTACCTATATATTAGTTATTTTATTTTTGGTGGTCATGGAAAATTGTATTTATCTATATATATATATATATATATATATATGCACGCATTTTTCATTTATAGAATAATTATTACATATAATTTGGTAAAAATATAAAAAATATTTCCTGAAAAATTATATATATTTGGTCTGGAATAAATTATACGTATATTATATAATTTTATAGGTATATATATATCGAATATTATTTCAATATATTTATTTTTTATTTAGTAATTTTTAAGAATATGTAAATTGTATACTCGTACATATTAGTCATATGAATCTATTATTATTATAAATATTGTGTAATATATACAGAATAAAAATTAAATATTAATTAATTATATATTATTATTATAAAATTACTCACGTGTTATATCGTCGAATAAATAGTTATCTCAAAGCGAACACACTAAATGTGTAATTAATCCGATTAAACAAAATTACCATACATATATATATATATATATATGTAGTAATTGTACGTTTTTATGTTGTTTGAGATGACCACGTCAGATTGAAATCATCACCAAAACAAAAACAAAAAGTTATTCGCGTGTATTTATTATAATAAAAGAATAATATATTTAATATAATATAACAATAAAACAAATACTAAATATTAATGTCGACTATACATTAACTATCTATAAAAACTCGCATATATAATTTAATGATAATATGATAATATTAATTAAATGGCTATTATGTAAGAATAAATTATACAAGGTTTTCGATCGTATATTTACAATAAAATACGTGTCTGCGTCGGTATACGTATATAGCAGCGGGACGAGAGCCGCGTGCGTGTCGAGATGCGTTTCGAGTGGTTCGGTAACGTGTGTGCCGTTGCCGACTACCACCGAGCATCCGTGTTTCGCCTGATGGTTCCCGCGCGCTGTTCCGCGGCGTTCTTAGTGGTGGTGGTGGTGTCGGCATCGGTGATGGTGGGGAATAGTGTGTATAGGATATAATATTATAGCGTGCAGTACATAGTATATATATATATATATAAAACGCACCACCGCTGCTGTATATACACACAACCCCACCGACACCACCATCGTTGCTGGTGGCGGGTGCGCGTGTAAAATATTTTTCTGGGACGGACGGAACGCGGTGAGGGTTGGGACCGGAGCGCCGCCCGTTCGCCAATCGCGTGCCGGCGCCCAGATCGATATAGAACGCCGCGCTCATTCGTCCGGAAGATATGTTCCGTCCGCCAGGCGCGACTAGGCGACACACACACATACACGCGTCGCGAAGAGCGCGCGCGCGCACCTCTCGTCAGTCCAAAGCGTTAGCGGCAGCCGTCGCTTTCGCGTATACCCCGCCGTACTCACAGGCTCGTAGTATTATAATAATAATAATCATAATAATGATCATTTTTAACTCTCCGCGACGCCCTTGCTATGTCACCCACCGTCCGAGGTTCGTCGTCACCGACGCTTTTTATCTTCCGCCACCTATATATATATATATATATATAAACGCACTCTCCAACCGTTCCGCCGCCAACTGCTAGTGACACCCTCCTCATCCTATATATAATATATATGTATATATCTCCGCGAATCTCCACGCACCGTTCTCCACAAATATTATTATATATAGGTATATAATATATACCCTTTAGTTCCCGCGGATAGGCGCGCAAATATTACGCCTGCTGCAGCCGTTACGCCACGCGCGCTGATGCCCGTAACGTCCGTTTGTTTGTGTTTGCGTATTATTCGCACGCACACAAATACACACGCACATATACGTAGATATATATCAGTTATGCGTATAGGTGGGTACACGTGCTTATATTATATATATATTTTGTTGTTTTTTTCGCTCACCACCTTATATATATTATATACCATATATAGCGACCCACACGACCACGTCTATCGTGCGGTATATACCTATATAATGTATTCATATATATAACACACACGAATTTATACATGTATATATTTATAATATATACTGGTATATATTTTATGTGTGCATGAGAAGGAATGGGTATGTAATAGTTACTGTTTTCCCTTATTCGTTTTTTTCATTTTTCAGACTTTACGTGTACCTTGTGTATAAGCTCACGCAAGATCTAATTTTTATACATTTAAATGTATACATTATTATATAATAAATATAATTTATGAATATAGGTTCATATATATAATGTACTATATATGGCACGCTATAGATAATAACATAATATATTTAGTTATATAGATTTGTATATTTTTTAATATTGATTTTTATTGTTATAATCTCATAATATTACACATAATATATATTATATACGTAGAAAATAATAAGAATATAATAATTTCAATAACGGTTTAAATGTAATAAATATAGTTTAAAACAAAGCTTTATATATATAGTTACATAATATAAATAATATTATTGTTTTATAACCAGCAAATAATGCATTAATAAATATAATTTAAACTTGAAATATAATTTTTTTTATAAACGTGCGCTGTAATTCGATTTTATTATAATATTATAAAATATATTAAATATCCAAAAATAAAGATGTATATAATAACGCTCATCGTTAATTTAATTTTTGTTCACATATAATATACGCGTACATAAACGCGTATTATTAAAATTATACATACATAATATTTAATGACTTAAATGTAATTATTATTTTTTTTTTTGTTTTATGCAAATTTTATTGCAATTATATTTATAAAGCTCGACGTGAATAATAAAACTGATTACAAAACAAAGATATAGGGTGTATTATATATATTATATATTATACACTGTAATATATACCTATATGCTAAAAAATTATAAACATGCACTGCGCATTTCATACCGTACTTATAAACAGTCCGTTTATTGGATTTATGTTTGGTTCGTTGAATTTGTCGTTATTGATATTTGAAGGGGTTGAAGATCGCGTGAGGGGTTATTCTGAGAATTAATATTAAAATATATAATATATAAAACAAGTTTTCTTGTTTGCATGTAAATAAAAATAATTTTACATAAAGATATATATTATAAATTATACATTACGGCATGTATTATTAACACTATCTATTATAATAGCCAATATAGGTATATATTTATTAATATAATATATTATTATATATGATCAAATATTGAATTATTAATTTAAATAATAGCGAGTATTATATCGAATATATTATAATAATTAATGAATTATAATATTATATAAGTTATACGCAATAATTTATAAATTATCTAAATATATATAGGTATATTATTCTTTTAAAGAATACATTTTTTTTTTTTTTTTTGTTAAGTATATTCTATATCTATATATAATATAAATATATTATTTTGTTTTAATTGTATATATGCATAAATATGGTTTAAAGGATAAGCTGCAGGATTATCAAGTAACAATATAGTAACTTACTTAGAAATTTTATTTTAAGAAAATATATGAATATATATATAAATTTATATTATAATTTTTATACTTTTTACAATGATTATTTATATAATAAATGCAATTATATTGTTCTGTGTGGAAAATTAAAACTTTTAAATTTTTATTAATTTATAAAATGTTTTTATGAATTAGAAAATAAATTGATTATCTTATATTTTAATATTTCAAATTATATTGGTAGACATGGATATATATTATTAAAATTAAACAGAATGTATTTATAAAGTTTAAATCTTATACAATTAATAAAAAATTATAAAATGTTTTTATATGTTATGTAAAGTTTCACTTGAAAATTTAAATAAGTAAGGGTAGTATTTATATAGTCTATAGGTATATTATTGTATGCATGTGAGTGAAATGTGAAATATAAGTAATAAGTAGGTAAATAGTAGTAATAGGTATTATATTATATAATTTATTATATTTTGATGAAATTTTAGGAATTGTCATTAAGTGTCCGAATTTGATTTATTTATATGTATTCATTATAAATATTTAAATACGTATATAATTATATATAGATATATCTAAAAAAATTAAAATAAATAATATAAAGCGGTTATATAGTTAATCATTTATTAATAGTATATATTGTTATACTCAATGGAAATAATAATTAGATAACAAAATTCGACAACTCGTCAAAAGATTTTCTATATAATGTTATATTATATAAATATCGATTTCTAATAATACTATATTATATTATTCTTATAATTTTGTATACAATAAAATTATGATAAAATAACTTATGATTCAACATATTTTAATGGTCGCATTTATATTTTTTATCATAATATAATGCGTGTAGGTGTTCATAAAACACAATTTGTAATTTATTTAAATATTTATAGTTTATTAATATAATATAATA
>JAIUCT010000009.1:8027615-8047507 GCA_021307375.1 Tetraneura akinire
CTTAAATCTGATATCACTCGAGAATATACGCTTAAACCGGAAATGACTTGGGTAACTCTGAGGTTAAGCTCATTATATCCAAATGTAGCATATTTTTAATTATATCTATAATGTAAATTGTATATGTTATAATTAATCATTTTGTCTATTATTGTTTTCTTATTGTCATTGATTCTATATTCTTTTATTTATTATACTTTATAATAAATTATTTAATTTTTATTCTACTTAAAGACTATATACATATTATATATTAACAATAAATATTAATTTTTTTCTCCAAATGTTTGACAATATAAAATGTATAACATATTATGTTTATTGATAAAACACAGTTACTATATGATGAATAAGGCACATATATTATATATATATATACTTCCTTCTGAACGTTGACGGCGATATAGGATATAGGAGTAGGTTTATACTTATATATAGGACCGAACTGCGTCCGGTAAGATATTTATTTATACGTAATCGAACGATCGTCCATTATTTTTTTTCTTTGACTCCACCATCTGTTGAACGACGATAAGAAGAAAATATGTAGTACCGAGTAAAATTAATAATATCGTGTATCTATATATGTGTACGTATATATATTTTTTTTTTTTTTACGGCGTTTCTTACACGAAAAACAACCGTATCGAATATTATGGGGATAGGTATATATGTATATTTATAAACCTCCCTTATCCCCGGATGTGTTATATCGTTGTAACTATATATATATAAAGGTATACACGCGGCGACTCAGTCTTGCAGACGTCCGATAAACTCAGTTACGCCCCGAGTATAGTATATATCGTTTATTACAACCCTTTCCGAATGAGCTTGGGTCGCGTTTCTACAATACTTATATATATATATATATATTTGGGGCTCGTCGATATTTATTACTATTATTTTATATATATTATTATACTTAAACCCAGTTATGTAATAAACGGCGTAGGTATATATACCTATACTTATAATATTATAGGATGTATATTTTTATCCTTTCCCGATATATCTATTTAATATGTGATTATATTATATTTATGCTATAATATAATACGATGGATATCATATAAGAAAATATACGCTCTTTCAATAAAACAATGGACTTTTCTATAAGAGGATATATTTCAAATAACTGAATATATATAGTTATATATATTAGTCATTAGGACGGTCAATATTATATATAAACATATACAATATTTGATATCGGACAAGAGTATTGTATAATATATATATTTTATTAAATTTCCTAATATTTAATTGGGTATACACTATTATATATAGATATTATAAAATGTTTAATTTTGCTTTGTAATAGTAATATATATTATTATAAATAATATTACAAGTTTAATGATTTTAGATATTTTAGATATTTTAGATTTTGAGAGAAGCGAAAAATGTAGGTATATGTTGGTTTTACAATGATGTGTGTCTTTTTTTTTTATGTCTGGAGACACTTTTTCACCCCGGAAAAACTTCGATTTTTACAAACAGCTTATACTTCCGATAGGATAGTCGATAGTGGATGCAATTGGCACTTTATTTCGGTGTTAATACGAATTTCTCAAAATTGACCTTATGCGATAGGAAAAACGAGTAAAAAATGATGAAAAAACGTATTTTTCATGAAAACTGAAATTTCCTACGAATTCAATTTCAATATTTCACGATAACTATCAGGAAATTTTGAATTTAAAGACTATACATATATATTATTATCTGATAAACTTTGCTCAAAATTCAACACTATCCTCTTATTAATACCTGTGTCCCTTCTACAGCAGTACCAGCTCTTTTTATTATTATTAATCTATAACAGTATAATATAGGTACATTATTGTTTATAATAATAATTAATAAGTTCATACTATAATAAGAATAACTAATATATATTATTGTATAATATACGATATACGGAAAAGAATATACATGTATAACGTATATTAGTTTAAATTTATGATAGCTTAGATTTATAAATAATTAATAATTATATATAATATGTAAAATGTACTTAATAATTAATATAATACGGTATGTAAAATATAATTCCTGATAGTTTTATATTTTATGCTCGAGATAATTTTAAGATTATAAATAAATTATCCAGAATCATTAATCGAATATTATTTCTGCAGGTCAGTTAATTTAGACGAATCATAAATATTATAAAAACACGCGTAAATTTGAAGATTAAATTTTAAATATATTATTTATGCATTATTTATACATTTGTTAATAATTTATAATTTTTCTTTATCTCTTTCCTTCGACTATATTTTATTTTAAAAATTATTGTAATAAAAAGTAAATATAGTAAATTAATAATGATAATAAAATATAAGAAAACGATTACACTTATGTACCCTAATATTTTTTTTTTGTATTTATAAAATATCATTTCCGCATACTTAACACCCATTCGTATATATAATAATACTCGTATACATTACATTACATATATATAATATAATATATATACTCGTATAACATGTTTATTAGATGAAGTATAATTCATCATCTTTCATCCAATTGCCAATACGAGAATTAGTCTCGGATCGTCTAAGGGTGGATTACGAGAGCCTTTAATGACGGGTAAAGCGGTGTGCGTGTTATATATGATTATATATAAATATATATAATACTTTATGTGTATATAAGGGGATGATACACGCACACATTTTAGTATATTTATCGAGAGTGGATGTGACGAATTGACTATTGGCCCGCGCGATCATTCATAAATCCGACACGCGTATATTTTCGAGCGACACTTATAATATAATATATAAAATAATATTGCTTTATTTTTAACATCGCGGCGGTAGTCAGTTTCGGATAAATGATATATCGCCGGGTATATGTTAATATGGATGCGAAATTTATACAAAAATCACCAACGCTATATATTATTATAATTTATAATAAGATATGGCCACACAAGTCGATCCGTGAAAATCACGAGCGATTATATTGTTATCTGTGTAGGTAAATTATAATATTGTGTAGCAGTCGTTGATACGCAAAGTCAAAATATAAATATACGAGTACGTACCTACGACATACATTTTTATTGAACAAACCCACGTGTGCAGGTATACACGCCGGTTGCTGGTATAGTGGTATGTGTAATATACCTATAATACCTATATATACATATACGACATACCACAACTCCACAAGAATCGCGACCTCTGCAGCTGGTGTCCAACCGTCGACGTATCGTCTGTTTAGACCGCAATGTACTCGTATATATTGCGGTTTTCTCATTATATATTACATTATGTTTATATATCATATATAATATAAATGATTTAAGCCTGCAGAACGGATTAAAATGAGCTTAACTCTAATTAGTTAATCGTGTTAACACTATAACATGAGAGTATTTAAATAAAACCACGTATATTATTATTATTTTTTTTTAAAGCATAAATTTGTTTTAAATTTCTCGTATACTATAGGTTATATAGATACTTATATAAAATTATCACATAACTTTATGATTTTAAAATGTGTAAATTTAATATTTATTCTCGTGTGTGCAATCAAATAAAATTATTATATTTTTTGTAATTGATTATTTTATATTTATATATACCTGTATAGTGTATATATTAATAAGTAAAAATAGTTATACATAATACTTTACATGTTGAATTATTGACATATATATTATATATTATTTTACCGTAATTTTTTCAGGATTTTAAATCACTAACGAAATTATGTATTATTATTTTTTACATTTATTATTAACTATCATGTTGTATTTAAACGAATAGAAAACGAATATTCCTTAAATCCCCTGATAATATCACTATATGTACTTATGTAGTATGTACAACAAAAATGCGTATAATTATCGATATAGCAACAGGTGAGTATTTTGTTTATAATTTTATTTTGTTAATAAATGTAATACGAGTAACGAGTACATTAATATTATTTTTACTATTATATGTTTTTTTTTCTCAATAATTAATGAATTTTATTAAATATGATATTATCTTTATCTTATTTTAAAATCTAAATATGAGCAAAAAAAAAAATAAATAAATAAATAAAAAATAAATTTATCTTTATATTATTGCGGCTATCCAAATATAACATATATCATTTTCGTGGAACCAATATTTTTAATTATTTTTGTGAAATTATTGGATTTGGCGAAATTAAATTTTCATTTAAAAATATAAATTTGTATTAAATGAATAATTAAATTTAAATTTGTCTAATTATAATTTTCATATAATACATGATAAACGTGATATAATTTATAAATATATATAGGTAATAATAATTCAAAAATATTAGACTTACCTAAACAACGCATACTTATATTACCTATAATATAATATAGTAATATTATACAGTGAAATATAATATACATAACAATGTATAGCATTTCAACATATATGATGTATATTTTTATTTATATTTACAATATATGTAAATTTAAAAGTTAACTATCATCAAATACTCGTAATTCGTTATATTTCCCATAATATATATATTTAAACAACAATAAAAATAAATAACCGTGATATAACTTATATAACTATGTAAGTATAACATATATATATATTATAAAATTATATTAGACAATTATTATATATGAATATATGTAATAAGTGTAATATGATACAGATATTATTATACAAAATATATTGTGTGCATATATAATATGTAGTGAGATGATTGTATTAAATAAAATTATTGTTATATTATGGCAAAAGTATAATATAAAGTGTGTGTAGAAAATCATAACCTAAACTAACTACGTGTCTGCAAATAATAATAATAATCGATTTTTCCTTGTCCCGAAGCTTTTATTATTCGGTTGGGGTGGGAACTAGTGAACTGTTCGTAACCGCTTATGTCACCCGGGGGAAGGACGATAATAATATAAAGAGGGATCCGTTTTGGGAGTGCGGAGATTTTAATAATTATCTTTACATCCGTCAGTTTACCAAAATTAGCACCACACGAATAGTACTATACAGTACTTGTGAGAGGGTGTGTTTTTTCACACATAGATCGTTACGTCAATAAAATATGTGATAGTATAAGGTTAAGGTACACATACCTAAAATATTTTCTGATTCAAATTAACAAAACATTTGTTATAGTTATAGGAGATAACAATAAAAAAAGACGAACTGATACTCCTGCTGCAGGGATATAAGTGTGCAAATCATAGTGTTTAATTTTAATTAGAATTTGAATGCAATGATAAACCATTGCATTCGAATAAACAATTCTGAGCGAAGTTCAGTCAGATAATGTAGGTATATTGATTAAATTTTCAGACTTAAATGCCAAAAAATTCCAATTTTATTAAACATTATATACATAAAAATGAGAATTTTATGAAATATTTAAAGTCCTATATTTTGTAGAAAAATTAACGTAACGGTTCAAATACTTTATCACATATGCATAATACCTATGTGAATACCCAATAAATTGTTAGAATTTTGACAGAAAATTGTTAAGTTCCTAACTTCAAAATTGCCCGAGTTATCGTCAAATATTGAAATCGAATTCGTTTTTTTTATGTCTGAAGACACTTTTAATACCCGAAATAATGCTCTGATTTTCACGAACAGCATATCGCATATGTTTCCGTTTGGAAAGTGGATGTAATTAGTACTTTATTTAAGTCATTTTTCAAATTTCTCAAAATTGACCCTAGTGATAAAAAAAACGACGAAAAAACGGCATTTTTCACGAAAACTGAAATTTCGATGAATTCGATTTCCATTTTCACGATAACTCAGGCAATGTTGAAAATAGAAACTTGACAATTATATTGGGTGTTTACATATAGATACTATATTTATGTAATAAAATTTTGGAACCGTTTCGTGAATTTTTCTACATTATATAGGACTTTGAATAATTCGTAAAATTCTCCTTTTTATGTAGGTATATAATGATTGATAAAATTGACAGTTTTGGGTTTTAAGATCTGAAAATTTTGAAGAAGTATATTTACATATTACTTAACATGATATATTGATATCACAATATTAGAAAAATCTCAAGTGTCAATTTTTTTTTTATAGCTGTTTAATGTTGATATTTTTAGTTTAAACGAAAGTCTAAGATCCATATAAGTATTCTACTTCTCGTTATTTCTCAATACTTTTACAATAAAAATTAATAAATAAGCCAATAAATTTCGAAAATTTTATTAAAGTACCTATACTAATATATATCTTAACGCATTTCCAATATATTAAAAAAATTTCAAGTCTCAATTTTGTTCCTAGGTGGTTAAAGTAGAAATTTCAGTAAAATAAATATTTAAAGTATTTATATGAATTTTTCTTATATTTCAATATTTTACAATAATGTTAAATAATAAAGATAAAAATTTTAAAAATTTTATTGAAGCTCAAATGACTTTACTTAACTCAGTTTCATTTAATTGTGAATTATTAAATTTACGTTTTTTTTTTTTTTTTTTATAGCTGTTTAATGTATAAAAAGCAAGGGAAGGGATTCAGGTATAAAGAAGAGGATAATAGTGCTGAATTTTGATTAACATTTGAATGCAATGATAAATCATTACATTCGTAAAAACGATTTTGAGCGAAGTACTGTCAGATTTGGGTATTTTTAGATGACTCATTTAGGGGTTTTATAATAAATTATTTATATTGAACGTAGAGATGACTGATAAATATAAAAATTGTAATTGGTACAAATATACCTATCTGATGAACTTCGCTCAAAATCGTTTTCACAAATGTAATGATTTATCATTGTATTCAAATGTTAATCAAAATTCAACACTGCCTTCTTTATAGATACAGGTATAGACACCAGTATTCCTTCCCTTGCTTTTTAAGTTTAACAATACACCTATTATTATGCACATAACGTAATGAAGTAATGAAGTATATAAATTGATTGAAATAAATTAACTTTGATTAGATCGCGATTAATCTCGACAATATACACGCGTGTCGGTATTTAGGTTTTAGTATAAACAATAATATATTATATAATTTTTGAATAATTATTGTAAAAATTGAAGAAAAAAAATTTATTACTTAATTTTATAAATTGATGTAATTAGTACAACTGTAAATGTACATTTTATAGTTGATATTTTTTTATATATATCAACTTTTTTTTTCTACATTATACTTTTCATATACGTGCGCAGATAATAAATGTCTATAATTATGCATACGCATATATAGTATATAAAATGTCCCAATTTTTTTTTTTTTTTTTTTACCGAAAAACAAGCTTCTACTCTGTCATGAAGGCAAATATACATATAACAATCATTTTGACGAAACACCGTATATATATATATATAAACGCAGCCTCTTTTATGCGTCCCTGAATATTAATAAATTTCGCCAAATGACTTTTCCATTCCAGCAGATAAACCGGGTGCGCCTATATACAGTTCCCTTTCATCGCTTATACATATACATATATATATTGTATATAATATATAGGGCCGTGTTACATTATTATTATATGCGTGTGTGTGTGTGTGTGTGTTTATAAAATGATGAAAAACAACAACCGTTTAGCTATCACGTGTATTTTGTACGAAAGGGGTAACCGTTGATAATGGTGGTCGTATACGCACGCACACGTATATACATATATATTATTATATATGTATGTACATGCGATGATAATACATATTATTATTATATAGATATGGATATGGATGGTGTGTGTGTGCGAATGTGCGAAGGACAGAGCGGAGCGAGCGGTATAGCATATAATATATACATAAAAAATAAAAATAAATGCAACAACAACCCTTTGACCGGTTCAAATGCTTTTTCAACCGAAAAGTTATTGTTTTATTTTGCATAAATACGGTCCAGGTTATATAACGGGACTACGCTTTTCATCGTGTATAAATACGTGTAACTATACTGCGGCACTCATGGTCCATTACATAAACACACACCTCGATAAGCACGAATCATTATTAAAAGCCCATACATCTTCACCCCAAACCACCTACTCGCTATATTTCTCACCTTTTATTTATATTATTATTATTATTATTATTATGATTATGATTTTCACGATGATATAATGAAAAAAACGACATAACAATATATACATTAATATCAACTACCTTATACCTACTTCTCGTAGTAGGTATATAAAATGTAGGATTATTATCACACAGATAAAAAAAAAAGTAAAAAAATAAAATTGTTTATTATGATATGAAGGTATATAATATTACAATATAATGTAGATTTCTGCACACTTTCAGAGTATATAAAGTGTATTATATATAAATTTAAATTTAAATGTTTTGCAATATTATCATTTTTATAATGTTTACCAAAATAAAATGTTATTTTTGACCCAAAAATTTGTAGCCAAACAATTTTTATTTAATAATATAATATTATTTACTTATTATATTTTATATTTTATTAATAATATTATTATGTTTAATTTTAATTATTAACTATACCTATTTATAATGTCGCATATTATATTATGTAATACAATAATAATATATTATATTATAACTTTATAAGACTGATAATAAATTATTTTTAATTTCACTCTTTACTAGCAATTTGGTATATATATAATATATTATATATATAGCTGGTACTGATATTGAAATGTAATATTTATATTGTATGAATAAGCCGCATGAATTATAGTCATAATAATATTATGAAATATAATATGAATATCTAATATTTTTGAACTTTCTGATTTTATATAAATCTTTAATTTTATGATATATTATTATTATTATCTTTTATTATACCTACCTGTATTTGTACCTACGTTCTATAGAAACGGTATACAATATTACTCGTATTTATCGAATCAAAAGTTTTTTAATCATTTTTTTCAAAATGGTAAATATAATTAATATAAATATACCTACTTATATAGGTACTGAATACTGATCACTGTTACATTTTTTGTTTTGTTTTAAACACAATGTTTTATACATTTATGGTTATATTAATATAATTTTTTATTAATTTCAATTAAAATAAACCTTTAAAAATTTCTTAAGATTGTTAACAATTAGTAAGGAAACAAAATTTTTTATGGCCATATTATAATGTCAAGTACTATTAGATCATATATTAATACTACAATAAATATATATTATAATATTAATAATAATAATAATTATAATAATTATTATAATTAGGTACTTATTAGAATATTTTTGTAGGTATTCCTACGCATAATAATATGTGCAACGATTTTATACTGCTGCAGTATTCGCAACGATAGCAGCTGCTTTCTTATACAAACAATATAATAATATATAGGTATACATTATATTTATTTATATATTTATAAATTTAATGCGTGTGCATATTATATTATTATGTATAATAATATGATCTACATGTGTTTCTCAGACTCTGCGGAAAGAAAAAAAACATAATAATAAATAAATAAAGAGAACCGCGTTCCCGTCGAGGTCATTATATTATTATTATTATTATTATTATTATTATTATTATTATTATTATTTTATACGAGTATATGTTGTATATAACGAAAACTAAGATAATGGCTTGTATCAAGCTGCGTCCGCGTGCAAAGTCAAAGGGGTCGTGTCGATACCGAGTTTGATGTTATCTGCGGCGATTATACACATGTATATTATGTGTACACAGTAAGTGTGTGTGTGTGTACCATTACCTGGGTATACGACAATACAATAATACACATGTAGGATCCATGGGAATACTCGGCCGGGGTCCGTGGGTTTAATTAAGGGTTCGGAAATCGGTGGGCATTACTGGGCGTTTCTAGTGCGGTAAAAGGCTTAAACATCATCGCATTGTCGCAACGTTTTTCGCGTATAGTCAGTACCCAATTTCGTGCACACGACTTTTTGTTATAGGGTGTTTTTTTTTCAGCAACCAAATGTCATGTTTCCGCTTTTGCAAGTATCTTAAAATATTATAAAATATATGAATTAGTTTTATAGGTATAACGCGTATTGAGAACTAATGATTTATTGTCATTAAAAACAAAAAACAAAACTGGATACAATCGTCAATTATTTTTGTTTTGAAAAAAATAATATAGAAAAATTGCTTCAAACTAAATTAACAAAAACTTTCGAAAATATATGAAAACTAATCGTAATTTATAATACATATATAAAAGAATATTATTTTCTATATGGCCGTAAATATTTATGAGTACCTATATATAATATAATCTTAAAAATGTACCCAAGTATATATTATATTTTACGCGTACTTAAATTACTTCCAATATTACCGTTTATAGTTATTTAAAATTTAGGAAGCCAACACAACGCGTCCTATACAATAACTGCCTGTCATAATAGATAACAGCCAAAACAATGATTACGATATGAGATAACGTGGCAAACAAATGCAAAACAGCTATACATGCGATAGGAACACTCGGTTCTTTCGTAAATTATATATCGGATAACTTTTTCAATTAAGTCGGAAGTTTCGTATTATACCTCGCGATAAGAACCTGTAATTTATATACATAGTATATAGTAGATTCAATTTAAAACGAAGGAATAAAAAAATGTATAAGTGAAAATGCGTTATGTATAATTTGTATATATAATCCGCAACTGTGTTTTTAATAAAAGTTTTCTAGTGCGACATTGCAAACAACGACAAAATGTAAAAGATTATAAATTTGCGTCGTATATACACAAACTACGGAGCTTTTTTTTTTCTCTATCATAAGTCATAACGATTCTGTGTATTTAAGTATTATGAGTATATGCGTAAAGTGTATAGTAAGAAAAAATATGAAATATAAATAAATAATACTTCACGTGGAAAAATAATCAAATGTACAACCGGTAAAACAAACAATGTTTTATTATAACATTTAACACTTTAAGCTTTAAAAACACCTCTGACATGTCGTAGCGTTTAAAAAATAACTTTTTAAATTAAATTAATTTTTTTTCTTATTCTGATAACAGAAAGAAAAGTTTAATATTAAAATTATGTTTTACATTTTATACGCTTATGCATAAAACACAAATTGAAAAGGCATAAGTACTCTCTTATACATAATATTATTACAAATAGAATTAACATTTATAACTACAGTATAAAAAATTATATTTAGTCAATATATAACTTATAGGAGTTATCAAAGTGTTTACTATTCATTATTATATATTATTTAATAATATATAAATATAAAATAATATTATATATAGTTACCACACGATTAATCAGCTATAATATTAGTGTTATTGCAGGATATCTTTTATTTCATGATCCTTTAAGTTAAAAATGAAGCCTAAAATTAATAATTAATTATTTAAATAAAAAATATTAATTTTCATATGATATTTAAACTTTAAACTGGAGGTTTTTAAGGTTTTTACTTTCATCCAAGTGGAGGATTATTCAGCATAAAATACTCGTATATCTTAAAATGTATAATATAGATAATATACGAGTAATTTTTTTCTTTATTGTATCGATTTTTATAAATATACAGGAAGTATAATATTTTATTTTTATTTCGTTTAAAATATAATAATTTAAAAATAAAATATATTGATATGATAGGGTTAAAATTATTTTATTTTTTAATATTCGTATAATATATAAATGTTCATTACTCTGATATTCCGATTAATTTAAAATGCATAATAATATATCGTATTCAACAGGTTATTTGAACTATACTTATAATTATAATATTCTAGTTTTGGAACTAGTATTATTATGTGTAATTGCGCTAATGGCTCGATAATGTATAGTGCGTATATACATATAAATACGCGCCGCGTCTTCACGCATTTCGACAAAGAGTATTCGGGTCTATTGTACGCGCGGCATTTGACTGCGGGAGCTTGCCGATATAAATGAATGAGACCTTTGTGCTCCTTGTCTACAGGCGGTTCATTCCATCAGTTCACATCAGCACGACAGATTGACGATTTTTTTCCTTATAATATAATACCGATTATTATTATTATTGTCTGAATGTTTTTTTTTTCGCCTACCTAATACTGGCTTCGGTTACAATAATTGCATGTTAGGCCAACTTCTCACGTCCAAATACGATTTACGACAATCGTTTTGTACACGGTAGTAAACAATTGACTTTAGACTATTATTATTATTTTTTTTTTTTAATATCGTTTGTTCTCCCCAATGATGTTTTTGTATCAATGATAACATAATATAATAATAATATACCTCATACGTATATAATATTATATAATATAACCGCGTGCGCGTTTTATCTGAACTTAATAGCCTTACATATATGTATTTATTATTGGAAGCAAGGATACTGTATGAATGTTTTTTTTTTTTTTAATGATATTTAACAATAAAGTTAAATAGTAATTTTTAGTAAAAATAATATTATACACGATATTATTTGTTTTTAGTATAATATTCGAATATAGTTATTTTATATCGTCGTCAACACGCGTGCCACAAAAAATGTAATATAAGTTGTAGAAAAAATATAACGTATAATGTTTTTAACACAATCATATACTCGTATATTATAATCACCATTAAAATAAATAATTTTCGCATTATATATTATATTTATACATTCGTATAAATAATATAATTGCGTAAACAAAACAGGTATGATCATTTAAAAAATAATTATGGCTTTTATTCATCAATTTTATATAATATATTTGATTAATTTGTAAACTCTTTTAATTTATCATATTATAATATCTGAAGAATTGTAATTGTAATGAGTTTTTAAATGATAAAATATAATCATATCATAAGATAGTATAAATAACTATTAAAATTTTGAAAATTTACGCTTGTTATAAAATATATTAAGAATATATTATATCTGAAAACAAAAATTTGGTTAGGCGTATAATATGCGTGTTAAAATATAAAATAAGTTAAATACCTACACATCAATTTATTCATTTGTAGGATTTTTACATTCTTTTGAGTTTTTGACATTGTAAAACGAACACATTTTTGCTAACCAAATAATTGTAATAAAAAAAAAAAAAAAAATGTAAAATAGTTACTATAAATCATTCTTGGTAATCTCACCTGATAATAATTTCTTTTTGTAGTTGACACTTATTTTACGATTTTTATGAACCTCCCCCAAACACTCGAATAATATTCGTATCAATGGCATATAGTATATACAATATAGGGACAAATTGTCTCTACACCCTCGTAACGGACAATGCGCGAATGTTCTCTGCAGGACGTCGAA
This sequence comes from Tetraneura akinire, assembly GCA_021307375.1. Classification (NCBI taxonomy): domain Eukaryota; kingdom Metazoa; phylum Arthropoda; class Insecta; order Hemiptera; family Aphididae; genus Tetraneura; species Tetraneura akinire. The sequence goes on from JAIUCT010000009.1 coordinate 8,040,855, forward strand.
TAAAAATATATTATTTTTTCCTCCTCTTTTTGGACGATAATTCGCCGTCTTAAAGAATTCTATTCATTTGATATCTGTTCTCTTTTTTTTTACGCCTTCTGAGCCGTTTGTTAGAGTTTACGAGTGAAAAAAGATAAATTTAGGCGCATAAAAAAACACATGTCTTCGTAAAACCTTTTCCACGTACCCGTGTTCAAACAATAATTATGTTCAAAAGATACTTATATGATTTCACGTTATTATATATAAAAACGATTATAAAAAAAAAAGAATTCAAAAATATCCATTCAAAAGTTTATTTTTAAAAGGTCAACGCCTCCGTTTTAATAATCTTTAAATACTATTATAGTTAGGTATATCTTATATTCTATTGAAAAGCATATATTTTTTTTTTTTTTTTACTTCATTCGTAATTTCAGTTAATAATATATAAAAGTATTGACGTATTGTACTATAGAATGTCGTTTTCATATTAAACCTGAAAAAGTTATACAAACATTTTTTTTTTTTTTTTTTGAATATTCCATTAATGTATAAAATATATTATATACAATAAAATAAACAGCGGTAAATTTTAAATAACAATATATTTTATAACTTTTATTTTTATTACCTATTAAAATATAGTACTTATTTAAAATAAACAACATTTTACTATGTACCTACACGTATATTGTATGTTTGAAATTTTTATTTGAAATTTTTTTTGTAGTAATATATTTAAAACAACATTGTAATAATTATATCATATACGTATACAGTGATTCACTTGTCTTAAATATCCTAAACTTTAATGTATAAATTAATAAGGAATAATAGAATAATGTATATTTAACTTAAAATACGTTTATACTTAATGCATAATATTATTTTCAATTACTAAATGCCTATAATTAATAATTTAAGCATATTATTGTTTTTAATACTTACTATACTTATTATTATAATACTTTAGACCTTACAGAGTAAGTATATTAAAATCTTTATAAATAATTACAATTAACAAAGAAGTTTTGTAATTAAATATATTTTAATTTAAAGCTAATTAAACAATTTATAAACTATATTGATTAATTTATTAAAATATATGAGAATTGTATACCTTATAATTATATATATTTACTACTATTTATTGCTATTTGTGTACCTACATATTTTTTACTAATTTTTCAGTTAATGTTATAAAAAAAAAATAAATAAAAATACATTTATTTTATCGTTAATATAATAATATTAGAAAATATGTAAGTACTCCATTATGTTTTATATAAATATTATATAAAGTAATAAAAAAATCCATTTTAAAGTATTTAAAGTATTAAATGGAAAAAAATTTACTGCAAATAATTGCACTTATTGTATTTTATATGATAAAAAATATATATTTTTTTGAAAACATTTAAGAGGATTACTAGTAAAAAAAAAAATTCCATTCGTTGTAATAGTATATTATATTCCACCTGATCTCGTTTGTTGGATGCATTTTTTTTTTTTATTATTATTAAATATATAATATTATAAAAGATTGTAGAAAACTATTTTAGTCGTCTATCATTATTGTTATAGTGAATAATGTATTGTTGATATTATATAGGTAGTTAAATGGATAGATGGATACTTGTTAAGCTGTTGTGAAGATATGCACTGAAGCATACACAAAAGGAAGCCCTTTACTGTTTCTTGCTTAGGGTGTCTTCAAGTTTACGATAAAAATAATTCAAAAAAATTACCTAGTAAAATTTTTATATATATAATATGTATTCTATATTACAGAAATTTAAAATTATTTTTAAATTAGAAATAAAATAAATACAATTGACATTTGACACACATCATTTGTAAACCAATACATTCTTTATTGATTCTAAAAACTAATATAAATATAATTACATACGAGTGTGTGTTATGTTATATAATTTAAATAATTATTTATCAATAATAGTAAGGCAGTGAAATAAATACATACATATAGAAGAATTACGAATATTATATAGTTTGCGGGTAATTATTTCTTGGAATATGCAGTTATTGTTATATCAATAAATTAAATAATGAAAATAAAATTACTAACATTTATTATAATATATAATATTATACCTGCTACTTATATATTACTGTTAACTGATATTTTACGAATTTAATTATCCTATATTTGCACTAATTTTTTAAGGTTAAAAAAGTTTGAATGTATTTTATTTATATACATACTTTATTTTGTATACCTATAGCTACTACCCAAATAGTGGAAAAACAAATTATTAAAGGCGATTGATTTGGTTATTGGTTATATATGAAATATGTAAATATTCGCGTCTTATTGAATCCAAAATACCGTATTGTTATACAGTTAACCGATCGTGGTTTTGCGGTTTCACATAATTCACACAATCGTTGGCATTTTGAATGCCACCACAGGTTACCTTCGACTGGTTGTCAATCAATAAAATGTGTATTTATTGGTATTTTCATTAGATATTCTAGATATTATAAGGACCCCATATTATATATAAACGGTTTTATACGTATAGTTTATAATTGTCTAAGTGAGTTTAATGAGAACAATAGAAGGGGAGATGAACATATTATACGGAGAACGGTCAACACAATCCTATATAAGTATATAATATAGTTTAATGGGGAAAATTTTTATTAGATTAAATTTGTATTGTACAACACTATAATAGAGGTATATTATATAATATTGTAATAAGAATAGTCGTTACAAATTTAAAGATTCGATATTTAGTTTTAGATTCTGAGCGAAGCGAAGAATGTATTGGTTTTACAATGATGTGTGATTTTTTTTTGTTTTTTTTTTTGTTTTTTTTTTTTTTTTATTCTGAAGACATTTTTACTACCCGAAATAATGCTCCGATTATCACGAATAGGGTATGTTTCCGGTAGCAAAGTGGATCTAGTTGGTACTTTATTTAGGTCATTTTTTGAATTTCTCAAAATTGACCCTAAGCGGTAGACAAAACTTGGAAAAAATGACGAAAAAGCGGCATTTTTCACGAAAAATGAAATTTTGACAAATTCAATTTCTATATTTCACGATAACTCAGGCAATTTTTAAGATAGCGACCTGAAAATTTTTTTGGGTGTTCACATAGCTATTATACATATGTGGTAAAATTTTGGAACCGTTATGTTAATTTTTCTACAAAATATTAGACTTTGAATATTTCGTAAAATTCACGTTTTTACGTATATAATGTTTGATAAAATTGGCAATTTTGGGTATTTTGGTCTGAAAATTTTACTCAAGTATACTTACATATTACTTAACATCATACTAAAATATTATAAAAATCCATTGTCAAAATTTTTTTTTATAGCCGTTTTAAGTTGATATTTTTAGGAAAACGAAAATCTTAGAATCCATACATATAAATAAATATTCTGAAAACACTTTTACTACCCGAAATAACGCTTCGATTTTCACGAATAGCGAGTTTCAGATGTAAAAGTGGATGTAGATGGTACTTTATTTAGGTCATTTTTCGAATTTCTCAAAATTTACTATAAGCGGTAGAAAAAACTTCGAAAAAATGACGAAAAAACGGCATTTTTCACGAAAAATGAAATTTTGACGAATTCAATTTCTACATTTCACGATAACTCAGGCAATTTTTTAGATAGAGACCTGAAATTTTTTTTGAAGGTTCACATAGCTATTATATATATGTGGTAAAATTTTGGAACCGTTTTTTAAATTTTTCTACAAAATATTGAACATTGAATATTTCGTAAAATTCTCGTTTTTACGTATATAATGTTTGATAAAATTGTCAATTTTTGGTATTACGGTCTGAAAATTTTATTGAAGTATACTTAAATATTAATTAACATCATACTAAAATATTAGAAAAATCCCTAATCTAAATTTTTTTTTATAGCTGTTTTAAGTTGATATTTTTAGTTCAAACGAAAATTATAATCTGACTGAACTTCGCTCAGAATCGTTTTTTCGAATGCAATGGTTTATCATTGCATTCAAATTATAAATAAAATTAAACGCTATGGTTCGCACACCTGTATCCTGTGCGGCAGGAGTATCAGCTCATCTTTTTTATTATGAATTTGCAAACGTACAATTTTAAATCACATTATATAATATTCGCTCAACATGAAAGTACGCATAAATATTTTAATAATATTATATTTTACAATAAATTAATAAACTGCAGTAGGTATAATATATACGTAATTGGATTTACTACTATATAGCTTAAATACGTTTTACTTAACTCAGTTTCAATTAGTTGTGAATTATTACATTGACTATTTTTTTTTATACCTGGTTAAAATATAAAAAAGTAAGGTAAAGGATACTGGTGTGGAAGGGATACAAGTGTAAATATGATGGTGTTGAATTTTAATGAACATTTGAATGCAATGATAAATCATTACATTCGAAAAACAATTCTGAGCGAAGTACTGTCAAATTTGGGTATTTAGGGGAATCATTTAGGGGTTTAATGATAAATTATTTATATTGAACGTAGAGACTGATAATAGATGTAAAATTTTATTTGGTTCTTATATTATCTGATGAACCTCGCTCAAAATCGTTTTCACGAATATTATAATGATTGCATTAAAATGTTAATCAAGATTCAACACTATCCTCTTTGCACCTTTATCCCTTCCCTTGCTTTTATTAAACTTTAAATTCATTAAATAATAATTATAATTAATGTAACGTATATTTTTATTTACGATTATTATTATAATTTTATATTATTTAAATTTCACTTCATATTAGTTCCCTAATCGTTAATATTTTAAATTAAATTTATAAAATGAATCTAATTAATAAATAAACATTATTATAAGTAATTGTTGTTACCTATAATAATTATAAAATCAAAGAAAATAATACTAGTGTAGTATAATTAATATCATCTACCTACTGTATAAATTTTAAAATCGAATTCCAGCAATACTGGAATTACGAATACTATACGTAATTATTGGTTTTAATTGATGCAAATATTTGAAAATCATTGATTTATCATAAATTCATATCACTGCTACACGCCAAAATATACAAATAAAATATAATATCTACTATTTTATGTAGCTAGCTTTCTCCCTTTTCGATTTCAATTACCTAATTGATATTTTGGAGTGAAGTGTGTAGACTATTGCACTCTGGAGTCTGTAGGTAGTATGTAAAATTTGGATATTTTAGGGACTGATAAATCGTTAAAATTCATATCTATTCAAAAATACATTGTTCATACTCAAATTATGTTTGGACTAATAATTAAATATTCTCCCTTAACTATATTATTGTTCCAACATTACTTATTATTGTGTGTACAAATGGAATTATATTCGATGTATTGTAACTAGGGGTGCGGAATACTATATATAAATATACAGTACCCACACACACACATACACTGTATTATAATACGTATATAATACACTTTATGCATAATACGAAAAATATATACAGTACGTTTAACTCTGCAGATAATCTCACAATTTGAGCTTACTGTCAAATGATATTATCATTTTGAACGTTAAAATTATCATATTAAGACCTACTACATATTATTATTTGTATAATATAACGTATTGTATTTAATTTTATTGACGTACAAAAGGAAAAAAAAAATTAAGTGTATGTTATAATTTACTTTTTCACGTTTTAATACTTAAATATTATGTTTAATTGTAATAAATATACCTAATATAAATTTACACGTTCGTATGAAAAATAAAAATAAATAAATTTATGTATTATCATACGTTAATTTAAAACGTTATTGAAACGTTCGTACTTTATTCATAAAATTTGTGTACGTTTGTTTGTTGTTTCACGTAAGTATAATATTTACAATTCACTTGTTCATAAGAAAAAACAAGGAAATATTAAAATAGACAATAATAAATATATTTAATTTAATAATACAAAATATTAAAATAATTGAATTTAGATTGTAAAAATAAAACGACAGCAAAGTTAATATATTAATACATGTACTTAATATAATTTTTTTTTTTTTTTTATCGAGATATATAAATATATAATAATATTAACAGTTGCGTTATGTGAAATTATAAGTAAATCGAATTATTATATATGATCGTTTATTTTGAATGAAAAAAGAGATTAAACGTAGATACCAATACCTTGTTTATGTTGTGCGATTATATGGTTCGAGTAGGTATAGGATAGATTTATAAAACAAAAAATAATATTATTATTATACGTATATTTGTTATTTTGTTATTACTATGACGTATTTATAAGAACTAGCGGGAGACTTAAATAAAATAATGCGTGTACAATAATGCGTGTACATTATTATACGCGTACGTAAAATAATATTATAATTCTCGAAACGGAGACCTGGGTGAGTTATTCCATCCGAGAAAATACGTACTTCCGAATAATAATAATGTGCCCAATAATTCTGCGTGAAAATGGAAGAAAATCGCGACTAATTCTCAGGACCGTGTATTATGTACGCTTGTAAATGTATATTTTCGAGTAGGTTATATAAATATAATTATCGAATGAGTATATAATAATAATAATATATAGTAATAATAATAATAATAATATATAGTAATAATAATAATATATAGTAATAATAATAATAATAATAATAATAATAATAATAATAATAATAATA
>JAIUCT010000009.1:8050668-8115302 GCA_021307375.1 Tetraneura akinire
ATTATTATTATTATTATTATTATTATTATTATTATTATTATTATTATCATCATAATGAAAACGTTGCGTTTGGAAAATCGCGGCGACGGCCGTATATAGTACATAGGACATACTATCGAAATCGACACGCGCTCGACAAAGTCAGATTTTATATACATTTTATTGTCATGTTATTATTAGATAATATTCTATGAACGCGTATATGGTTCAAAAGCATTGTTACGAGTCTTACGTATATTATATTATATACTCGTATATATATATATAAAGTCCGTATATATATAAGTAAAATCTCTCGTGTTACATAGAAAAGTATATATATATATTGTTTAGTTAAGGTTCAGTTGTCATTGAAAATGTTATTCTTAGCGCGCACGTTATATTTTTGTCGCGTTCATATACAGGTACCTACGACCTACCTATATATATAAAAAAAAAGGACGATTTTGTACCACGTGTATAGTAGTTTTTTTTATTTTTTACAAAAACATATTTCACGTACAACACGTACGATTCTTTCGATGAAAATACCTTTTACTTATTATACTTTTTGAACTTTTATACACAAAGTTTATTAAATTATTATAAAATAATATTTTGAAATATGTTTTTTTTTTTTTTTTTTTTTTTTTTTAGAAATATTATTGAAAATTCGACCGAACGCAAATTTTGTACACATTATTTGTTAATTATTTTAATATGGCGTATAATTTGCATAATACTATTTTCACGTTGATCATTTCTTGTGGACGTTGAAGAACTCGCGTGTGCACGAATATTTTATGATGCGCTCTTGGGCGTTGCAGCTTGCAGATGGACATATAAATTATAGGTATGTATTTTCGTTCCGCGTATATATTTAAACGTATTTGTCTTCTTTTTCTTTTCAAATACGTTTAAATATTTTAGTGGCATGAATGTGTTTATATACCTACTTAAAAAGTTAAAATATACCTGGACGAATGTGAATCAAAAAAATTTGTGTCCGTTTGTGAATAAATAATAGATATAACAAATATAACGTTATTTTTTCTTTTTTTGGTACTGTAATTAGGTCTGTTCTCGTTCGTTTTTTCCTCGTTATTTAATTATTTCATATACTTTTATTTTTCACATTGTGTGTTAGTGTGTTACTAATATCGTTCTTATATTGTACATACGAGATACGACGTCGTATTTTTATCGTAACGATTCGATTATTTTCGTCGGAAACGCGTTTTTCGTTACAGACACGATCAAATTAGATTCCATAGATATTATATTATATTATGCTTTTCCCATTATATTATTTTATTAAAATGGCATTTCCATCTCCCCGGACCCGTCTGTATATCGGGGCAATATTTATACGTTCCGTCGATGAACGCGGGTTCGTATTGAGGCCTATAATATATTTCGCACGTCGTGCGTGTTCGCGTTTGTCTCGCGCGGGCGGCAAAAAAAAAAAAAAAAAAATATAAATATAAATAACTGGAGATTTCTCGCAGAATCTGTTCGGAGTACCAGTTATTATATATATATATGCGATATACACAACTATATATTGGATGTACACAGACGCTGACGGGAGCAGTAATTGAACTGGAACCCTCTGCAGACAAAATGACAACCGAGCTGTCAACGCTGCGGTCGTGTTATCTCTTATCGGCAGAAAAAATCCTTTTTCCCTCGTATCTGCGTTCACTCGCCACCGTCACATCTCTCCGAAGTCTATTATATAATAATAATTATTATTATAATAACAATATATAATATGTATATACGACACCTCCGCAAATGGTAATCCCTCGCGGATGCTGCAGTACGCTCGTATATAGTCGCGCGGTGGACCGTTTGTATATTACAGTAATTATGTCTGGCGCTATATAATAATATAATACGAGTATAATATTATATTATTTATGAGTCATGACTATAAATGTTTTGGTCAGAACTTAAATATATTATAGTTTGTGGTGTGTGTGTGTGTGTAGCCTTTTTTTATTATAAAAATAAGTGTTAATATAACTACTAACCGAGATGAATATTTTGTTTGAAAAAAAAATAAAACCAAACACGGTATCCATATTATATTGTCCATAGAGAAAACAAAACCTAATCAAAATTTAAATTCCAATATCTGTAGGTACGTTTTTGAGTTTTATTTTTTTCCCGTACAAAACAAATTTGTATAAAATTGTATGTTTAGAAATAATTATGAATCGTGATAAAATATAAATTTAATTATTTTATTTATTTTAAAATGAGCAAATACCTTATATTATTTTTTAATAACAAAATTTTTTTTATGGAAGACTAAACCATTATTTGTGATCCGGAAACAATGCCGGCCCTATGCATTTTGGGGCCCAGTGTAGATTTTTTCGGGGCACCATATAGTTTTACAAGTTTTATAGTCATAAAGTAGAAACCCATTTTTTTTATATTTAATATGTTTAATTTTACAATTGATAGAAAAAATATATAAATAAAAAACAAAAACTTCAATAACATATTTAATTTTACAATTTTATTACCTATGGCCATAATGAATGGTATTGAATCACGTATAAAATATATTTTTATATTTTAGTATATTTGCTGGTATACTTAAAGGCTGCATGGAACCGCTATTGCCTTTACCGCCGTCACTGCCCGGAAAGTAGAAGTAAACCACAAGCTCATCCACAGCTGATGGGTCACAAATTTGTTTTTAAAACGATTTTCAAGTAAATTAGGTAGGTACTCATTTTATGAAACCATACTTTTTAGTCAACAATTCAGCACATTTTCTAATGTTAATGACATATTTATATAAAATTATTCATTTTAATGCATTCAAAAATATTATAAGAAAATAAATTTATTCAACACAAAATTATCCAAAATCCAAAGTTTAATAGAAAAAAATAAAAAATATATGTAATCTGATTATATTTCAGTCAGTGAAATTAATTTTGAGAATTGATGATATTCTTTCTAATATGGCGTAAACGTAAGTGTTATAATATTTAAATCAAACTATCAAAGGTAGGGTATAAAGATAAAGTGTAATATTACGTTTTACTTAAAAATAATTAAAAAACAGAAAATCTATAAATTATTACAAAATGTTATAAAATAATTTATTCATTAATATTTATACACAATCTAGTGATGTAATTTAACTAAAATAAATTTATATTTTGAACGATAGATGTCACTGTAGGTTAATAAAAAAAGAAATTCACTTTTAGTAGCCAAGGTGGATATATATCCACCTTGTTAGTAGTTAATGAAGTAAAAGGTAAAACCCATGACCAAATTTAGTTATTTGACCATGGTAAAAAAACTGAGAAACAGAGAATGAAGAAACACAAATTTGTTGTCGTCGATAATACAAATAATGATGCTGTTGAAGCAGTGGCGGCTCGTGATGTTAAAAATAGGTGGTGCGCAAAATATTAATAAACAAGCATTGATTATGTAATATATTTTTACTGTTTTAAATAAATAATATATCTTATTAATATATAAATAACTTATAATAACTTAAATTTTAATTTTAATTTAATTATTTTTGTATATAAAATCGAGTCTTCTCTCTTTAGATTCAGAAAATAGGTCTATTACTTTATTATTAAATCGATACGGAAATTACGGTATAGAAGATAACAAGTAGGGAATGCTGGACTTATATTGGGTATAGAATTTTATCAGCATATTCTGCTGGAAAATCTTATTATAGATAAGTTTAAGTATATAATTTGATGGAAAAGGAAAATACGTACTTAGTACCATATTAGATAGGTAATAATGTAATATTATTTTCTATACAAAATTGAGCAGATTATTTAATGATTACTTTATGTAATAATTCTATACCGTGCAGAAATCAGAATACAAATGGAAAAACCTCCAAATTAAACGTAAATAAAGTTAATTTTAAAAATCGGTTCGCAGTAGTAACTGCGCACCCAGTTGCATTGTATTTCGCGATGCCCCCACTCGTCGATCATGCGTATTTTATATAGTCGTGTGGTGCTGTCACAGTGTTGCGCACCGATTGATGTGTGCATATTGCATACCTGTTATTACTTTAGGAACAATAATATGTATATGTTCATGACGTTATTAGTTCGTTACCGAAAAATATTTTTGAATAATGTTTTTTTAATGGCCTCCGATATTTTTAATGAACAATTTATAACGATTAGGTTTTAAGAAAAATTATAAAAATTATTTTTATAAAATGGCATGAGTCATGAGGTGCGTTTGCACCTGCGCACCTAGGCACGAGCCGCCACTGTGTTGAAGTGTTGATACAGCTGAAAATGTTCAAAGTAATGTGGATGATTTAAAAAAAGGCATGAAGAGGATCAGATATGAAACTAAATGAAAAAGGAATATTCTCCCACACAAGTACATCACAAATTTTTAGTGTCTGGACACTTCTATCTACCTTCTGATAGGGATTTTGGTGTTATTGAAAAAAAGAAAAAATTTCATCCTGAAATTTATGTTCCAAATGATTGGATTAAAGTTATATTAAATGCTTGGAAAAAACCCCTTCGAGGTTATAAAGATGACTCAAGAATACTTTTTTTCCATTGTACAACTTGAAAAAGACATAACTAATAGAAAATTGATTGGTGAAGGTGATAAAGTAGAATGGTTAGTATTTCAATGGATATTTTTTGCAAATGACAACCATACCAAATGTTTTACAAGTAGGTACTCAAATAATGATTTTTTTACATTTTCTTATGTCAATTTGGCCAAACGTGCAATGGTTAAGCCAAAAGAACTTGAAAAACTTTACCCTAATGGCCATCCTATTCAGAAAGAAAAATACAAAGATCTCACTGATTTATTGCAATTTATACCACCAATTTACCATGACTTATATAAGAATTTAAAACAAATATGAAAAAACATAAAGAAATATTTAATGTAGTTAATTGCTTTTGTTATATTTTTAAGGTATGACAAAAAATTGGTGATTTTAAAGAATTCATATGTCTGAATAAATTTATTGTTATTGTTTAAATTAAAATGTAAGTATGTTGTAAGTATGTTGTTGTATGTAAGTTGTTATAATATACTATTTTTATAATTTTGAAGTATGATAACAGACAACAATATGATGTGATTTCAAACACAATTCATACGTCTGAATTATTAATTTATTCTTAATGTTAAAAAATTATTTTAATAGTAAAGTAGGTGGTTTTATAAATTTAATGTATGATAATGTATGTTACATAATATAATAATTGATATAAGTCTATTTTAAATTTATTGTTATTGTTTAAAATGTATTATAATATTATTAAAACATGCTGTTTTTTTTTTTGTGTAATTTCAATCAATTCATAATTTTGAATTTAATCCATGTTAATGTACTTATTATAATTGTATAAAATGATGATTAAAAAGGTTTAGTGCAATAACAAAGATGATTTTTTTTATGCATATGACCTAAACATTTTATGATTATGGGGTGGTTAATGTAAAATGCAAAAGTGGCCTATTTAACATAAACTTAGGGAATTTCAATTACTTTTGGTTACCAGAAATACATTAGTAAATTACAAAGGATTTCAAAATAACAAAATAAAAAATAAAAAAAAAAGATAAAATTTTCACATTAAAAATACGTAATTAGTTTCAATGAAATCTTTAACGCTAATTTACTCCGTATGGTGATTGAGCGGATAAGGCCACTTTTGCGCTCAACGCCTCAATTTATGTCAATGCTGTGAATTAAATTTCTATAAAAATTTGGCTATATAGAGAAAATTATCCCATAGTAATAAAATCAGCTACCATAACGCTGTCAATTAGAGGACATTGCTTCCAGAAATCTTTACATTCATTTAATATCGTTTCATACAGTAAGATGCAGCTATAAAAATAATGTTCATTTGCTAGGAATTAAACAATAATATAATAATAGTACATTATAGAACAATGTAAAATGTAAAATAGATGTTATTTAATTTCACTGTACACAATACCCAAAAGTTATTTGTATAAAGAATGTATTAAATAATATAGAAAAGTAACATTATTGACAATGTCTTAATATTTAATAAATTTATAAATTAAAATTTTAAATCCTTATCCATAATTAAAAATGATGGGACTAAAGTTTCGTTGTATTCTGAAGGATTTAAATAATCACGTTCGGTAACTGTATCCAGAGTGTCATTCAATACTTCAGCATGTAAATGTGATGATTTCAAAATAGGATGACGCCCCACACTTTCAAATACTTTTCTTTCCATTGCTAAACGTAAGGGCATGTGCATTCCTTGTGTAATCATCAAGCCTTTAGTCAAAGTTCTATTTTCTTTTGCAGCATACTAAAACAAAAATTGTAATTTAAAATAAAGTATTAAACAAACTAATAGAAAATAATTATGTAGTTATATCAAATAAATATATATTTTATAAATTAATAAAAATAATTAATTAAATAAATGCTTTTACTATAAAAAGTTCATGTTATTTCTAATTTAAATTTTATTATTATTCTACAGGAAATGTATAAGACATAAATTACCATTTTGATTATATTATACAGTTTTTTTTTGTAATATTTTTAAAAATTACAGTTATTTCTGAGATTAAAATATTACATATTTCTTTATAAAATAGTAAATAGGTATTCAATAAATACATTTCAATGGACAATGATTATTGATTTTATAACATTAATAGTTATGGATTGAACTATCATTTTGAACATGTTATTCACATTAAACAAAAGAAATATTAATAAAAAAATATGTGGGAAAATGAGAATTTTAATTTTTGTAAAAAGCATTATCAATTATTATTGATAAAACAAATATCATATTAATTTTATAAGAATTATCCATGCAAAACTAACTTTAAATAAATTTGAATATAAATCTACAAAAATAAAATGAACTACTTATACAATTGGAACTATAACTAATTAAAATAATGTACGATTTTAATGATTTGAATATCTGAAACATTAGTTTAAAATAATATTAACTTTAATCAAACCGTAATATACTCACATTTTTTAAATTTTGTTGTACTGGATGATAGACTTCTTTAAAATTTTTTGGCCTGGCATTGTTGGCACTAAATAATAATTATATGTTATTATAAAAATATGTACATAAATGTTACTTAATAAATATTCATAGAGATTAACTTACCCCAAAATGGCATAATTATCAAAATTATCGGTGAAATCCTAGTGAAATAATTAAGGAATACAATTATTAATTATAATTTACATATTAGATGTGATTACTTATTTGTATAAAACGAATAAACTTACCATGATTTGATATTTGATGCAATATTTAACAATAAAACTTAAATTTTAATATTCTTTTTGAAAAATAAAATAATAAATAGTATACGGTAAGATAATATATTATATTATGTCGTGTATTAAACAATAAAACACCAAACAGTTACTTGCAGTTTTTGGAAAAATGAAATACTATGGTTAATAATTTTGATAAGTTAAAAAATTGATAATACTAGCGGTGTAACCATATTTGTGATGTGAAAAATCTTTTAAAATTTTTTGGATAAACAATATAGTACATTTTACGGTAGTACTAAAATTAACAAATAGATGACGCTTAATATTTTAATAATTTCATGTACTGTCTTATATTACTCATTATTATAATTTGTTTTTTTTTTTTTTATCATAATAAATAATAAATTTAAAATGTCCTCCAATAATCCAATACTGATATTATACTATTGTAAAATCACGTTTTTTGTATTTTTTTATGATATCTAATTAATTGTTTTTAATTGTTAATGGTCGTTAAGGTTAAGTAAATTTTTAGGTGGTACCTACTTACAAAGTTACACATAAATAATAAATTTGATACCCACCTAATAATATTAGGTATCTATTTACTTAGTTACCTGCAGGCGCGGATTGAACCGTTTAGCTACTGAGAAAATCTCGGCGGGTCGCGTAAAATTCGGCCCGATAAACAAAAATATGGATAGCTATTGTTATTTATTTTCTGTTAAATTTATACTTGGTAATGTTTTTAATTTTTATACATTTAGTATGAAAATACCTATTTGAAAAATTGCATTTAATAATGTTTACACTGTGTACGATGCATTGAATAATTTGTAAATGTGCTAAAAAAAAAAAATATTGTTAAATGAGCAGACTCTTTGTCGAGGCCTCGAGGGCGGCATAGAAATTGAAAATCTCGGTGGGCCGAAAAGTCTCAATCCGACGCTGGTTGCCTGTAAATATTAAAAACCATTAAATTGTGTTTAAATTTTAAAATGTATTTTATTATATTAATTTAATAAGACATAATAGGTATGAAATTTAGTTAATAAAAAAAATTATAAATAATTTTATTATGTAGGTCGTACATTTTGATTTCTGACGTGGCCGGTGGGACTGTAGGTAAGTTATAATTATTTCTGTACCTACTCTTTCGTATGATGCAATATTATTACAGTAGTTATTTTATTGCTAAAAGAAAAATTATCCAGCTTTACGTAAACTTATTATTATCGCAAACGATTTTACGGTGTTGAATTATTAAATAATTTTGTTCGACAAACGTAACGCTAAGAAAATGCATATAAACGTAATTTGAAAAAATGTTTGTATGTATAATTTTCATTAAAACTAAAAATCCGTCCCTATCAATTTATTAATTAAACTTAGATAATGATAATATAATTAATGTAATTAATATATTGATATCTATTTAATATTTAGTATTTACTAAGAAAAATCCAAGTTATATTCTATTTGAAATACATCTTAACATTATTGGTAGGTATTTATAAAGTACCTACCTACTTATATACACGACTGTATACAGATTTCAAACGAATTTAAGAAAAAATATTAAATATATTCCTAAGTTCAATATTACTTTTATTAATCTTATCAGTATGTTGTAACATTACGAAATTGTTATAAATGCACATTTCAAATATTTTTAATAGGTATTTAATATAATATTAATAATAAGAATTTCTATACCAAATAAGAAATAATATTTACAACATGTTACATGGTATCGATGTTTTATTTTTTTTTCTCAATCTGTTTCTCTAATAATTATATTTTAATTAGTTTTTTCCTTTTATATTTAACTCACATAACATAGGTTCTTATTTAATTAAATTATTTAATATTTTGATGCGAAATTCAATTTTGAACAAATAGTGTTTATTATTTTAGTTGAAAAATGATCCGATATTCCGATTCTTTAGAAATCATCCTAAAATAGAAATAAGGTACTTCTACTTTATCTCTGGACTTCTTATGTCTTAGTACCTATTTATGTTAAAATTATAATATAATTCCATTAAAATGTATTATTTAATAATATAGGTAGGTACCTACCTAGTTCTACTGATTCGATTGTTCTTAATTTCGTCGTCTGTTTGTTTGTTGTACAGTACGTAGGTAGATAATATCATTATTAACTTTATGAAATTTTAAATTAATGTCAATATGAACTTTTTTCATTGGATTCATCCAAAATAAATAAACAAAAAACAAAAAAAAATGGTAAGTATATTGTCATGATTTGAATTATAAATAATATACGTGATAAAATATCAAATTTTTCAATTCTCATCTTCATAAATTCACCATTGAAACATATAGTAAAACTTATTAGAATCTTGAAATAATTTGATTTTAATGTTAATATTTCTATGAAATTCCTTTTCACCGCCGTTAGATTTTTTATTAATATATTTCTTCCCTCGTTCTAACATGATATTGTAGTACTTATTCTACCATCTATTTTATAATTTATCGTCAGTGAAAAAGTACATTATATTTTACAGACTGAATGTTATGAATAAAACGTTTTCAATAATACGTGCATATTGTTATAATTACGAACTACTTATTGGTACTTAGTATATAGATTACATAGTACTTATGAACATTAATTTAACTATTTTTCATCGTCCTTTTTGTTTTTATGGTTACTATAAATAAGTAGCTTTTGTTATAAATCTGAATAGGCATTTCAAGATTGAGCTATTGAGGTCACTCTTTATTAATATAAACTTACGACTCCCTTTTTTGCTTCATTATTTATATTTTTAAATTATTAATCTTAGTATGTAAAATCAACCAAACATGTGATAGAAAATATAAATTTAAAGCCTAATGAATTGTATCTAATGTAATGATTAAAACACTATTTGTTGAATCGAATAAATGCAAAAAATATATTTAAAAAAAAAAAATCCTTACGGAAATAATAATTATTTATTAAATTATAATATACACTCGTGAATATCTACTACGATATACGAAAATATATAGCAAAACAAATGGTACCTACCTATATGATTTCCGAGTTATCGAGTTAATAATATAATTATTATAATGATTATTATCTTTACACAAAAATGTAAAAATTAAATAATTATAATTTAACTAAGATTATAGTATTTATTGTTGAAGTATTGACTTGTGGATAATATTATATTTAAATAAATAAAATCCTAAGTCCACAAAAAATTGACTTTTATTTAAGCAAATACGTATTTCGATTCGAGCATCAGTCTGATAATCTATCATATAAACCCATCAGTCTGTGTTTTGCACTGATGATGGTAACTTTGTTATCGAAATACGTATTTGCTTAAAAGTAAATTTTTTGTGGATTTAGGTTATTATTTATTTAAATAAGATTATAGTTACTTATGTAAATATTAAATAAGTCTTAATATAATATTATTGATCATTTTAGTTTATACAATATATATTTATATAATTACCTATATAGTTAATAAAATAACGAAATTGTCAAATAATTAATAATGAATAATTAATTATTCATTAAAAAAAAAGTAGGTTTTTTATTAAATCAATTAAAATAATTGTTTAGAATAGTATGCTTACTTTGATTAAACACTTTAAAGACGGTGTATGATAGGTGCCTACTCAGTGGCGTATTTAGTGGGGGTGCAGGGGGTGCATTGCACCGGGGCCCCTCAATTATGTCATATGCAAAGGGCCCCCAAATAAGAAACCGAAATTCATATTTAAAAAGTATACCAATATAGGTAATAATAATCATACCAAATTAATTATTGGTAATAATAATTAATAAATAACTAAAATTATGATTGACTTGAACTTAAAAATTAAATTGCAGCAAAAATATTTTAATAAAATTAATACTAATTAAAAATTATAAATTTGTTGATGTTTTAGTTTTATTACATTATTATTTTATTCAAGATTAGATTTCAATTAAGATTTAATAGATCTAAAATTTTGAATTAGGGGCCCCCGAAAATCTGCTGCACCCCGGCCCCTTAATACCTAAATACGCCACTGTAGCCTACTATATATACAAGTTAAAACCAAAAAATAAAATTGAAAATAACATTGTAATATTCAAATTCATCAATAAATCGAATTAATTAAGTTAGCTTGTTTATTGTTATAACTTATAAACCATTTAAAATCAATTTTAAAAACTGATTTCATCTGTTTTATTAAAATAAAAAAATAATAAAAAATAAATTTTTTTTTTTGTAGTTTTATGAAATATTATAATATATAAATAATAAATATAACGATATTATACCTATTATTTATATTAATTATTTATAAGTATAAATAACTAAAATAATTATTATACTCGTATGTCTAATTATTTAAATATTTTCAATTTCGTATAACATACCTTATTGTTCTTAGTTTATAATAATATGTGGTAGGTATATGTCAATATGTGTATCATTGGCATATTATTTATTATAGTAGGCATCTAGTTATAATTACTAATTATTATTTAGAATATAGTAAAACATAAAAATTTTAATTCAAAAATTAATAATTTATAAATTATTGCGTTGAAGGATATTGTTTAACAAACATTTTATTTTTAAAATAATCTGATAGTTAGTATGTTAAGATAAAGAATTAGTATAATATGTTGTGCTCGAATCAAAATTACGTATGATTATAATTTATAATATAATATTATATTATCATGTGTTGCTCGTAAATTATAGTTAAACATAAATAGGATATTGAATTACATTGTTGCTATAGATACTTTCTTGGAACTATAGTAGTTATCTAGACAATATTACTCATTCAACCATACCATTAAAAGGATATTTATGATTGCGTAATCTACACGTTCATTGCAAATGCTATTCATCATTATTTCTCGTTTAAGTTTCGTGTTTATTTTTTTGGCGTTGAAAGTGTTACGGTATTAATGAAATATTTTTTGACCATCATAATGGATTAATCTCTATTTATCAATTAAATATAATAACTTAATTTTTAAATGTAATATTATATTACATTAATACTGTACGAATGTAATAGGTAGAAAACTAGAACCAAATAATAAAACTATAAACGAGGTTAGAAATAAATAGGAAGAAAAATATTATATCATTCATTCGTTCACATACATTCACGTATATCGTATAATATGCTGGTATAAAATACTTTTATATAAATTATTTTGTATTTTATTATTGGTTCGAGTTAAAACATAGAAAAAAAATATAAAGTAAGTTGTTTGTAGAAAAACACTCTTTATTCAAATGGTAACATTTATGTTGTTATTTGGAATAATAAAATTTATTCCATTTTAGCAGTGTTGGTAAATATATTATTATGTAGCCCTTATGTATTAGGTGCCAATAATATTTATATACCTACGACCTACTCAGCTATATCATGTATACGTACATTCATATGGACGTACTTTATTGTAGCACGATAATAAATCGTATTATTTATACACATAAATATTACAAATTTTATAGTTCAATTATTATACCATTGAGTGTAGATGTAAATTCAATGGTATTACGTAACCTCAGAAATTTTTAGAGGCATTTAAAATAAATAAGTTTACAAAATATGTTTTATTTTATTAGTTATCAAGTTAATTTGTATATGTTTTAGTTTTTGTAACATTTACCTTGCATATAAGTAGATGCATAAATACTTATTAGTTATAGTTTCTTTAAAATTAATCTTTATTTATTACTTATTTAGTTATCACACCTAAACGTTTTTAACAACAAAATGTAATAAATATTATATTTATATTATTATCACTAAAATTCAGAACTCGTAATCCCGATTTTACATATTAGGTTTATACTATGATTTATATGTTTTGAAAAATATTATATTAAAGAGCTCTTCCTCGATGGAAAGATTATAATTATTTTTCATTAAAATAGTGATACTTTTAATATCTATATTATTTGTAATTTTATAATTAATTAAAATATAAAACGTATAAATATATTTATTAATATAGCAATTATTATACATGTCATACCTATTGTATATCTACTATCTATAGGTCGAATTCTCATATAATTTTATATTAATCCCTATATAATCTATAATTTAAAAATATTATCACTTACTTTGAATACATTTAAACTTAAAGTGAATTTTATGTACCGATATGATATTATAATTATTAATTAATAGTAATAATAATGAGTAGGTACTTACATATTTGTATGTTGTATCGATATTAGATTTATAAAACTTTACAGTACCTATGATAATACATTAAAATACAAAAAAAAAAAAAATTGAATTATAATATACAAGTACGAGTATATATTCTATAGGCGTTGGGAAAGTATAGCATCCTCTACCCATGGTATCACATGATGCATGGTAATTGCCTAATTGGTAATATAGTCATCACATATTCACATTTAGTGTGATCTGCTTGTCTAGGCTGAGGGTTAGAAGCAGAGTTAACACTGTTATGTGAAAACATCTGTAATGATATAATCACGGAATTAGCTTCGTAATAGTTAAATGGAATAAACTGGATTTAAGACCTTGATAGAATGGAGGTACAAGTATATAATTTTATAACCTATCTTGTTCTTAGTATTGAAAAAAGTGTAAGGATTTAGTGATAGTAGAGAAAACTTTTAAAGTGTATTAAGAGCTAGAGAAGGAGGAAGAATAAGTAATATATTATATTACGTTTATTGGTTAAATTTACAATTTCATATGTAATTTACAAATTTTAATCAAGTATTAATGTGTTATGTTGGTTATTAATGTAATAAGATAAAACAAGAATGGGAGGCGGTCGATAGTCATCTATGGACAAATTGAAATGTTGACAGTTGAAATATCGACAGGTATGAAACGTCGATCGATTAATATATCGACGAATTAAAATATTGACTGGTAGGTACGAAATGTCAACAAATTAAAATATCGACGGTTATAATATAATAATATTTATACGGCTTTTTTAGTTGTGATTTTAACAAATACTATGTAGGTATACTGTTTTTTATTATTAGGTACATAGTGCGAATAAAGATAACAATATAATAAATTGTATTTAACCAAACCAATTGTTATTTACAATTGTCAATTTTAACAAAAAAATACAGAAATAATAATATAATTGTTACTTCGTGGAGAACCTCAAAAAAAGAAAAACGAACTTCCCGTGAAGAACCAATATGTTATTCAAAATCGCGGAAACATTCCAATTTTAGATTTTTTACGGGGCATTTATAAATTTTAATTATTATATTTTATATTATCTTGAACCTATTAATATTTTTTTTATTTTAGTGAATTTTATAATATAAATGATTTTTCATATTCCAATTTGTCGATATTTTAATTAGTCAATTTTTCGTACCTGTCGATATTTTAATTGGTTAACGTTTCATACTTGTCGATATTTCGATTGTCGACATTACAATCTGTGGATATAATAACGTTTTGTACCACACCTAAAATTGTTATATTTTATTTGAACCTTCCTCCTACGAACATTTTTTATAGCTACGCTTCTGATTTTAATTAAGCTTAAAATCGAAATACACGTGACCTCCCCTTAACGTAAAGTAAAGTAATTACTTAATTTTTATTTTTAATCAGATCATTATATCCTTGTGAACCAGAAAATCATATTAGTAATATTTATTTCATTTATAAATATAATATTATGTTCTAAAATCAATAATATATAGATATAATTAAATTATTGTAAATTATGTATAAATAAATTTGGTTATAAAAAATAAATACATAACAATGTTTACATTATGTAAAATTAATATAATATATGTAAAACAAAAAAAAAAATATATATATATATATATATATATTTATAATTCTCATTAATTCAGAAGATATTTAATTTTCACGAAAGAAAGTTATTTTTCTTTGGAATTATGCAGAAATTAAATTATATAAACGTGGATTGAAAACTCATTTTTTATGCATTTAATATTTAAATTATAATTATAATATTATATATAAATATTAAATATATTTAGTATAAATGAAGTATAAATATAATGTAGTATATGAGTATAATGGAATTTTTATTATTAGGCATAGTTTGTAATATTATTAAAATTGATAATTGAATAAGAATATAAAGTATGATCCATGATAATGAATTCAATAGCTAATATATTCAAAACAAAATTAATAAATATTTATGATGTACTATTTTTGTATGTGATAAATGATAAATTGATAATAAATATCAAATAAAATATGCTTGACGTATAAAATAGATAATATAATATTATAATAGAAAATATTATCCCTTAGGCCTTAGGGTACTATAATCTGGACGATCAGCATTCTAATTTCGTTTTATTATTTTAAAGCACAAGAGACGTATAACGTATTTAATGTTTACATTATATATAAAAGTATACAAGTTAATATGTGCATTATACGTTTTGTATTACGTTTTCGAAATAATTTATCATTATTAGTATTTATTAAAATTTATTTCTTTTCAGTCCTATAAGTGTATTACTATTATATAAAGTATCACAATGTTTAATTTAAAATAAATTTAAAAGCTACAGGTATTCGTATTTATTAATCTCAAGATTTTAAAAACTCCTGAGGTGTTTAATTTAATAATTTTCCATAGTTTTTTTTTTCATAAGATAATAAAAATATTATTATAATGTCACATGTACGCGGGTTTTACAATAATGTATGTTTTTTGTATGCATGTATAAAAGCATGCTTTTTGATATTAAAAGTGAGTCTGATTACCACAAATGAGATATTCTTTTGGTAGAGAACTTAATTTAGTTGGTACTTTTTTCTGACATTTTTTTTGTGAATGGATTTACTATTGAAATGGAGAAACAATTATAAAATACAAGAAAACTATAATTTTTAATAACTCGATTTTAATTATTTTATGATAACTAAAAAAATATAAATCAAGGAGAAATACAAATTTTATTGAGTTTTCATATTATTATTTTAAATGATAACCATTATGGCATATTTTATACTTTTTGGCTGAACATTTGCACTTTGCCGCGATATGACCGCGATCTTGATACATGAAACAAAGTGCAAGCTTTTTCTCTACTTTCACCCAGGGACAATCTTAAAAAAATATCCTGGGGGGTGTTACCATAAATTTGCCGACTAAAAATTTACAAAAAAAAAACATTTATTTTTATGAGTTCTAAATTATTTAATAACTTTAATGTTATAACCCAAAAATTTTATAATAAATATAAATAAATAATTTTGACGAGTGCCGACAAATGTTTAAACATTCCGACTCACCTCCCCCCTGATCCCCCATCGGATCATCCCTTACACCACTACTACTAAGCATCTCGACTATACTATTTTTATGTAGTGCTGTTCCATCAAATATAGATGGAAGTGGTTGTGGGGAGTTTATAGTAGCATGGATTTTGAAAAAAAAAAAAAATTATTATTTTGTAACAATGAATACAATAATAAATAATAATAAACTCGTTCTGTTTTACATAATTCATTTACTAGGTAGTATTATTTTCTTTTTCTAGTTACTAAATTATAATATACATAAGTCAACTATTATTTATAATATTATTTTACATCAGACGTAACTTATTTGTCAAATAATTTTCTATATAACTTAATTACTAAAATAATAATAATATTCACGTGGATGATTTATAATGTTATATATTTTAAGGTAAGGATAGTGTCTATTTTAATTTTGATTTAAATTTATTCACGTGGTTATAATAATTTATAATTGATCCAATTTAATGGTTTCAAATATTATACAGTACCTATTTTTCAATTTTGTTTATTAGTTTAATATAATATGCTCGCCATTATTGTTAAAACTGAGTTAATTATAAAATATTTATAGTTGTTAGTCGTATCTAAAGAAAAATAAGTATACATAGAATTTGTTATAGTAATATATAAAAATATAAAATATACAAATTATAATTAATTTATTGTTTTTTAAAAATTAAATTATCATTTTATTAATAATTATACTCGTAAAAGTTGATATTAATACGAAATTTTTGTTATCAGACGATTTTGAATACGTATTAATATTTATTGTATGATTACATAATTAGTTGAAATCATATAGATACTATGATTTTTAAAACAAATTGTGTATTTTAGTAATTTTTTGTAAATTATGAATTTTTTAAAAAATATAAATCATGTTGTAATTTGTCCTGATTTAATTGAAAATTATAGTTTAAATATTAAAGAATTGAAAATGCAATTAAAAGTAAATGAAGAAGAAATTCACAAATTAAGAGAAAAGGTGGCTACACACGAGTACATGAAAGAACAGATTACAAATTTTAAAATTAAACAAAAAGACCTTGAGCATATATTAAAATATACAATTGAAAATCAAAAACAATGTTATGATAATATTTCTCAAGATTTAGAAATTAAATCAACAAAATATAAAGAAACGCTAGAAAATATTGACAAATTATATAAAAAAATTCATGATTTACAAAATAGCATACAGTTTAATAAATCAAAAAGATTGAAATTAATTGTTAATATTAATAAATTAAAAATTATGAATCTAAAAGCCATAAAATATAATAATGAACTTCAGAAGAAAGCTCATAAATATCAAGTAATATATTAATATTATGCATTATTTATGTTTTATTATAAATATAAATGACTTATTATTAATTAATAGTAAATTTATGATAACAGTTATGAATATATTAATATTCATGGCATACCTACACATATTTTTCAATTCTGAATTCTCAAATAAAATGTAAGTGGAGTAGATTAGTCGGAACATTTTGTTAAAACGGAAACGTATATTAAAATAGAAGTTAGATAATGGTACCTACCTAATTATTTTGTTTCAAAACATAATACATATGTTTAATTTTATTACTATATATTACTATACTTATTTATTTATATTTATATTGTATTCTTACAAATTATAAAATTAATAAATATTATGTATTATAATATTTTGTGTACTTAAAATATCTAATGCGACACCGACATGTTTAGGTAATAACTACTAATAAAGATGTATTATTGCGTATTGTATAAATAAATATGAACTCAATTTCCTATAGAAACTTATATTGATGTATTAAAATTTGTATTAATACAGGAACGTAATATAAAATATAGTATTAAAGTGGGTAATAATATTTATTATCTGTATTACAAATGAAAATTAATATGGGCGAAGGGAGTATTATTTTTATTATATTAATATTGTGGATTCCGGTTGATAATATAATATACAACGTAATATATTAGGTATATTATTGAGTTTATTAATTTTATTTGATTACGAATAATATTGACATTTAGTTGTTAAATATGCACACTAATTTATTGATATAATTTATATTGTCCATGTATCTTGTTAGATTCGTTTCAAATGGTACATGTCGTGGCGCCACCGAACAGACGCACTGGCGCCAAAGATAAAAATCATTATAATACATTACATTACATATAAACATACATTAGTTATATTGAGTACTTTCGCACGTTACATTTTACAAATTTTAGATAACACAAAGATATTGTTGTGGTCGATTATCGTTCCCTACTAAAAATCACCTATGCATCTAGAAAAGTTGGTTGAAAGCGTTGTCTGAAATGTTTGTGTTTTAAAATTTTTTAAAAAAGTTAAAACTGAAGTAATGATAATCTGGGGTTGTTAAATTTATGGTGAATTGTTATGTTTTTATAATACCTATGAGTTATAACTAACTTATTTTTATAATTGATTATAAATTTATAAAATAAAATATAAATAAAATTTGAAACTAATATTTATGAACTTCCTGGCGATGAACGAGTAAAAAAGAGCCTAAAATAGTAAAATACAAACAAACTATTTTATAAATATATTAACTAATTATTAATTAGTTACTTAAATTAGTAAATAATTTTTAAATATATATTTTTTATATTTCTAGTTTATATAGAATATAAATGTACAAAAAAAAAAAATCCATTGAAAAATTCAGGACAACAATTTTTAAAAATATTAATTTACCAGACCGTTTGAAAATTTGTAGCAATTTATTTACCTTTGATTCTGCTTATAAAATATTAGAGTTTAATTGTTTTAACTAATTAGTAAATACAATTAAAAAGTACATTAATTAATTTAATGTAATGTAGTAACTATTATATTAAAATTTATTCTTTAGGTTTCACCGTATAATTCATTTTAGAGTTATATTATTTGTAATAATATGTACAAACGAGGAAAAAAAATAAATAAAAATGTTAGTTTATTTTAGTTTAAAAGTTATACCAAACAATGTCAGGCGCTTGTGTTTCTCACCGAATTTATTAAATTATAATTAGTTTATGGTAAATTATTAGAGATGATGGTTTAAGCGGATTGAAAATAAAGTTAGGACTTAGAAAGTAGTTAGAAATACGCAGCTAGTAAGTAAATGAGTTGACAACCATTTTGATCTAGAATGTAATTGAATATGAATAATAGTGCAGATATGATATTTCTTTTAGTTTGAAAATAAAACGAAAACTATTTTACTTTAAAAGAATTTAATTTTCAAAATCACGAGACAATGTGAAATTCTTTGGTTTTATATTTATTTTTTAATATTAAAAATGATCAAAGACCATCATATTACAGTACGAAATTCAATCGCCAGAAAAAAAAAAAAGAAAAGAAGAAACCTATATTATATTTACAATATAATAACACAATATCAGACTGATAAAAATTTCGTGTTATATAAAATATATTTATAATTATGTTTTTAAAATATAAATTTTTGATCATTCTATAGAATAAACGAATAATACGTATAAATTATATTCTCGATATAAATTATCTTTATATATACTGAAATCGCAATATAGATTTTGTGTATACAATACAAGGCTATTATACAAATCCTTTGTAAATATACTTACTATTATGTTTTTTATCCAAATTATTAATTTCGTATTATAATTTATAGTAATATTATAATGCAACAGATTGCATGACGTCTGTCGTTGAATATTATTAATAATATAGTTGTATCTATCACGTGGTACAATTATTAAAACTTTAAGCGTAATATTTAATTATAATTCATTTTGGGCGAAATCATTAAAATATTATATTATTGACATATTATCATATAATTATAATTATAATAATATAATAAATTAAATTAACATTACACGTTAAAATTTGTTTGTTTGTATCTAAATCTTTTTATTTATACGTGAAATAATGGACTTAAATATTTTATATATATATTTTTTATTTACACGTATAGGAACAAGAAAAGCAAATGGAACAGAAAGCAACTAGTTTGGAGGAATCAGTGATGTGCAAAACGTTGGATACGAACAACGTGTATTGTAATTTGGCCGAAATGAGGACGACGATGCGCGGCGAAAACGATCGTTTGGAAGAGTTACAACGGTCAAAAACTAAATTGGACTGGACTCTGCACGAGAACGAGGCCGTAATTCGTGAACGAGAGGCGGAACTGACCGCGTTTATGAACGATGGTCGCAACCGATTGCTCAAGGTTGATCGGTTGACGAATGTTACTGCTACGCAACTGTCCGATGCGAATACCGCGGTCGTAGACTGGACGGACAGGCGAAAGCGCATGACCGAAGTGTACGAAAAACTGAGAGCGACCAGTGACGCGAATAAATGTGCTGCACAAACCATGCTCGATGAACTTCAACGGGAACACGATCGGTTGGAAGAATGGATTTCGAACGCGTCAGACCGGCTTATGGCGGCCGAGTTCGACGAGAAAAATATGGTGGCTGACACGGAAAGTGCAAAAGACCGGCTAAACATTACGAAAGTTCAGGTGGAACAAGCTAGAAATAGAACGAACATTATTAAAAATAATAATTTAAATAATTTTTAATTTTTTTAGTTTTGTCAATATTCGAGGTTTATGTTTATGTTTATTATTATTTATATAGGTATACTTACCTACATAGTATAATTTATGAACTTAGCAGTTATATTTTTTAAAAAGACGTTAAACAAAGACGTAATAATAATATATAATAATGTTGTGTAGTCATACGACGTATAGTATATAAATTTACTTTTAATTTAATATTCAAATTTTATTTCAAATAAAAATAAAATTAATTTTATAATAATATTAATAAAGTAATCGAACATCGGAGTAATATTAATCATCCGTAACTTTAAAATTTAAAACATTGTACGAAGATATTGAAAAATCTAATGAGGCAGTATATATATAGGTGTGTAAATAATACCTATATACTTTAAAATTTTGCTTAAGAAACAACTAATTCCTTGAAAATTATTTGATTTGTTTGTTTATATGTTCATAGGAATTATATGATAATTTAATAAAACATTTCTATATAAAATAATATTCTAAGGTTGGGTTATTTCTAAGGAAATTATTTATATATAATATACGTATATATAAAAAAAAAAATACCTATAAACGTTTATAATCATATAAATACTTTATATTTTATAAGAATTCGCGTGTTCCTTTTAACTTTTTAACTTTTTAATTTCCTAGTAGATATTTTCTGTAATATTGCGTTTCTATTAATTCGTACGTTGTAGTATAAACTTTCAATATTTCATGACGTCATGTGTTATGTTTTTATAATTATATTTAAAAGTGTAATATAAGTTTATATAATTTCGTTATACAATGTTTTGGGTTAAATTAATTTTATTTCAAATATTTTGAAAAGTCAGTTTAAATGTTTAGTTTAAAATATTTGTCTGTAATGTATTTTACGTAATTTATAACAATATTCTATTTGATTAATATTGTTGTTTGTACCAACTAATTAAATAAGAATTCAACTTGAATTCAAATTGAATTTTAGATAAAATCTTTGTATTTGAGTACTTACCTGCCTACTTTAAATAAATCTTTTTGTATTAATGATAAATAAATCATAATATATAGGATTTATGTGAATTACACAATATAGTTGGACAATTATTAAATTTAATGTTATAACATATAGGTATATTATAAATCATGGATATAATTATTAAACTTCATTCGCAGATAAAGCAAATATTTACGACCAGAATATGTTTTTTATTATCAATACTTCTTTTATATATAAATATACCTAATAGTACATTGTACTAGTGTATTAGTGTATTATTGCCATTTGTCATAAATCATAATAGTATAATAGTCTATATAACATACTACACAAATGGTGGAGGTAAATTAACGATGTCTGACTTAAGATCGATCATTGATAATTTGTTCAGCAACAGAATAATATAAACTGTCATTGCGTTAGAGTTTAGTGTTTTTAAACATCTCAGTATTATATAATTATATAGGTACATAAAAAAAAGTAAGTAATAATATGTAGGTATTTGTACCTATATAGAAAAAGAAAAAAGGAAAATCAGGCTGTTAAAGTGTTATTCATTCAACAAATATTATTTTATTTGTATTTTACTTCATCAAACACAAAACAAGTAGTACAGAAACAGGTCTTAAAGAAGGGGGACGAAAGGGACTCAACCTCCCTATCCCCAGTCCCCATTTCTGACCGTACTTAAAAAACGTCCTCTTTAATATTTTCTTCAAAAGATACGCTGGTACTTACTAGTTTACTACTACTATAATATATTCTATATATCTAATTTAATAATGAATATAAACTATAAACAGTTATTAATTTTTCATATATTATCATAATATTTATATAACATAATATAATATTAATATACCTATATTTAGAATATATTTTTTTTCTACTTATTATGAAATATATTTCGTAGTCGTATTCTTAAGTCCTGTAATAAAAATATTAATTAATATATTATTTGCATTATTAAATGTATTACACGTAAATTAATATTCTGAGATAAAAATAATACATACAATATAGATACAAAACTATAGTAGAATTAAAATTTGTAATAATAAAGAGTATTTAAGTAGGTACCTATGGAACGCTGAATATAGTTCCCTTTGATATTTTCATTTTGTCTCACTTTAAACCCTGTACAGAAATTGATAAATAGTAATTAAAATAAACTCAATAAGTGTCAGAAGTTGTTTTTTTTAAAGCATGACTAGCATTATTAATCTAAAATGTAAACAAATGGTTAATAATATTAATTAGGCAAGGAAAAATACGTTTAAATTATTAAAAATATGTTAATTTTTTAAAATTCTACCAAAATAATAATTTGTCCGGTTTTCTTTTACATAAATAAAGTCTGGAAAACAAATAATCCTTCTGGATAAAATTATGCGGAATTCTATAGCATTATTGTTTGTTAATGCATGCCTCAAATGTCAGATATGGGTTAAATATAATTTTATATCCCGAAAATATAAAAAATTTATAATTATAACAAGTGTGTCGAATACAGGTATATTATATTTTGCTAAAATTTAAGCTTTAATATTGTAGGTAGTTAATTGATAATAATGTAATTATGAAATATTTAAAATATTTAAAATATTAAATATACGGGGTTAGCCGGTTAGGTAAAATAATACAAATTAACACAAAATAAAAGATTTATTTGTTGTACGATTATTATACATACAATGTACAATATACATGTATAACATGAGGTAATGTATTATTAAACGGTTTACATAGAATTCTTTTAAAATATATTTCTTATTAAAATTGATATTTAAAAATAAATGAATTAAACATGCTACGTTTAAAATAGCTTTGATACAATTAAATGATACAAATATTTCTAATGATTTAAAGGTTTTCATATAATTTAAAACAAGTATTTATTGTTTAAAAAAAAGTCAGATATTTTAAGAAAATATTTCTTTATAAATATTGACTCATTTATATAAAAAAAACTTTTCATAATTTCTAATTTTAATTTGTATTGTTTTTTAATAACGTTTCTGACCAAATACAATTATTATTTACCATATAATAATTTATGTTATTTAACAGGATAAAAAAAAAAAAAAATGTGATAAATACAAAATAATTTATTGGAATAATATTTCTATTATGAAATATGATTTTTATTTTAATTGAGAGTGAAATAAAATAATTGATATCGCCTATATTAAAATTATTTTGTTTACTTCATTTGTATTTTATTTACCTCCAACCAGACTTGTATATTATAATATTTATAATATGTATAATAATACTCGTATATTGTAGTCGGCATACAAATTATTTCAATTTAATAATATTTTTAAAAGTTATTACGGGTTAATTAAACTTCTATACCAAAAAATATGTAATTATAACATGTTATTTTCCGTATTGAAAAATAAGCATTCAGCCGTAAATGTAATGTACAATGGAACGACAAATTAATATTACAATATAGAATAATTATTATTATCTTATGTTAATTTTATTTATTGTGCTTACGACATTAATATAAAATAAATGATGTACAAAAATAAAGGTCTATATTTTACTAAAGGTTTATTGTAGGTAATGAATATTTTATCATTATAAAAACACCATTGTTTTCACTGTTCAGTGTATAAATGTTTAATTTAGTGAAAGTTCATTTCGCTGCTATCAGTTCAAGATGAAAATATGCAAAATAAGTAATATATAGATACAGTTATAAAAAAATGATAAATTATATTGGATGAATATTACAAAATATTAAACAAAAAAACATACTATAATATTTGCAAAAATATGCATAATAAGTATTATTAAAAATACTAATAACGGATTTATTTATTTTGGACATAAAGTGTAATGTATGAGGTTTAAAATAATTCTAGTTTAAATTATTTTATAATAATAAAAAAAAATAAATAGTTTTAAGTGACATATTTTTACAAATATTTAAATGAATACAGTAATTTTGTTATTGTATTTTTTATCGTTTGTCATTACTCATTACAGTTACCTCTATTATAGAAAAGGGTCCTAGGGTATTAATATTTGATTCATAATGTCATATTGTTTTACACGATATTTACTGGCATTTATTAATATTTTTCTTTGTTATATTATACCTGCATATTTAATAATTTATTATAGTATGCCTAACACAACGTTTAGAGCCGTTTTTAATTCATTAAGTAACCTGACCATTGTAATAAATTATATTTAATTAATGACATCTAAATATAATAACTTTATTAAATAAAATAAGCTGACAAAAACTTATTTACAAGTGTGTAATTAATTAATTGTCATCGGGTGGGTAGACGTATTTACTAAAATATTATTTTAAATCACAAACAAATATTGCATAATATGAACAATTTATTTTCTTATAATAATAATACTTAATCGTATTTTATCAGTAATTTTAATATTTAAAATTGCATAACAATAATTAATATTAATTAATGTTAATTTAATTGATAAACGTTATAGTTCATTTGAGTTTATTGTATCTGTAAATAAATACTATACGAGTTTATGGTTGCTGTGCAAAATTATTTATTTCTTACCGATTTTTTTTTTTTACAGCTGATTACTAATAGTTATGTTGTTATTATTTAGATTATCATTTACGGTAAAATTATATAATAATGATTCAAGTTTCTAACTAAATTTTTGCGTACACCATTATTTTAGTACACGAGTTTGACTCGTTGAATGCTGGAATCATCTGATTCGTCGTTTTTAAAAAAACATAATCTTTACGTAGTTAGAAAAATAGGAGAAGGATCATTTTCTAATGTTTACTTAACCAAATTAGGAGAAACTGTGAATGGTAAAGTAACGCTTGTGGCTACAAAAGTTATAAATAAAAATCGCGTTTCTGTTAAATTTGTCGAAAAATTTTTGCCTCGTGAACTTGATGTGCTGCTTAAACTGAGACATCCATTCATAGTACAAGTATGAATATTGCATAATTAATTACAAATGATAATATTTAATGTTAAAACTTTAAAAATGTAAAATGTGTATTGTTGATATTATTTTACGACAATAATAATAAAGGAATACCATTTGTATGATAATATTTGTGAAAAATAATTTCTTATTTCAGATACAATTTATTAGACGTCTCTAATTAAAATATTAAAATCACAACGTTCCTAAATGTTTAACTGTTTCTGTTTACTGTTTTTTTTTTTTTTTTTTTGTACCTGCATAATTTATAGTACCCAAGACGAATCTTGGTCATACATATATACTCATTTTTAATTTTGTTTTATGTGAATAAAAAGAATGCATCCCACTGGAATGGAAAAAATATTTTTACTACTCAAAAAACTGTTATACACACACACTAATGGACTGCAGAATGTGAAATTCATATGCTTCGAATATCATACCCTCATAAGTGTTTACTGAACGGGGAGATGTCGTTTTTATTAAATTCCAAACTATATTCTCGAATGAAATAAACATAATCATTGACGTAAAATTTTTTACCGGTACGAATTTCTCTAGTAAAAAGTAAATCTACTACACAACCATAACAATGAAATATAATTTTATTTAATAATTTTCAGTATTAAATCATATCTCAAACTCCTACAATGCGTGTAGATTATTTTTTGTAGTAAGCTTTTTTTTATTCAACGCGCAATATTAGTCAATCGATATATAGAATTTTTATTTTATTTTTTTTAAAACCAATAGCTATTTAATTTTTTGTCACGTACACATATTTTTTTATGTGTCACAAAGTTCACGTTGAACATATTTTATTTGCGATGAATGTATACTCAAGGGTTTTATTTTTAGATGCACGGAAATTATTCAAATGTTTATAATAAATAATAAAAACAATAATAATTTTAATTTTAAAAATGGAAAATTGATATTTTATATAAAATAAATATATATGAAGAGACATAAAATATGCAGTTCATTTTTAACGTAACTATATAGTCTATAATTAGGAATTGAGTAAAATGTATTCTTTTATAATTTTTATATAACACGATCTACTCCGATCACCATAGGTATACAGCATTATTAAATTGTATAAATATTAATGACTATGTAGGTATACAGCATATATCAACTGGGTTATAAAATCTATATAAATATGGAGTACGGGGAAAATGGAGATATGTACACATACTTGCAAAAAATTACGTTGACAGAGCCTCAAATTCGTTCGTGGTCAATGCAGGTTTTATGGGCGTTCAGGTAAGTGTTATAAAATGTAGATAGGTACTATGAAATAGTTGTTCTTATTTTTAATAATTACATATAGTATTCCAAATATTTCTAAAAAAAAAAAAAAAAAAAAATGTTATTAATTTTTAAATATTGAAATAAGACTAAATGAATAAAAAAAATCGATAAATAATAGAAAAATCCAATATTCTTCTTATGCTTATAAAATTCGAATAAATACATTTGGCATTTTACCTTATTATGAATTAATTATTTAATATTGTAATTCGAGGAAACGTGTTTCATTATAATATAATAACTTATCGCATTATTATACACCGAACGATTAAATAGTAAAACGATAATAATAATAAATATCACGTAATTAAAAGTTCAAAAACCCTTTAAATCGCAAATTATATGACTAGGTACCTATATATTATATGAGTTTAGGAGATAGTTTTGCGTATAGTTTTATCCGAAATTATGAATTCCGTATACCCCTATGTAGGTACGACATTTTCAAAATATATATATCGCGAAACGTATATATTTAAATGTTCACACTTAGGTTTCTGATGCTTTTGCGATACTCGGATTCAGGTACATGCACGGGCTGGGCGTCGTGCACAGGGACATGAAGTGCGAGAACATTTTGTTGACCAATAACTACAACGTGCGGATAGCCGACTTCGGGTTCTCCAGATTCGTGAGTCGCGGTCGCAATCCGGGCGCGGATACGGTGTGTGGCACGATGGCGTATTCGTCGCCGGAACTATTGTCGGGCACGCGACCGTACAATCCGGTTGCTGCGGATGTGTGGGCCGTGGGGGTCGTATTCTTCATGATGGCCAACAACGTGGCACCGTTTCGGGACAAGAACAAAGAAGACATGATTAAGAAACAGGTGAGATGGGACTCTGTTTTCGAGTAAAAATTACAACATTTATATTACGGTTTTGAAATATTATCATCGTATGCATTATTATATCATTACTACACGATTGTCACTATCTATTAGGAGGTATTTATTGGAATTATAATTATTTCATTAATAGATTATAATAATCTGGCCGTTGGAACACGAATTGGTCTATATAATATACTGTAGATACATTATATTGTTAGGTTGGATTAATATCAGATCATTAATTAGATCTATGGGAAAAACGAACATCCAGTGAATGGAAGCGTATATTATATAGATTAAGCGTGTCCTGCGTGTTATAAACTATTATGTCCGAGTATTCATCAACGCGTCATTTTGATTTATAATTATTATTATTGATATGGTTTTGTATTTTTTTCAGTGAGAATAATGATATAACTATAGTAAGGTGTTCTATTGATTAATAATTAAGTAAAAATATAATATATAAAATATATGTTATAAAACATAAGTTAGTATAGGTAGCAGGGGCGGACCCAAGGGGGGGTTTGTGAGGTCAGCTGACCCATAGTTTTTTTTCTTAATAATATGTGGCCCCTATTTCTACATGGCTAAATAAATATGGAAAAAAAATTAGAATAATAATTTATGTAAAAATAAATAAATATTATATATTGATCTCACAAATTTTAATAATAGAGTGTTTTAAAATGAAAAGAAAATTTTATAAATATTACAAAATATACTGGTATTGTTCTCTGTAATCGCCCCATATCTAGTGGGTATAGGTTATTTTAAAATTTAAATGCCTATATTCAACAACTGACAATAAAAAAAGATATTTATCTATTTTTATTTATATAAAGTTATTGGAAGGAGTTTTCTCTGTTATAATAAAATATTTATTATTGCCTGTATTAAGGAAATATAAAATTAATAAAACTAATATACCTACTCTAATAACTATTTGCAATAATTTTAGAGTTTACATTACTCGTATACTTGTATGATTGCACGTTATAAATTATAATTACTAATTACCATCATATTAATGTATCCGATAACTCAACTAAATACCTAGGTACTACCTAATTATTATTATTGAAATATTCTTTAATTATATATTTATTATCAAAATTTATTATAATTAAAATTATTATCAATAAATAATAATAATTCTTTTCGAAGCGAAGTTTCCGGTTGGAAAGTGGCTGTGTTGGCACTTTATTTAAGTCATTTTTCAAATTTCTCAAAATTGACCCTATGCGAGAGAATAAATGACAAAAAAAACGACGAAAAATTGCATTTTTCACGAAAACTGAAATTTTGACGAATACGATTTCAATATTTCACGATAATTAGGGAAATTTTTACTTGAAAATTTTATTGGGTATTTACATAGGTACTATATATAATTGGTACAATTTTTGAACCATTGCGTTAATTTTTCTACAAAATATAGGACTTTGAATATTTCGTAGTATTCTCGTTTTTATGTACCTACCTATGTAATGTTTGAAAAAATTAGCAATTTTTGGCATTAAGGTCTGAATTCATTCAAATTATAATTAAAAATCGCAATTGTAGCGAGCTGCTTTATAAAACATAAGTGATAGATGCTCGAAAATCAATAATAAGTGGCCTCTCATGAATTAGGTAGACCCACAGTACTAAAATTCTGGATACGCTACTGATAGGTAGTGCATATTAACTTAGATTTACATTCGATAGAATTCAGACGGAAGTTATTATGTTAGAGGTTAGACACTACACTGCATGAAAGTAATCACGACAGAAATAAATTATAATTTTATATATTTCAAAATTTTCTCACAATAATGAAAAATAAATATAAAATAGGTAATTATTTTTTATTTTCACATTTTAAGTTAAACGTTAATTAATTATGAACAATTAATTGCGTAGGTATATCAAAAAAGCCCTTAAAAGTTAAATTATTTTCGTTTTATAATGTGGTAGTATTACATAATATTATTATTTTGTTTACGAAGTGTAGGTACTTGTTTACACAATTTACTATTATTCATATTTATATTATATAATAAAATAATCATCTTTTTAAAAGTTTTACATTATTATATTTAAAATTGACTGTCATTCGCATCCCGTAGTGTTATATGCGTCAGCTATTAAATCCGAAGTGTTAATTATGTGTCAAATTATAATTATTGTATATTATATTTAAATGATTTTTTTTTTATTAAAATATTAAAATTACATATTTATAAATAAATAGATATTATGCAAATATATAAATTATTTATAAAATATAATAAAAGAAAAAAATGGTGAAATATTTATTATTTTATTCATAGAAATTACAAGTTTCCACGTATAATTATTAATTAATAGATAAAAATGTAATAAATATTATATTTTTCGACTTGAAAATATTATTGATTATAATATAATATTAATAATAATATTTAATTTTATTCTGTACAGACGCGATTAAATAGTATTACACATAATAATATATGTATCATGTGTATATTAATATTATATCATCGCCAATATTATTCTATATAGATATAGAATGGGTGCATTTTGGATGTTATTATGGTGTAATTCTTATCACACATTCTTTGTTATTGCTATCATTTCAAAGGATTATTGGCAAATTTTCGAATAAAAATATAGTACATATTTTATAATATATTTATCATATATTATAAAATATATTCCTAATATTTGTAGAATCTTAAAAGTGTATACATTATTTCTATACACTCTGTGAAGGAAACTAAGAATTTTTATTTTAGTCGTTTAGAGACACACTAAATGCTCGTTAAAATTATTATACTGTGATATAAAGAATATTATGTAAAAATATAGCAAGATATTGTTGTAACCAGAAACATTTATCGTTTTAATGTATAATATTATACAAGCTATTACTTTAAGTGATATATCATTTACATTACACTATAATACGGCGTGATTAGCATATTATAATATTTTTATTCACGATAATTATAATAATTTTCGATTTTTATTATAAGTATTATTTTTAATTTATTTGTAGTAGATAATTTTATTTTGAGTATAGGAATATCCGAATATTTACCTAACTATATAAAAAGTAAAATTCTATATACATATATTACATCTTATATATTTATATAGGTATTGTATTATACATATACTTACATATTTAATATTTTGGTGTCTGGACACTTGTAGAATTTATTATTTTATTTTTAAAATAAAGAAACTCAATTTCTACAAAAAATTTGTTCTTATTTTAAAAAATACGCATTTTGAAGACCAATTCTTCATCACCAAGTCATAATCAGTGTTAAACAACTACTGTATAGTAACCTACGTATTTACCCATTTTAGATTCTGAGTGAAGCGAAGAATGTATTAGTTTTACAATGATGTGTGTCTTTTTTTGTTTTTAGGTATGAAGACACGGGTATTACTACCCGAATTACTGCTCCGATTTTCACGAATAGCATATGTTTCTGGTTGAAAAATGAATGTAGTTGTACTTTATTTAGGTTATTTTTCAAATTTCTCAATATTGCCCCTATGTGATTGTGATAGAAAAAACGACCAAAAAACGGCATTTTTCACGAAAACTGAAATTTCGACGAATTCCATTTCAATATTTCACAATAACTCAGGCAATTTTAAAGTTAGAGATTTAGAATTTTTTTAGGTGTTCACATACCATATATGTTCACATATATATATATATATATATAGGTACTATAGGTATAGGAATCGTTACGTTTATTTTTCTACAAAATATAGGACTTTGAATATTTTGTAAAATTCTCGTTTTTATGTACGTATATAATGTTTGATAAAACTGGTAATTTTGGGCATAAAGGCCAATTTAAGGTCATTTTAAAGTTCTGTTAGATATGGGCATTTAAGTGACAAGGGATTTTATGAGCATTAATATTGGCCTTAGAGACTTGAAAATTGTATAGGGTGTTCTGTGTTCATTTATGTACTATACCTGTATGTGTGATAAAACTTTGCGTTTTAAATATTTAATAATAAATGTCAAAATTTTAATCAATATTTCAGAATACTACAGAATATTTTTTTCGAATGTAATGTTTTATCATTGCATTCAAATTCTAATTAAAATTAAACACTATGATTTGCACACTTGTATCCCTGCGGCAGGATTATCAGCTCTTCTTTTTATATTATTATATATTATTTTTCTTATTGGCTATTATTCTACGTTTTTATATTATATTAATGTTTTTAGTATTTTCATAGATATATTAAAACACCATCATTTGTTTACGCTATTATACGAATCGTTTAAAAATATATATGGAAAAATAATTTTCTGCACACATCAAATGCAATATATTTGAACATTATATTAAAATTAAAAATTAAAGACTTTTTTTTTTAATAATATATCATTTAATATTTACCGTATATTCACTAATAAATATTAAGTATTTCTATTAATTATTAATCATTATTTATTATACTCGTACAGCACATAATAAACCATATAATTAAATATAAAACATTATAATATTATTATTATTTAATACATTATATGAATTTGAAGATATCCTATCTATGACCATGGCGTTGTTTTAAAGTTCAAACAATTTATTAATTTTTCTAATTTTCATTTGATAATCATGTGGATGAGAATGCATATTTGAAAATTAAGGTATAAAGATTGTAAAATAATAACTGAATAAATTACTGATTTCATATTTCTTAAAATCTACGCATGAGTATATAATAAAAATGAAAAAACTTTGAGACTTTTAAAATACTTTTTTTAAAAAAAAACATTATGCATCATCGGGTCTTCATTCTTCTATATATATATATATATACGTATATATACGAAAATTTCGATATGTGTTTATTATTCTTACATTTTATTTAAACACGCAGTACATTATTTATATTATTTCTATGTATACAGATTTCTAAAGATTATACATTTCGAAAGGTGTTGGATCGTAGTGAATCACTTAAATCATTGATTGGCTCGTTTTTGGAACCAGATATTACTCAGCGGATAAGAATAAGGGATGTTTTTCAACATATATGGATAAAATCGGGAAATATTAAAACTCCATTAGAAATACATAAGGCCAATGAGTTAGCTGAACTAAATAAAAGTAATTTGAATATACCAATAATCACTAAAAATAATTTAAAATCGGCTACATTTCATTACGAAGTAACGGATCGGATAAAGTCAATTAGCGCTTTTAATGATGTATTTACCACAATTGAAGACCAAGAAGAAGATATATTTAGGAATTAATCGTTGTTATTTAAAAGTCTAAATAAAAAAGTTATTAATTAATATAAAATACCTATACACTTTTAAAATGTGTTATATTTTGAATTGAACACATAATGTAATATTTATTATAATATAATTATAATATTATTATAATATATATGAAATATATTTTAATAATAAATATAAATTACAAAATATACAAAATGTTTTTCTCGTATATTATAAACAATTGAAAACTATCGGTTAAAAACATTGATAAAATCAAATTTTCGTTGGTATATTCCATAAAAAGTAATTGCCGATTAATGATACTTTAAAAAATATGCTTGAAACTAAGTTGGTAAGATAAAATTATACTTTATATTATATTAACAAAAATACTTTCCAATC
Source organism: Tetraneura akinire (assembly GCA_021307375.1). Classification (NCBI taxonomy): domain Eukaryota; kingdom Metazoa; phylum Arthropoda; class Insecta; order Hemiptera; family Aphididae; genus Tetraneura; species Tetraneura akinire. Next base: position 8,084,569 of record JAIUCT010000009.1, read on the forward strand.
AAATCTAATTTACTTTAGTTTCGATTCGTACACTGGTAATATCAAGCATAATATACATAGTGCATTATGATGGTGTGCCAATTATCTGATAAAGCCAGGCTTAGACTTGTGAAGTATATACCTAAATTTGCACGTATAGCTGTTATCGTAGTTACATTCGCTAAAGTAATAGTACTACTGTGGGCATACATTTGTATAAATCCTGGTTAATATATAAATCCTGTAATCCTGCAAGTGATTGTGTATTTCCCGAAATCCTATAATAATAATAGGTAACTTAATTATAGTGGTATATGCGAGTAGAAAGACGCAAATCTAATATTTTGCTATAGACTAAAATTCACACCATACACAATATAATTATTCATGTTGTAACAAAATGTACAATATAATAATATATCGTTGTTTAATGATTATACATTTATTCAAAAATATTAATCATTATTCTTGTTTCATAAATGAAGTTTGCGTGTTTAAGAAGTGACGTAAATTGAACAACGACGTCGAACTATCCTCAAGTATATCTAAATTTTTAATTATTTGTTGTTTGGTAAATTGTAAAAATCAAATTCAAAGTTTATATTTAGAAATTTAATTATCGCGTATAAATAATTTTAAATTATTATTCAAGTTATTAAAAAGGATTGATTAATAAAATGAAAAATAATAATAATAATAAAAAAAAAAAAATGTATTATTAAACGATAATATTCAGTTTTCGGAAATGTAATCAATTATATAATGAAATAAAACCGGAGTAGTGCCTTATACTGATATAAAGAAATAAAGTCTTTGCTCAAAATTCAAAATATAAATAAAATTATTGATTATGAAATACACTGTAATATATAAATATTATATTATATCAGTATACTCTTTTTATTATCTGTCAGATTTAAACATTAACTTAATTAACTTATATACTTCAAAACACTCCAGTTGACAAAACTTTATACTCATTGTCAATATCTTATTTCGTGAAAATTATAATATTATATGTATCTTCTAAGTTTCGTTTAATTGTATTTTAATTTACATTAAATTATATAACTTTATATTAGTATTTTATTATATTTATGTAAAAGACGAAAAAAAATATATAGTTGAATTTTCAATTGATTTTTAAATTTAAAAAGTAAATTTATTCTTACTAACAAAACTATAAAAAGTCTTATTTCAAAAATATTTATCTTTTAACAAATTATCGTAATAATTTTATTAATTTAATGGGTCTGTTTATGTGTAGGTACCTATCATTACAAATTATAAGCGATCATAATATTACATTCAAAGTTAATTTTTTTTATTATATTTAATACATTATATTAATAATTTTTACTATCATTATATTATTATGATTAGTAATACTTTTTACTCATAATAATTTTCATTTCTGAAATTTGTTTTAAATATTCACTATAAATGTATGAAAAAAAATTATTAAATTTTTTATTGTTCGCAACAAATTTTAAATTTCAAATAATTATTTCATGTTAGAGTGTAACTTATAAGTGATTGAAATTCACTTTTTAGTAATTCCTGTAATTTCTGTAATGAATGTATTCATGGTTAGATTAGTTATATTAAAAGTTATGTTTTATTGTATTTTCCATTACAAATCTTGAGATATTTCTATGTATTTTTTACAATATTAGTCGCTCATATAAAATCAAATAATATGTTACAATCTTTTAAACGAGTTTTTGATTATTTCGATATCAAAAAATTGTTTATTCAATGTTGTATTCAACACAAGGATTTATTGCAACATAGCAATATGTGGTTAATATACATTTATTTCCTTGATAATATTTTTAGAGTTGAATTTTAAATGAGAAAAATTTTCGCACTGTTATTGTTTATCACATTTTAAATACCTAATATGAAATGGAATTAAATATATTTCACGTATGCTTTATTGTACATTGAAAAATCAAACGGAAAGTTATTCATATTTTCAATTGATTTCTAATGAATTCATATTTATAACAATCGTTATATTATGTAGGATTTGTAAAATATACAACAATATTATTAATTAACGGCTAATTGCATTGCACGTTATAAATATAAAAGAATTTTAAAAATTATTAATTGATGTTAGTAATTATATTAAAATTGTTTTTAGCGATGACTGATAAAGTGATAATATTATATTTACAACTACAATGGACATTAAGTAATATAAAATTATACCTAATTGGATTTATCTTGTTTTTCATTCGTGAAAACTGCAGTGAAAAATAAAAACAAAAACATGAACTAAAGCGTGTCCATTTTACTATTTTATTCGCGTCGAACAACCTGGAAATGGTAAATTCAAATTTGTTAGTATATAATCCTCGGATACATGGTAAAAGTTTCAAGTGCTTCTAATAGTCTAGCAAACTAGACGTGCAAGTGACGTTAGTTGATGAGCTTTTGCGTGCATATAATATATGCATGGGTTAACTAATTTAAATTTAATCTTATTACAACACGATAACACTCTACGGTCAATTAAAGATGAAAATGGTTTAAATTTAATATTAAGATTGTAGAGTTATCACTAAATAATTAACAATAATCATGAACGAGCATATTATTAGATTTTCTAGTCGACATTAATGAAATTAGATGATAGATTCATGACTATATGTTTATATAATAAGTACCTACGTAAAATATTAAAAATTTATTAGAATATTATGACAAATACTAACAAATATATAGATTATAATATAATACTTTATTTTTAAATTATATTATAGTATATTGATTATTAGATACGTACTCCGATATACGTCTATATTATGATTATACCTTATATATAATATAAAAATTTATACGAAACAGAAAAAAACTGTGAAATAAATTGTATTTTTAAATTTTTACTATTTACAATACAATTATTTATATCTGCGAAGTACTCAAATATGTATAATACTTAATATAGCATTTTATATTATATAAGATGAAAATGTGTTATACAGTTTAAAAAAATTTAATTTTAATTTATTATTCCTCAGCTTTGTTGTTTAACAACAATATTTCAAATGAAAGTAACATTTTTTTCTATTAATATTAATTTTTTTTTATTTATAGATATTTAAAATTCAGAATTTTACATGATCTTTAAAATCTTAAAAGTCCGACAGTTTATTTATGAGTAAATAATATTTAAATGATAATAATATGAATATATTTCCATATTTAAAGAATAATAAGTAATATATTTTTTTTTTTAATGTAAATTTTTAATCTATAATCTATATAACAACAGTCGTGTATCTATTAAAAAATTATAATTTTGAATATAATTCAGAATACATTTATATTTATCAAATAATAATTTATTTTTCAACATATACATCATTTACCGAACTAAAATAATTAAAAATATTTTTTTATATCGAAATAATTTTTTTTCGAAAATTTTGAATATATAGGTACGTAATAATTAACATAATGTTATTATCATTTTATTTCCATAAAAATAAGGAAATAAATAAAAAAATTTTCATTTTCCAAAAAGCTTTTTTATTAATATCTAAAATAATATTTTATGACTATTCATAAATGAATAAATCATCTATTTTTATATTGAGATTTTAATATACTCATAATTTTATTTTTTGTAATCAATAATATATGTATAAATTTTGGATAAATAATTTTGATTGTAATAATTTATCAATAATTAAAATTAAAATAAATGAATATTAATGCAGATTTGAAATAAAAAATATATTAATCCAATTCCTATAAGTAGAAAGTACATAAAGTATATATATTTATTTAAAAAAAAATATTCGTGTGTACGTATATATTATATTCATATTAGGGATGATCCTTGAAAAATAATCGGTACCGGTTTTTATCCTGTTCCAAAAATTATTATTTAGATTTTCAATATACCAATACCTGTACCACTTCTTTTTATTAAATATTTAATAAAATAATGAAAATAAATTATTTTCATTATGAGATACATTAAGTTTGTATACAGTGAACATCATCATTTGATCCATTTAAAATTTAAATAAATTTAAAATTTAAAACTCACAAAAGAATGAGTATTGTTTTTATACAAAAAAAAAATCGTTTTACTTTTTATCAGTTATTACTTGTTAATTGAACCATGAAGTTTTGCCATAAAGACATGACTGTTGAAGAATATACGAGTATAATAATTGATGCGACTTAAAAAGATACTGTTGACAATACGCCACAAAACAAATACCTAGTTAAAATCAGTGAATCACAAAACAGAAAAAGAAAATAAGAATCGATAAGTACTGATAAGTAATCATAATAAAACCGATAATTATCGGTTCCTTTGATTCCCAAGAACCGGAAGCGAAAATTATCCCTAATTCGTATATTATATTAAATTATGAATATTATGAGGTATTTCGAAATTAAACTTGTCGGTAGTAATCGAATATTTTTTTACATTAAAATATAGTATATACTATAAGTATACAAGAGTATAAGATGTTGAATATGTGAGAATTTATAGTATACTTTAATTTTAGTCATGTATTCATTTGAAGATTTGAAAAAAAAAACTAAATTTCAACAAAGAATAACTATTTTATATAATATAGACTTTTGATAATTTAAAAATTGTATTCATTAAAAATAATTTATAATTATTTTCGAGGAATCTATTTTGTATTTATGAAATATAAAAAAAAAATATTTCAACATATTATCTTCCATTAACATCGCATACGTTATATTATCATTCTAAAATATATATTTAATTTCAGAATTATAAAGTAGTAAAGTATTTATATTTGACAAATCATATTAGTTTTTTAGTCGTGGTATCTACCATTATTTATATATTATTACTTTCAATAATTATATGAAAAAAGTGTTAATCCATGTAATTATTATATTATAATTAATTGTTGTATGCATATATAAATACTTTTTTTTGCATTCTATTATATTTTTATAATTATTAGAAAAATAACACTTTTCAAACTTGGATTAAATAATACTTGTATAGGTATTTGCGATTAAATATTTATAATGTTTGTTTTATTTGTAAACGATATATCATAATCTAACTTTTTTAATTTTGGCTTATTGTAAAAATATAGCACGAAAGAAGAAACTTTCGAACAAAAACTTCCTATTGCCACTAGATTATATTAAAATGTAGTGAAGGATTACAAAATATTAAATAATGATTAAATTTTTATTTTTATTTTATAATATTATTAAGTTTTTTTAAAGATATTTTCTGCGGTAAAATAAATATAATATTTATCTAATAAAATATATACTCCTATTATAAAAAAAAAATTATATAATTATAACTATGTTTTTCAAACAATAATTAAAACAAACTATGCATAATAATCTGGGTTTGGATCCTCCAAAAAGAAATGTTAATCTACTTAAATTTAAATTCAATTGTAATAAATGACATTAACTTACGATTATATGCATTTTAAAAATATTATAATTACAGTTATTTTTGAATATTATTTTATTAGGTAGGTACATCGTATTAAATTAAGTACAATACATAATATACTTATATTAATTTTGTTTTATGACTATAAAAGTATAAAATATAGAGAATAGGTACATTTTTTAAAAGCCTATTTTCAGAGTTGTCGGTTTTGTATAATAAATTAACTTTAAAGTATCGTTAGTGTAGGTTAGATATGGATAGGGCATAAACCTAATCTAACCCAAAAGCTGTTTCGAAATTTGATCCTGAGGTAATCGTATGGTTCTTTGGTGTTTTAGGGTGTTGGTGTCTGGCCTCAAGCGATCCGTCCACAACCGTCCGTCATTTGTCTAACTAAGTTTCATTACTAAGCTTTGTTCTCGTTAACAAAGAAACATCGTCTTCTCAATACAAGTGTTTGTATGCTTTATGAAGGAAATAATAGAATAGACATTTTTTTTTTTATTTTATTAATTTGTACTTTATATTATTATGATGTTTTTGAAAAATAAAGTATATAAAATTATAGTTTTTATTAACTAGAATAATAATTTTAGTAAAATTTTTATGCATTTATTATCCATATGACTCCATAACAATTTTTTTTTATAAAATATAGAGAAATGCACATTATATACAATATACAACACATTAAAATAATAAACCAATTGACAAACAATTTTTTCTACACTGTAAGTTATACATATTATTATTTTAATGGAAATATAAAATGGTAAAAACTTATAACAATAAAATTATTGAATTTGTTTGTTCTATATACAACAATAATAATAATCAGCGGGTGAACGACCCTAAATATTTGTGGGAACTGGGAGAAATATGTATATATATAAAAAATAATAATTTTAAAAATCACGATACAGTTGACATGTATTATGAATATATAAACTACCTGCTATTACTTTCCGGGTCAGTGCCATTAAATTAGTTACGTTTCGCGGAGGAAAATCATAATTACTTAACTTCGAAATTGCAATGTAATATATACCTATCTATACATATACAAGATGATAAAAATATAATTTTTATTTTATTATATAATAAATATATACGAGTATTATATCTTACATAATTTTTATATTTTTTTCATACGTTTTTTATTCATTTTTTTAAAAAAATAGTAATATATTGACTTATCTATAAGTATTTTTGTGGTTTCAGCACTCATCGTACGTGTCCGTTTGTAATTGTTTATCGTCGTACAGCCAATATCTGGCCGTATCCGATCGATCTCGGTTTCATTTGTCTGTAATTATTGTCCTGATCCTTATTTTTATCCTTTTTCATTCGCCGTTTTCGATTCGTCTGGCGGATGCGATTTTTAGGTTTGGATTTTTTGCGATTACGATTTAATGCAGTTTTCTTATCGGGTTTTTTGTTACCGAGATTCACGTGCTCCTCGTCGAAGAACTGTTGTTTTTTCGAGTATTCGTTTTTCTTGTGAATCTTGTGTTGTGTATTGTCCGACAGTTCGTCTTTGTCGTCGATCCGTTTGTCTTTTTTACTAACTTTGATCACACCAGCGGCGCCGTTTTTCTTTTTCTGTGGTATCCTAGTGTTTTTGGTACGTTTTGTTTTAGTACGTTTCTCATCCCTTTGCAAGTTCGCGCTCGACGATCCTATTTCCGGTTCGTCCGCGTACCTCTGTCTATCGCTCCTCGTCGTTTTACTCTTTTTCTTCTTATTGTCGTTTTGTCCGTAGTAATTCGTATGCCGTTGTTCTCGATCGTCGTTGATAAACTCTACGTCGTCCCCCGGCGGAACCCTCTCCGTTTCGGGCATTCGGTTTCGTTCGGATTTTCTTGGATTCTTCATGTACTCGTACGTGTGTGGCGACTCGTACAGTGCGTATTTCTGTTCGTCCCGATCATTGTGGATCTTTTTGATCGACGACGGTGAAACAGTCCGATGTCCGTACCGGTACGAAGAGTCCGGTTCGCTCGGTGAATATCCAATACTATCACCGTCTTTGTAATCACGACCGCGGTAACCATTATCCCCCGCAGCAGACAGGCCGTAGTAACCGTTTGGTATGGCCGTAGTGGTGAAGTACACGATCGGCAACACCGTCCTGGACTGTAAACGCGTAATGAAATACAACAAATGCACGCAACACACAAGCCAAACGCGCTTCATATTGTGCTACGACTGAAAATAATTTAGGTATTATATTAATCTGTCGCCGAAGAAATACTGCCAGACGTAGTGTTACGCTTTCCCGAAATGATGGTGACGTCGAAATTACACGACGGTGCCGTAACATATTTCCTCCTGGACGCCTTCCTCCCGCCACGGTTGTGATATTTGACTGTATTATTTTGTATACAGAGTGATTAATTTTAATTGCATATACGATTCGTTGTATATTTATATAATATTATATTTTCTTCCCCGAGCACCTGCCGTTTTATGATATTACGCGTGTAATATTATATTTTCCTACATATAAATGTAGTTGTATAAAAGTACATGTAAAAATAGTAATTTATTATATATTATAACATTTTGAATTTTACATATTATAATACTGTATTTTTAGGTACCTAATACTAATTAATAGGTACCTATTGATGGGTATTAAGTACCTACTTTGAAGTAGTTTTTTGAAAACGATATAAAACGGACAAATCGATTGAACGGCAATAAATGGTTTAGGATAAATATGAATAAAACCGCCCTGTATATAATATACGTTCGTGCAAATATATAGTAACATAATATTTACTCGTACCTATATAAAATACACGGGGAATAGTTTGCGGTTTTTCACGGTGCGGTGACCTTATTCGGCACGGCTGTCAGAGTTTCCGACCATAACTATATAGGTACCTATGTATAATAATATGCAAACACCGTCGTGACAAAATTGCAATAATGTGTGAATTTCGAAAGGCCACATGCGGATTCTTGCGGCAGATTTCAAACGCAGTCGTATACGACAGTAAATGCATATACCCGCACTCTGTAAATCGTATATTATTAGCATATAATAATGGTATGCGTTTGTGGAAGTCAGTATAGGTTTAACATATTAATCGTACGTGCAGTACATTCGAACAACGGATTTCTATTTAAGAGTAAAATATATAACAATAATAATTATATGTATACGTAAACCATTCGATTAGATAATCGTATCGAACAACCGACAACGGATGAGTGCGTAACACGATGAATGTCTTAATTAATATAATACATTAATTAATATTATTATAAATTTATAATATAAAGTTCCATCCGTATTAAAAACACTACCAAACTGTCTGGAGTCGTTATAACAATATATTTAATTATTTATGATAAATTTAATTAAAATGTGGAAAACGTATACGCGTATATAATATGTAATTTCCTCGCGCAAAATTTCGATTGTTCTGTATATTTACCTACCTACTTTCTATTGGCCCCATATGAAAACATGTCAACGCGTTCAGAGTATTATACGTAGCTACCTATAATATTTACAATATATATATTACATTACATTGTGTATATATTATTCACTACCTGAATCCTGAAATCGATGTATCGCCGGTATTGCGTCACTTCGATATTATAATATTATATTGTATTTATTTATTATAAATTTGTGTTGTAGGTATATAATATGATAATAATACGCGAGTCGGTGTCACAAGTCACTCGTAATAACGCGATCTAAAAGTGTATACTGTATACATAATATGCTATGATTACACTCGAATATTCGACTAATATATTATATTATTATTATTATTACACCTTCGACTACTATTGTATATAAGATATAACAAATAGAAAATCATATCGATCGATTTCATTCCTCGATTAAACTTGCGCACAAACACTTACGCGTCACAATATAGGTATATGAGAAATTATTTATACGGAAACTTTAGTATAAAATTATAATATACTCGTACTCGTATTAGACAGGGCGTCTCATCATGGTCAATGTCCACATGCCACATCCAATAACTTTTGATCTATTATATATTTTAGATTCTGAACGAAGCCAAGAATGTTTTGGTTTTACAATGGTCAGTGATGTGTCTTTTTTCTTCTTTTTAAGTATGAAGACACTTTTACTACTCGAAATAATGCTCCGATTTTCACGAATTTACGAATAGCATCTATATAGTACTTCACTTATGTCATTTTTTGAATTTCTCAAAATTGACCATATGCGACAGAAAAAACAGCATTTTGCACGAAAACTGAAATTTCGATAAATTTCATTTAAATATTTCACGATAACTCGGGCAATTTTGAAGTTAAAGACTTGAATAATATTTAGGTGTTCACATAGGTACTATATATATATGTGTTATGTTAATTTTTCTACAAAATATAGGACTTTGAATATTTTGTAAAATTCTCGTTTTTATGTATATAATGTTTGATGAAATTGACAATTTTGGGCATTTAGGTCTGAAAATTTTACTAACGCATACTTACATATTACTTAATATCACATCAAAATATTAGAAAAAAGCCAAGTCTCAATTTTTTTTATAGCCGTTTAAAATTGATATTTTTAGATTCAACGAAAATCTTAGAATCCATACGAATATTCTTCTTATTATTTCTCAATACTTTTACAGTAAAAATTAATAGAAAAGCTAAGAAATTTGGATAATTTTTGAAAATTTTATTGAAGCATATTGACATACATCTAAACGAATTTTCAAAATATTAGGAAAATCTCAATACTCCATTTTTTTTTATAGGTGTTTAAATTTGAAATTTTAGTAAAATTATTTAAATTGAACGTAGAGAATGATAAATGTAAAAAATTTAATCGGTACATATATTATTATAATTACATATTATATTAGAATCGTTTTTCGATTGTGGTCAAAATTCAACACTATCCTCTTTACTCCTGTATCCCTTTCACACCAGTATCTCTTCCCTTGCTTTTTAAAATCCGATTTGTGCAACTTATTTATGTATATAATACAAGTCACATTTTTTATTATTATAATTTTTTTTGAGTATTTAAATCTAAAATAAAAAAACAAATCTTTATTTTCATATAAATAAAAATTGTAAGATAGCCAATTTGTAGTCATGATTTTTCTTAAAATCATAAAATTTAATTGAAAAAAAAAATGCTTTTTTTGACTAATTAATCGGAAAATAATGTATCAACAAACGGTTATCGAACGTTACACTTTGTTTGTTTTGTTACGATTCTGCTTTCAATTAATTATTGTTATCATGTTAAAATGTTGCATTATCATTTATCAGTTAAAATATAATCATAATAAACGTGGATTAATTACACACCTTGATTATAATATTATGTTTGTCTTGAACAGATATGAAATGCTACAGTTTACATGAAATATAAATTGATTATAAAATATTGAAAATTTATTTAAATTAAAAAAATTAATAGAAATTTAAAATTAAATATTAGAAATTTTCCAAAAATAAAATTAATTAATTAGCAGAATTTTAATAAATATGAAAACAAAATTTTACTTTTTTTATTTTTATTTTCAAAAAAAAAAAAAATATAATAATGAAATATGTGACTTGTATATACCTACATAAATAAATTGTAAAAATCAGATTTTAAAAATATCTAATAGATAATGCGTTATTGTCTGTAGACCAACCTGGTGAGACGTGCTGTATCTATTTATAATTATATTTTATATATATTCACATCAACAATGTCTATTTGGCTTTATTTCGGATTTATTTCATATTTATATACATATATTAGCAAAATTATCATAAATTAATGTATCTATGAATGTACTTAAAACAAACGTTAAAAAATAAATGTAAAAAACGTATAGGTATGTTACTCCTGTTACCCGTATACGTGTATAATATACCTAATGGCATAAGAATGTATTATTATATTATCAAGACTGTGTAAGTTAATTAATTTTTATAACTATAGTAAAATTAAGTTTATAATAATTATTATAAGTTAAAGTAATTTTAATATATAATTAATTTTATTTTGGTTACCTACCTTAAAAAAGTTAAAAGTTAAGAAAAATAAACGCAATTAAACTAAGTTGAATTTTTAATACCTAATACAAATATTGAAGTATGTGAATCTATAATGTATAATAATAATATAATGGACAAAAACAAATGAAAATAATATTTTTTATAATATGATTTGCAATTTTGCAATTGAAATTACTCTGTAACATAGTTTATTCAAAAATTGACAAATCACAATTATAGATTTTTTTTGTTTTGCATGCATGCCTATTCAATCAGCAAATTACAAATATAATTTTTCCTAAACTAGTTACTCTCATTATCTTTGTTAGATTTATTACCATCGTTATTTTTTTTAACAATTGCACAAAAACTGTAAATAATTCATAATAATCGAAAAATTAATTATTATAATATGGTATGTCTACTAAATTTAATAATTTTACATAATACAATAATAACAATGTTCAATATTACAATCTAATAATGAATTATTTTATTAATGAAATATTATACTAATTTGCAATATAAAATTTTTTCTTTAAAACATTTAAATTTCTGTAATATATTACCTTATAATGATATAATATAACTATTAGGTACCTAAAATATTATACCTATGTATATCATCTAAATATTAAAAATTTACGAAAAGGGAAAACAATACAAAATTATTTGTTGAGAATTTTAGATTGAAATTATAGAATGTATCAGAAGTTGACATTTCATATAGTAAGTATTTTAAAGTGTAATTTTTATATTAATAATTATAATGTTTCACATGATAAAGCTATTTTGTTATTGACCGTGAATTAGAAACGATAATAATATAATTATATTTGTGTATATAAAATAACGTGATAAGTATGTAGGTATACAACAGTTCGATTATGTACATACAAATCCCATTAAAGAAAGTGCAAAAAGTAATTTATCTACTGCCGAAAGGTATAGAATTAGCATTACAGAAACTTTACCACGAATACATATAAATTAAAAAAGGTAACTTGTTTAAAACAAAATAAAGGACAAATTTGATTTGTCTGTTCTTATTGATGTTAAAATATTATAATTTTAATTTAATATTTAAATACGTCTCCGTTATAGGAGTAAAAATAATAGTCAAGAAGGAAAAACATTAAAATTGGTGAAGATTTTAGCATACCTAAGTATATTAATTTGATTTTTGAATTTTCCATGCCTTCTAACACCGTTTAGTATGAAATAATTTAAATATCTTAATATTTATAATCCTACGAAAAAGTCATAGATAATAATATTAAGTTTAATTTTAAATAAAATATATACTGAAAGTTGTAATGATGAATTTCTTACATTGATTATGATTGTTTAAAATCTCGGTCGAAAATTAATAAAAGTTGTATTGTCTAAAATATAAAATATCGAAAAATAATTATATAAAACTGGATATAAATTATCAATATTTTTAAAATCAATTTTAGTAATATATCTAACTTTTATATGTAGCCATTAGTAATAAAAAACACATTTAACATTAAAATTATATTAAATTAAACGAACAATTAATTGAAAATTCCTGTGTTTTCTATAATAATGCATTTCTATATATTATTAGATATTTATGTTTATAACACAGATAAACTTGTGACATATTTTTAAATTTATTTTGGAAGGGATTTTAATTTTTATTGTCTTGTAAAAAAAACATCAATATATTTTATATATTTCATTAAATATTAATGACTAAAACGTTAAATTATTGTACTTATAGTTTATATTATTTAAAAGACCAAAAATTAATTGTATAATTGTATTATCTAAGTAAAATCAAGATTGGCACGATTAAACTTCATAAAATTTAAAATTCAGTTATTATGTTAGTATTATAAAAATTAATAATGTTAATGAATAGAAATTATTAATGCCAAAAAGATTAAAAATATCAAAATATTATCATAATGTAATAATAATAATAATAATTTTAATTTTTCTATGGTGCAACATTATTTTTACACTTATGCATAATATTGTATAGATTATAATATATTTTTTACTTATAACCTTCATACGAAATTTTGAATAAAGGGGATTGTTTTTGTTTTTATATTATTTTTTTTAGTGGAAGAGGACGAAGTCAAGATGTAAAAAAATATTGAATAATTTTAAAGTTTGTACAAGTCAAACCCTATACAAACTTACTTAATACGAAATTGGTGAAATTTTGTTGCCGTTATTTATGATAACTATAAAAACATTAAACAATAAACAGCGATGAATTATTTACAACATTGATGATATATTTTATTTATTCTAAAATACGTGTGTTGCATACTCCATGTTCAATTATAAAGATATTAAATATACCACATTTTGTATTAAAGATCATAATGTACAATAATTATTTAAATATCAATAATTGTCTACCTAATATTACTTTCAAAGTTAATCAAATATAGTATATTTATATAAATGACGTTCTATACGTAATATTTTTAATTTAATTTTTTTCCAATACAATAAATGATTACGGAAAAAAAAACAAGAAGGTTAAAAACAAGATGAACACAACGTAATTGAATATATTTTGAATTTAACAAAGAAATGAGGAAAATAAAATTGTTTTTGCTATACAATAAATTTGAATGTATTATACGTATACTATATATAGATATACACTTTCTTATAGGTAGACCACAGGAGAATATAGTTATAAGATTTACACGAGGCACCGTAAAGATAGAGAGGAGGAATCCATAAGAATTTTTATTCTTTATTGAACCCTTTCAATCTGTTAAGCTTTATTTTCTGAAGGAGTATATCAAATTACAGTACCCTGTTATAATGTATTCAATAAGCGTATATAGCCGTACACACCGGACAATAGTACAATTCATGACTTACATAGTAACATAGTTTTGTAAATAATTTAAAACCAAAAATAAACAAAAATAAAAACATAATAATATATATTTTATACATTTTAGTTTATACTATTTATAATCATTTTTATACAGATTATCAATTGTTGTTTTTCTTAATTTTAAACAATCTTCTATGAATTATTATACTTGTTTATATGTTTAATATGAGAAAAAAATATAAACATTTTAGAAATACACAATCAAAATGTTTATAACGTTTAAAATTAACTTAATATAATTATATAATATGTTATGTATTTCATATGTTTAATTATATATAAACTTTTATAAATTTGATTAAAATTTTGATAATAAATCATTGTAGGTAAATACATTGATTTTATAAATTAATGATGTTCAGTAGATTTTAAATTCAATTATCTATTATTTTCTATTAATAAACAATATTAATATTATAATAAATTAGTTTAAATTGCGCGAATAGTTTGAAGTTTGTTTGGCATATTCGATATTATATGATTGTTATGAATCAAATTTAATCGAATATTTTAATTCATTTATTTTCATACAACCATAAATATTAAATAATATACATTTTATATATTTAGAATTGAAGCTGTGAATATAATAAACCAAAATTGTCCAATTAAATATTACTATAGATCTGATGATTATAAGTAATAACAATAACAATAGTAATATTCTTTTCTAGAAAAAAAAATCGAGATTAACTTTATTATCACTATAGCGAACGCTTGGTTATAATATTTTAAATGTACTTACCTTTGATTTATTTTCTATGGTTATGAATAAAATATATATTTTATGATTAATAATTTCTACCTTTATTCGTGCAATATAATATTAGGTACGTGTTAATCTGTTATTACCTATACTTATTCCATTTATATGATCGGATTACACGATTACAATAATATTTTTAATTGACCGTGTGCAATTTAAATTTAAAAAAATATATAGGTATTATAAAATAGGTAGGTACCTAGTAATGAAATTATTTTTAATGTAATAAAATGGTATTATTAAAAAGATCGTATGTGTATATGAAAATTATATTTATATTGTCTTAGAAGACATCAAATTAAAAGAAATACAGGATTAGGTACGGTATAGTAGCGTGGGTATGAGGTTTAAAAAATAAAAACAGTTGACGTATAAGAGATGTGATGTCATTGGTCCTGACGTCACAGCGGGGAGGTAGATCTCTATAAAGGGAGAATATCACCCCACGACTCTATCCGACGAGAACTAACTGGCCACTTTGAAAAATTGTTGTTAACCGACGACTTCACTCTAAACACATACCACCGTCACACTGTTTTTAGTCTCCTGCGACATACACAGGTAAAATATTTATTATTATTATTATTTTTTTTTTTCTAATAAAATCGCTATAATCGTATTTATGAAACATATTAAATTAATGATAAATCTATTTATTTTTATATTTTTACTGATAGTTTATGAAAAATCATTTTTTTTTACCGACGTACTTTTTCTGTAAATCTAACTAATCGTGTAATAATAATTTGTTTACTATTAATATTCAAAATCAATTATTTATATATAATTATTTTTATACATAATGAAAAAAAAAAAATAAAATAACAAAAATAAAATGTATTTATTTTATTAAAATATTAAATCATTGTACTCTACTTTTTATATTGATATAAAATAAAAAATGAATGTGTATTTGGTATTGACAATTCTTATTTATTATACATAAATATTAAATATATTCAAGAAAACAAATATTTAAAGTAAAGGATTTTTAGGTAGGTATACATACCTACATATATTTTAAATTCAATGACTAGGTACTATATTTAACTAGTTACTAGTCGTATAGGTATTAAATATATTTTAAATTTAAATTTCGGGTTTTTCTGAGCTTACACTGCGTAATTTGTATTTCTTTTTATATAAATAATTCTAAATTATTTTTATAAAAAAATAAAAAATAATAATTTTAAAAGAAATGATAAACTTTACACATAGTTATAACTGAACTAAATACTTTTTACATTTCTTTTTGTGTTTCAAAAAAGTTGTAAAAATTTAAATTATTTACTATTATGAATAAAGATAAAAAAATATTTTATTTTATCAGATATTTTATTTCAATTATAAATTGTTTTTTTTTTTTTTGTTTTATCATGTACTATTAATATGTGCTAGTACTAATAATTTACACTAATTAATAACTAATAATTAAATACTATAAATATTAGTTAGTTATTTATATAATGGACGAGAAAAAAAAAAATTAAGAATTATGATCAAAGTGACCCCTTAGTTACCCCTTTTTACGGTATCTAAAATATTATTGTATTTATATATTTCATTTTTTTTATTTTTTTTTTTAATAAGAAAAATAAATATCGGCATATGGTCCATTTAATTTATATAATAATAAATAATAATAATAATAATAATAATAAAATATAAAAATATGTTTGACGGAATGATATGAATATTAAATAGGATTAATGTGATTAGAGAATAACGTCTTTATACATTCATCACTATATGATATAAAAGAACATAGTATTTCAAATCTTATTTAATGGTGTACATTTTTTAAACGCACAATGTAGTTGAATTACTTAAATTTCATATAATTTTTTTGTATGTTCAATACGATTAAATATTAAATACTATGCAATATAATTTGTTAAATCATTTATTCGTATAGGTATCAATATTTTGTTTTAAAATACGAGTATATTATAAATAAATTTTATTTTATTTTTTAATATATACAATAATTATTAATGAATAAAATATTATGATTATTATACATTGTATATATTACAAAATGAAGATAGTATTTTATCATAATGATAAATCAACAAGATATTTTTATTAGTTAATTTAATATTCTTTTCATTCAATTAATCCAATCGAATAGAATAACAGTTGATTATTATTATTATTATTATTATTATTATTTTAGAAATCTAAAATATATTTTTAATATTTTAATAAAATATTCTGATAAATGATATATTTTTTATTTAAAATATTTGGTATTTTGTACGAATACGAAGCGAGAAAATTTTAAATTTTAATTAAAACGTGTAAAATATGAAATAATATAAAATTTAATTAAACACGAACTTTATAAAATTTATATCGAATTAAATATCATATTATAGTATATCAGTTTTATTTTAAACAAATATGCAGTCATAAAATCCATTGTGTTGATTATAAATTAGGAATTTAATCAATAATCTAACCTAATAAATATGCAATAATGTTTTTAACGACCCATTAGTTGGAGGTCCCTCCTATAATGAATAATTATATGCATACAGGAACATGTATTATGGCGATATAATGAATTTTAAATATTTTTTTTCTTCTTACTGTTAAATAACACGTATTATTGTTCATAGACGTTATAATTTATATTTTATAAATTTGACATCTTGGTGAAAATTCATGTGACCAACGGTCACAAAAAATAAACCTCGTCGGATCAGGATTAAGAATATTATTATAATAATTATGATACCTACTATAATGTGGGTATAATTTCTGAAGTAAACTTATTTTCGTAGGACACGTCTCGTTCGGTCCAATGCGTTATATTACTGAAAATTAATACTTGATGCGGGTATCCCTTTGCTGTGTGTCGCCGGTAACTACTAAAATATAACGAGGTTCCGCGCCTCCAAATCAGCTTAAAATAAATGTGATGCTGGCGTAATATAATGAACACACATATTTAACTCTGGTAAATCGTACTTTGTTTTCCTTTGGCTCGGTATTATTATTATTATTTATTATTATTATTTATTATTATTATTATTGTTCTTGTAATACGTCTCCCGCGTGAGTTTTAAGTACAATCGATAAATATTCTGTTAGTTCCGTCGTCTCTGGGTCATTACAAAAAAATATCGTTGTTAATTAAAATGATATTTGTGATAATGCGCGAGGCGTCGTAAAATATTTTACATCAGCACTTGTTTCGTTTCGTGGAACTCGCAATAACAGGCGAACACGGTTCCCGGGATTAAACACATATAAAAAAATCCCCGAAACATACCGTAACATTTATTGGAATAAAATCCCTTTTTTTTTTTCTTTTTTGTATGAATAACTTATTGGCTTAATGAAATAATATATTATGAATTTTAATTTTACCTAAAATGAATCGTATTATTATTAAACCCTAACGATTGCGTATAAATGTGATAAACTGATAAATAATTAATATTATATGATATAAAATCAATGTAAATAATAAAAACAAAATACGTTCCATAATACATTTTACATAAATAAAAAATATCGATGCGAGTACTGAGTAGAGAATTTATTATTGCCCTATTGGGTTATTTCCTGTTTTTCGATAAGTTCACATTTTAAAATTATTATAAAAAATTGCTCTTACATAAATTATCCGTATAGTAATAGCCACTTTGGTGGGTGGTTATCTACGAGATTTTTACTTTTAGTTAAGGTTTAACGCGTTCGTAGATAATATTATGTTCAATCGTTTAGTTTTTAATAATACGTAAAAATTATTACAAAGTGCTATGCATAAAAGTTATTGTACATGAAATTGAAATAAATTCTTAGAATGAATATGAAATTTTTAGATTAAATTTGTATTCTTCAAAATAATATTTCTATAAAAAATGAATAATAATTCATTATTAATAATAAAGTTAATATTAGGTACTTCCTTTTTTTATATATATATATTATTTTAAATCAATATTTTGTTATACGCATATTTTAAAAAGAATTTTCCTTTATAAAAATTAATAAAACATGAAATAATTAATTTATATCATATAATTTGTTCTTAATAGTTAAAAATTATAATATACTCATATTATATTATAAATTACATTTTTATATTTTTGCGGGGAATTTTCTACGATACACAGTTTGGTTGAGATGTAGAAATTCGACATAAAATCGTTTTATAACAATGAACAGTAGGACTTAACTCAAATAAAATTACGGTTTTGTAGAATTATCTGTCTTATGTAACATAACAATCATTGGTAAACTATACAGACAACAGTGTCTGATAGAGAAAGTTTATATTAATTTCTATGATCTCTTGGTGGGATTTATATTAATTGTTGTTTATTTCTGTTAATTAGAAGGTCTCTTTAGTTAACAATGTTTGTATTTTGATCCAGAATGTAAGAGTCAAACGGTATTAAGAGAGGATATAACTTGAGAGATATATTTCTGTTAATAGTGTTATTGGGGATTACAAAGTACGTAAATTTACCAAATAAAAAAAAAAAAAAAGTCATTATGTACTATTTAAACAAAATATCTGTATGAAATAAATGAATAAATGATTTTTTTGTGTTAAAAATAAAATAGATTGTTACCTAAGAATATATATATATAGTTTTTAGCTAGGTAGATAATTAAATAATTTAACTTTACGACTCAAAGCGTAATGCATATTTTTTAAGTGATCTGTTTATTTATTTTTAACGTATTTCAGTTGAATAAATTAACAGATTTCATAATTTAATTGTAATAATTGCATTGTGTTGTACACCGTTACATAATATTAAATTATTACAATTAAATTGTATGTGACGTACAAATAACGTGAAATTTGTTTTTGGAATTTCCATATTATACAGCATCTACCTATTAATCAATCCGTAGGTGTCATCAATATATATAACAACTTAATCCTTATTTGAATATGTGGAATTATAATATACCTACTCGAATCTCTCAATATTAATAATATACGCGTGTAGAATTAGTATATTTGACGAGTTTTCAGATATTGTAAATTTAAAGATGTATCAAATGCATATAACTCTTACCTGTATATAAGGACGTAGGTATAGATAATATTATATTGATTAATCTCACGGAAATATAAATGTCTGATATTATATACACTGAAATCGTGAATTGAAATCTAAACCGTTAGATACACATACACATGTGATCGAAGAGCTGTCATCGATACGATACGATATTATATTACTATGACACACGTTTTACGTGTAAAAGTGTAATAATAATAGACAAGAAATATGAATTTCTTTGGATATTATTATATCAATATATCGACGAATATGAAGATGAAAAAAAAAGAAAAGAAAGATAGTCGTCATCTTTCGTCAGTTGAATAAAGGTAGTGGATATTGAAGTATCGCCGTGCGTGAGTTTAAGTGATGGTTGTCACACAGAAAATCAATGAACCTTGCTTAACTAATATTAATTCGAAACTGTTGTGAAATTAATGAACTTTTTATATATACCATATACATATAGAATTTACACGCTCGAACTTAATGTTAATAGTATATAATTCTCAAAAAAAAAAAAAACAATATTTTATACGAAACTTTAAATAAATAAATCGAATTTGAAAAGAAAAATCGATATTTCACAATGGAATAAAATATAAAAACATCTATATATTTATAATAAAAATAAATCGACATTTCCATCATTAATAATATTTTTGAGATAATATTATTACGTTTTAATTGAAGTAAATCTATATTGTGTTAATAATGTTCAATATTATATTTAGTAGGTACCTATAATATTATTATAGTAAAATGTTTTCTACTACTTAAATATTTCTATAACGAACATAATGAACTCGCATAATATTAATATTCTATCGATTTAAGAAAAAATACCAGTATTTAATAAAACAATACAATTATCTATTTGACAATAATATTGCGTAGCCAAGAAAAATATTTATACTACGTATAGTTAAATAATATATATATGTATATTTATTGCCGTTTGGCACTAATGAAGTAATGACATCTACATGACTGTTATTATTTATGACGAGAATAAAGTAAATCTATGCGTAGGTTTATGTTTTATTTGAAAAACTGAAAATCCGATACATATAATTTACCTTAATGGGCTCAGAATTGTATTGAAATATAGTATTATTCTAGCACATAATAATAGTGTAACACAAGAATCTGTTGCCTTATTTGATTATTATAAATGGGATTTACTGTGGATCTAGTGGTTGAAAATACGAGCATGTTAAAAACCAATATTTTGCGATATTGGCTTCGGATTACTTAGGGAATATTTTCCCAAAGGGATAAAAATGATCAGCTGCAAAACGGACACTATATACGCTCTGCAGAGTGAAAATTCATTATGATACTCTCTCGTCAACAAACACTTTTCTTGAACTTGCAAACCTTCATTTTATTTTATAAAACAACAAAAGTAGCCAACCATATTGCTTATGAAAATAATTAAGGAAGTGTATTATCTATTAATATTCGCGAAAATTACTAGAGTCTAGACAAACATTTATTTTGAATTATTATTTTTTGAATTAATTCATTTTAAGGATTGTAATAATAATTAGTATAGAAAACACTCATATAATAATATTATAATCTTATAAATTTTCATGCCGTAAAATGTATAATAGTGTTTTTTCTTTTATTTTGTTTTAATATACATTTTACAGTTAAGTAATACCTATATAATATTAATTTGTTTTATATTATGATACAGTTATTGACAAGTTTTAAATTGTAAAGAAAAATCATTTTCAATTATTGTTACTAACTAAATAATAATATAAATAATGGTATTATATATTAACTAAATTAAATAAAATTACCACAAAGCACAAAATAGTTTAATTCAGCATAAAGATATTATGCTTGTAAAACGTTTATAATATGTAAAATGTAATTTCTAGAATTTTCAGAACATAAAATTTTGATCATTATATATTTTATATATAATATTATACAAAGTAAAATTTTATAGAATACACGTAGTGGTAGTTATATTATTAATTATTATTATTTATTTTATTAAATAATAATATTTTTATAGCATGATTTACGTGCTTTAATGATTTTTTAACTAAAAGTTTAGCAAGTAAAACTTACTTACATACATTTCCTAGGAATAACTGACTGATTAAATTTAAAAAATTGCTCTCTGGAGGATCTATTTGTTTTAAAAATAATACAGGTAGATATTATATTAAAAATAAATACATATTAGTTGAAACAATAAATACTTTATTATTATTAATTGTATATTTTTATAATAGCTCAGCATTGGTATTTTGTAATATTCTCAAAAAAACTAAACTTATCTATTATTGATTAATATATTTCTATGTAAATTATTATATTTTATTGACAATATGACATTTATTTACAATTCATTAAACAATAATGAAATTAAATTATAAATTATACAATATTATATTAGATCAATAAAAATTACAAATACAACTACCAAAACTCATTCTATGACCAATTCAGTATAATTGACCAATCCAACAATTGTTCTTAAAAACCATATTATTTTTATAAATGTATAAGAATAAATAAACGAAATATAATTTTATTATGTCATAAACACAATAAAGCATTTTAGCGATAAAACATTAAATTTATTAAAAATGAACCATTATATAAAATGTATTTTTCTTTTATTTTGACTATATATATTATGTTATTTTTTAATAAATCAGAATTGAAAAAATATTAAGTAGTTTTGCATTATTTAACTTCATCAGTTTTTTATCTTTATTTCTGTTTTATAAATTTTTATCGTTTATTAAATAAAACATATAATATAATTCCAAGAAATATTTCGCATCTACATGATATAAAGATGAATCGCTGACATTTAAGTTATTGGATAAGTTGACATTCCTCGACAGATTACAAGTTTGCTGTCAGGCTGTGACAAATACTCTAATGTGTAATTTCAAACAATGTCACTTAGAGACATTGTTTAACAATACTCTCAAGTGTAACAACATAATATTTACGAGTCAACCCAGATCGTTTTCAAACATTTTTAAGGTGGTCATATTTTATTTACTGAAAATGTACAATAAATTATTATTTTGTTGAGCTGTTGATTGAAAAAAAAAAGATTTTCTATATATTTTAAAATCACTTTGGTATCGGTCATTAATTATAAATTCCACAGACAATAAAGACGTCTGATATACGCCGATAAGATTCCCATGAAATTTATTTTTTCCTTAAGAATCTATCCTTTTACTTTGCTTTCCAGTGTTTGAAATTATGTAGGTAGGTGTGTACTTTATCTCAGAAGAAAATTAACAACATAAATCTATCCAGACATTTATTACATTCCATCTATGTTGTTTATATATAGGTATATATAAGACAGGCAGACAGTTTTGACATTTTCACGACTAAATGAATACAGAAATTTTTTAAGGTTTGATAATAAAATAAAAAATTAAATATTCATAGAATTTATTTTTAAAATGACTTAATTGAATTACTGTATTCTGTGGAAATTATAAATTTACATTTAACTCGGTGTAGGATTTATATACATTTATGTAAATTTTTAAATTCGATTAAGATGGTTAACTACTTTTTTTTTAAATATATAGATAAAGGCAATGTTTTAATATAGTAATTGTAAATAATTAAAGAAATAATAAATTCTTATAATTCCAATATTAAATATTATTATTCTATAAACTATAAGAAATATATAAGTATATATTATATTAGTAAAATAACTTAATTGTAATACATTTATTTTTAGAAAATAACTTTTTATATTGAATAATAATCTACAATAATAATATCTTTAAATCATACATTTAAAAATGTATTAATATTAATATTTTGTTTTTGTTGCCTTTAGTTAAAAACGAATTTAGTATTTATATAACTAATAATAATACAAATTAATAAAATTTAATAAAAATAAACGAATCATTTTTTATTAGGTAGTTATTGTTTAGTTAAATATTAAAGATATTGTGGTGAACTCAGATTCGTTTAATACGAAATGATATTTAGCTGGGGAAGTATTATAGAACTTAGATTTTAAATACGATTAGAAAGATCAAGGAAATTTCTATGGAATTTAACATAATACTATTATGATGTAAACTATTACCTACTGATTACTAATATTAGTGATATTAAACCAATATATACGTAAAATGTTTTACACAAGACGAATTAAAAAGTTTCGAATAACTTCATTAAGGCAGATGTTTTTATATTCTTTATAGATCTTTTAATACTGGATATTGCCAGTCAAAAATAAAAAATAAATGTATTGATATTAATTATTAGTCATTTTTTTATACTGTTATAGCAATTACAAATTTTTATTTTTTAAATTCATTTTTCTAAGATAAATTAATTTGTAATTAATTTTCTAAACAGTTTTATGATAGTATTTTTTCTATTTTGATATAAACGCGTTATATAATTATAATAAATACTTAATTAAAGTAATGATGTTTTTAAAACGAATAAATACTATTTTATTGGGTCACATTTTACTCTATTTAATTCATAATACACGTTTGAAACGGTATTTCATAAACATATTCAGTTTTATACTTTTATTTCAATTTGGATATAATATTTAAATTTGACTAACATGATTGTAAAACAAAAATAAGTGTAGTGTTTTTAAATCCCACAGTTTCGACGGCCTCAGGGGCACTTCTTGTTTTATTAATTTGGATTCTGTCTTCCCAAAAACAGCATTATTCAAATATGTACATAATTCTTTATATTATGATAATTATTAATATAGAATAGAACTAGAAAATTCGAATTTGTTTTTTATTAAAAAATATTATAATAAACTTCAGGATAAGTTATATTTTCAATAATAAACAACCCTAATTTAATATTAGAGTGAAGACTTTTTTACAACCAACATTTTAATGTACATACAGTCATAGGTAATATTTTTGTAGATATAGGCATGCGTATATAATATCATTTATTTATCTAATATAGGCACTATGAAAAAACCAAAAAAATGAGTCGAGTGTTGCAATGTTCAATGCTATTTATTTAGATCCCTTTTGCCAAACTATTATTTTTATATATACTTACCTATATTTTACTATCCTATAAAAATTTTTATATTTTTAAAAATGATATAAATTCATTTAAAATGTAAAACGAATATTATATATGTGTAGGTTATATTTTTTAATGTTAATTAAAAATATTACAAATTTATAAATATTAAAAATAAATAACCAAAACTGATGTACCTAATGCTTTCTGTTGTACTATTACTTACTTACAAATAATCATTTTTTTAAAAAATAATTAACATCAAATAAAATAAGTTATAATACATTAGAGTTTAGCTAATTTAATCTAAAAACTCTAAGTTTTATATTAAAACAAATTATACTAAAATTATTATTCAATTTTATAATAAATGTTTAGTTAAAATTCTAAACATATTATAATATTAACTTTAACTATAAAGAGTAATATTGTAATTGATATTATTTTAGTAATTGATGTTATTTATTACTATTTTTTTTTAATAATTTATAATATCATAATGGATAATATAATATATTTATAATTAATTAGTTTATATATTAAAATAATATTATAATGAATATACGAGTATATTATATTCAAAAATCATAATATTCAATTTTTCTTTATATGTATAACATTTTAGATTTTGAACAAATGATCTGTCTTTTTTTATTATACAGTAAATTATTTATTTTATATATAATATATCCTATATTATAATAATTAAATGTTAAAAAAAATAATTGTATTATATTAATAAAAAATACCCTGGGAATTTTGTTTTTTAAATAAACACTATACAACTATTAACAATTAAAATGGAACAAGTTACAAACAATGTAACAATGACCTTAAAGAACAAATGAAAAATAATATTTAAAATTTTTGACAATTAACTAATTAAAAAATTATATACCTACTACTCAATTTATTATTTAATATTAAATTTTAAAAATTCCTATAGGTACAATAGTTGAAAGTGTATGACTATGTTTTTTTATACTTATCTAAATAATGCGTTATAAAATATCTACCTATACGAGTATAATATTACAAAATAAAACTTAAATTAAAAATAAATTTTAATACAATAATTTGTAATATAATTTATGTATATATTATTTTATACTATTATAGTATTATTTATACATGAAATACAAATAATAATTATTAATATTTCATTTTTGGAGTGTAAAATGTATTATTTGTATATAATTTATATTAATTATTATCCTCGTTATTATCCTTATATAAAAATTTATGTATTATGGATAAATTATAGTCCTATATTAAAATTAATAATAATAATTCAATAATAATCAAATTAATATATTATTATAATAATATATCTTAACGTCTATTCTGAAGATACCTTTAGCTTAAGGTATTTAAAAACATTTTAATAAATTAATATTTTTATTAAATATATTACATATAATATTGTAATAATAATTAATAATAATTATATGTTTAATGTATAATCATCCATTTATAATCATATTATAAATATTAAAATATTTAAAAAAAATTATCATTTATATTGACCGTTTAACTACAATAATTAAATTGAATAATATTAATAATATAAAAATTGTAAATTAACATATTTATGAAAAAATATATAGGTACAATAAAATTGATTTACATTGTTTTAAGAAAAATAATAAATATCATGTTATCATTTATCATGTTACTTTAAATATAGGTAACGCATATTTACATAATATTTCGTACATATGGAATACATGAATAAAATACTGATTTACAACTAGGTACTTATTTTCTCTATTTAGACTAATAGAATTATTTAGGTATATAGCATATAATAAATATATAATTATTTTAAAGGTATTAAAAGTATACTATTTTTGTACATTAACACAAATTTTTAAGTAAATTTTTGATACTTATTACTTTATATAAACGGGTACAATACAATTATACAAAAAACATAAAACTTAATGAAATTGTAATTTAAATTTACTATATTTTAACTATATTCACTAAATTTTGTAGGTAAGTACCTATTTCGAATAAATATTGTTTATTAATGTTATTAATAAACAATATTGTTAATATTGTTATATTTATTACCTACGTAGGTACAATATTGAAAATTATCAGTAGTAGTATATTGATTAGAAAATATAGACATCTATATTTATAAAAAAAAAAATATAGGTATATAAATATATAGGTTCATTAAAAGAATACCACGGGGTAAGTTAAAATGCCGAATGGGTATTAGTTTATTATAATATTATAACACGAGTATTAAATTCAAAATGATGAAATATAATCTTATATTATTATTTCTCCAACATTTTATGTTAGTATTTATTATTTAAAACGTATGAACGCCATTGTAGAAACAAACACATCTTTAGCTATCTCTGAATAGTAAATTTAATTACAAATCAAATTTTTAAATTATTATTTTTTGTTAAATAATTATGTATCATAGTAATAATATGTTATATGTTATTAACAACTATTAATAATAATAATTATTTATTTAGCTAGTTTATTTTGCACTAAAGAAATAAAATATCTACTATAGTACATTAGTACTCATTATTAAACATAAAATATAAATATTAGTACAAGTATATAGCACTTACGGTATTTTATATTGTTTAAATACATAAGTATAATTTAAATAAATTTAACAATAAAAATTCTTTTAGTATTTCCCAGGTCAAAACAAGACAAGAACAAAAAAAAAAAAAAAATACATTTATCTTATAAAAACTGTTTCTTAATTTTAAAAATTCAAATAATTTACTTAAAATAATACATTGCTTCGTTTGTATTTTAAATGTTAGTAAACATTAAAACACTAAACATAGTATAATTTATTATTTAACCCCTTCTTATTAAAAGAAACATAATGTATATTTAATTATACAAATGAACTTCAGTTTAATTATTATGACACTTTAAATTATTCAATGTTGGATAAATATTATTATTTTTAATATTACTTAGGACTTAGATAATTTGGCAATATTTCAAATTTCAAATTATTTATAATAACATTATATTTGAAAGAATTATTATGACATTTAATACTTTTCTGGTATATTATTATATAAAAAAAAAAATTCTTAATAATAATTATTAGTTAAAGAATATTATAATAATCTTTTCAATCTTTCATACTGTCTTTTTAAAATGTTAAGTAAAAAAATAAGATTTTGTGCATATTTCTATAAAATAAGTGCTGTACACTGCTTTGAAAACGTAACGAGGGGCGTGTCTTTCACGAGCTATCAGTAAGGCCATAAATTATTTCATCATAAACGTTTTTCGTCAGATTAACATTTCAATTTCTCGTTTATGTTTTGTCTGGTGAATTTTGTGTTAAAAAATAAACATAAAATTATTTTTTGCCATAAAAACTGTTCTACATTAACATCCAGTCATAAGTTGTGTGGGATGTCATCATGTCGAAGGGATTGAGTGTTGATTAAAACAGCTTTCTGAGACATAGTTTTTTTTTTTTTTTTAATAAATTGATAAATAAGAAATAATAATAACGTTAACACTTGTAATGCTTCCTTTTTATAATTATTATTATAATAGTTTATTTTCAATGCACAATATTATTTGCTATAATTTATAATAATAACAAAATGATTAATAATTTTGTTTCAATATTCCATTATAATATTATGATAATAATCAAGATTATAAATTTCAAACAAATGATAAAAAACATGTTCTGACTTATGAATATATAATATTAATAAAAATTAATAACCTAAACACTATAGTCTCATATTAAGAATTTGTAGATGAAATGATATAAATTCCAAATTGTAAAACGTGTGTAATAAAAAAAAAAAAAAATGGATATATTTCTTTTCGCAAAAATATATAATAAAAAAGTAATAAGAAACAATTAATATTATTGACGCAGAAAAGCATTTCCATTGAGATTTTGCGATTTAAAAATAATCATATAAATTTCAAAAATATAAACTTAAATAATTGATTAATGATAATAATTTAAATTGTTTTTAAAGTTTAAATTTTCACAAATAATTTGATTTTGTTCAGTTTAAAAGTTTAGTAATTGTCAATTAGTTTGTAACAATCCGACCAAGATTCGTTATATTATAAAAAAACTTTTTTTATTAAAGCACCAAGGTATAACAATCATCAATTATAATTTTAAAATGTAGATATTTACAAGTTTATTAAATGTTTAAAATTTGGATTGAATATTTATTAACAATTTATACACAAATTTTAGTACTTTAAATTAATAATAATGTTTTACATATAGTTTAAAATCCATAGTAACAACTATATAATATTATATATAATTTATGTACCTTCAAAATTTAATATTATTTATTAAACTCGCTAATTTTATTATACGAGCATAAAATTAATTTTATTATAAAAAAATAAAATATTTTACTACTAATATTTTTAATATTTAATATTGCATAATTATATAAATTGTATTACTTATACTTTATAATGGAAAAAAACAATACACGTTTCATCTCTCTCTCAATCTCTCTTTCTGTCTGTCTGTTTCTCTCTCATATTGTTTCTACAATTTACATCAGTATACCTATTACCTATACAATAGAAATATCTTTATTATTATCTTTAAATTAATCATAAATTGAACCTAATTAAAAATAATTATAATTCGTTAGAACAAAATTTATTTAGTTGATAATAATATGAGTCAAAAAATAATAATAATTAGATACTTAAAATTTTATTCCAAATTTTTAGGATTTTTTTATCATTGAATAATGTCCATCAAAACAATAATAAAAATCATAAATGTGAATTGTAATTTTAGAACGTTCTTTAAAGTTTATCTTAGTTTTGCACGTTTCGTTCAGTGATTGTTTCGCATCAATGCTGATGTAGACCAGTGATCATTACGATGTATTGGGGAATTACTCCTTTTCAAATTTTATGACGATCGCCTCGAGTAAAATGAAACTTCACAAAACTTCTGATTTTATTATCTAGTTAATTCTATCAAATATTCAAAAATAAACTTTACAAAAATAATAAAAATGTCTTTTTATATAATATATATTTTAACAGTTAAATGTTCAAAATGGGAACCGCAACCACCAACAGTTTTTTTATTATTATTAAACTTTATCAACAAATACGAATTTTCATCGTTAATAAATACTAAAGTCCGTTGAAAATTCACAATATTTAAAATAATATATATTATAATATCGATAGATTTATGATTTAAATTATAATTTAACATATTAAGTATCTATTGATTTTACATTTTATTTCTGCATAATTTATAACATAAAATCAATAACGTAAAATTATTATTATTTTTTTTTAAACTATTTATTAATTATAACGTAAAATACCAATATTTTATGTGCAATAAATTAGTATTGATATTATTAAATATAGATACAATGATCGAATATATACTATAAATATTATTATATTGATGACATTAATTGTTAAATTATGTGTAAAGTGATTATAATGCTTAGTTATTCATCAAATTTTCATTTAATCTCTCATCACGAATCACTGAATCCATTTTCCACAAAGTTTGATAGGAATAGTTAC
>JAIUCT010000009.1:8121708-8137714 GCA_021307375.1 Tetraneura akinire
TATTATTATTATTATTATTATTATTATTATTATTATTATTATTATTAATTATAATAATTATATATGCACAGATTTTTTGTAAAAATAAGAATCCCCGTTTAATTTTATACTATTATAGTCGTTTGTTTATACGGATATCAAGAGATAAACGAGTGCCCTCGTTGTACACGTAATATATTATTACTATTAATTTACGCCGAGACGCAAAATATTAAATTAAAATGATTTATAACCCGCACTGGCGTTATTTTAGAGACTTTGTATATTATTAACCACACGCGTGATATAATTATTAAAATACTAATTATTATTATAAATTATGACGCGTAATATTATATATATATATATATATATATATTATTATTATTAATTATTATTATTATTATTATTTTTATTTTTTTTATTTTATTTTTATTATTTTTATTTTTATACAAACGTACGAAAATTCTGATCGAATGGAATGTCTAGTTTTACGAGTCGAAATGTATGTTACGATATTTTTATTATATTTTCGTATAAATTCCGGATAATATTAGGTAGAAATTTATTTTTTTTCACGACAACGAAACGATATTGTTTTCCTGCCCACTCGTTTTTCCGTGTCGGAACGGTTATTATAATAATAATATAGTTTTTACTATAAAACGTTACACACAATATAATAATAATAAACTATATCGTGTACTGGTCAACAGGTGTCCGTACCGTCGTACTTGAACGTGGACGACAGAGAAGCGGATTACACGTACAACGATTTGTCAGAGGAGAAGAAGAGGACGGCGGACGACATGGGCCACGGGCAGAGGTTCGCGTTCGGACTAGGCAAACGGGGCACCGGCGGTGAGTGGGAAGATAACAGCGACGACGACTTGGCGCTAGTGGCGCCTATGTGGCACCCGGCCGTCAGGCGGGCCCGTCTCCAGTACGGTTTCGGTTTGGGCAAACGGGCCGACGACTACGATGCCGCCGGCAGCGAATACGCGGACCCGCAGACCGAAGACACAGTTGCCGACATTGATTAAAATTAAAACAGATATTTAAGATAACTTCTTCCCAAAAAAAACACAAAAATATAATACTATAAAAAAAAAAAAAATCATCAGTACACACAAGCGCGCGCAAAGAGGTACATAAATTAATAATGTAATAATAATAAAAAAAAATTATGTTTTTTTTTCGTTATTGTCAAACAGTGCCAAATTATATTATAATATTATAAATTATTTATGTTCATACGAGAAAATAACAATATTAATTTATGTTTAAAACGATTATTATTAATTATTACTATTAATATTATTATTATCATCACCATGTAACGTAAAATAGTGTGTGTTTTCATTTAAAATATTGAAATATCGCCACACTCCCAGGTTACAACAACCACAGTAGTAGTAGTAAGAGTAGTAGTGGTAGCAACATCAGTAATAATAATATTATTATAATCATAATATCACTGAACGCGTCCACGCATACCTGTTTGCCTAATTAAAACGCCGTGTAATCGCTCCGAACGTAAATCTCGCCTACAGTAAAATAATAATAATATTATTATTAATAATAATAAAAATAATAAAAATAATAAAAATAATAAAAATAATAATAATAATAATAATAATATATTGCACTGGTCAGGCATCGTAGTCGCATCAACCTAAGCGAAATGGTCTACTAAAAACCAAAAGTCCATTTACACAATCGAAAACTTCTTCGCACATATATATTCTTCACGCATAATATATTTTAAATTTGACGTTATTATTATTTTTCTACACAAAGCTCAGACTGATGTTCGGCATTTTAATATACATATATATATATATACATACATACATACAGATCGGAAACATCGAGATTTCATTTTCAAATCACATTCACAAAAATATTATTATTATTTTATTCGAACAAATGAGTCGTGTACAGTTTATTATCATTATTATTATTATTATTATTATTATTATTATTATTATTATCATTATTATTATTATTATTATTATTATTATTATTATTATTATTATTTGGCTTTTTTTTCACGCAAACTACGTGTATGTAGACGCTAAAAGATCATTAAAATAATAATATTATACTAACATATAAGTATTTCGTTTCTTCAAATAAAGGAAAGAAAATCACGCAGTTATTGATATACTTTGATGTGACGCGACGTACGGATTTTATTTTCAAACGAATACGTATTAATACCTATAACATAATACCTATCATTTTATATGACGCTCCGTTGCATTTATTTATTCGTCAAGTTATGAAACATTACGCAAAATATAATAATATTATGTAATCCGATCGATCGAATAAACATTTCGTATTTCTTTAAATGAATATAATGATAAGTGATAATAACTATAATCTACGTATAGACTATGATTAATCATATTATAATATTAATAATATATACGATTATAATAAAATATAAATATTATATTATTATTTTAAACTAGAATTTTAAATTGTTAAAAAATAAAAAAATAAAAATAAAACATTACAATATTATTGTCCGATGGAAATCAGACTTCATTTTTCATTATATAGGTTCATTATATATCGTTGCATGAACTATAATATTATTAGAGACAGTAGAGTATAAAATCAGTTACCTACTCGAAAATTAATATATGAAATAATGAATTGCAAACAAATTACGGTCGTATTTTATGATAGCTTAAATTTAGAAATCATTCCAAATTTGTCTTTTCCACTTTGGACTAATATTATCAAAGGAGATTATAGGTTCTGTATAAACGGATTTAAAATGTAATGTAATTAATCCAAAGTACTAATATATTTTACATTTTAACTGTGCGATTAATTTTATTTAAAATACACAATAATAAATGAATTCATCATTCAGATATATGAACACAAATTATCTTATTTCTCTTATTTGCGGTTTGGAATACTGATATAAACATACAATTGATAAAATATCATTAATAACTGTATTTTTATAAAATTTAATTCCATTTTTCTCATATTATTATTTTAATATGCGGAAAACTCATTGTATATTATTCAATATTTCAAGTAGTTTCATTATTTTAAACAATATATTATTGTAAAAAAATCTCAAATATTTTACAGTTTAAATTTATTAATATTAACTGGAATTTAAAAATTAAAAATTAAAATATTAAAAAAATGCTTTAATCTTTAAACAAATAAAAAATATCTTTTTATTTATAAATATTAAATAATGTATGAAACAATAGTGTATTAGTGTAGGGCAAATTATTTATTTAATTAATTATATTTCTACTCGGTAATTTTTGTTAGGAATAATAGAAACAAAATACATCAGATTCTCGGTGATTCGCGCAATACGTATTACAAGTTAACTCGATAAAAAAAAATAAAATGGTCTGCTTAGCTAAGTTATAATATTCATATTTACTAATTAATTTTTGCCGTTTATGATATAATATAGTGTATTAATATTTTGTAAGTTGAACCATATTTGAGATTATAATCGTTTTAATAAATAGTAATGCTTTATATTTATTGAAAGATTTAAACTATTCGATTAGAATTAAATACAGTAAGTATATGATAATATTATATTATTTTATTTAACAAAATGTACCTATCAAATAATTATTCCTATTTCATAAATTATATTAAAAGTTATATTTTAATAAACTTATAATATTTAGTTTTTTAAATATTTAATAGTATTTTAATTTTAATGGATCGATACTATGGACACAAAAAGAAAAAATGAAAAATATATAGGAACAGACTAACAGATCAAAATATTGTTCTGGTACTTTACATAAAAAAAAAAAAAAATATTATTTCTATACGCCAATCGTCAAATAGAATATTATTTGATATTGATAAAAATAAAAAAGCAATGTATGTTGTATATTAAGGCCGAGCTTTACATACATATAAGCAATTTAAATACAATTGAATTGAAAATATTGTGTGAATGTGTATGGTTTATCAATTTATAAATTTATAATACCTACTGCATAGCAATTCAATATAATTTATTTAAAAAAAATACCAATGGCCTCTGTGTATTTTTATAATATTATATACCTATAATAACGGATATACCTAAATGGTTAAAAAACATATTCTGATAAATGATTATGTTATTTGATTTTTTCAAAAATATATCAATAGTATAATCAAGTAAATTGGGTACAATCTATATATTTTATAATTGTAGGTAAGATACTAAGATAAGTATACAAATAACACACAATTAATTATTTACTAATTTGAATTGCATTTGAAAATCCAATTCTATGCGAAGTCTTTTTTTTTGTTTTAAACTTTAAAGATTTAAACACCTATAAAAAAAAAAGTGATAATTGAAATACAAACAATATTTTGCAATTCAAGTTATCAACATAAGATAACATTTCAATAACAATTTAAAATCTTACAACCCAAAATTTCCAATTTTATTAATCATTATAGGCATAAAAATAAGAATTATAGGAAATTTTCAAAGTTCTGTATTTTCACGAAAAATTAATGTAACGGTTCAAAACTTTTATCATGCATATAAATCACCCACATGAACCTCTAATAAAACTTTCAAGACTCTAAATTTAATATTGTCTAAGTTATATCGTAAAATATTGAAATCGATTTCATATAAAAATTTCAATTTATGTGACTATTGCCAAATTTCATAATTTTTTAGTAGTTTCCCTGCCGTATAGTTCAATTTTAAGAAATTGAAAAAAATGACTTAAATAAAGTATTTAATATATCTTTTTCCTATTCGAAACATACAATATTTGTGAAAATTAGAGTATTTTTTCTAGTCGAAAAAAGATCTACTCATATAAAAATAAAAAGAGCAACTGATACTGCTGTAGAAAATAGAAGGGATACAGGTGTAAAGGATATAGTGTTGAATTTTGATTAAAATTTGAATGCAATGATAAATATTTACATTTAAAAAATGATTTTGATAAAAAAATTTAAATTCATACAGTCACTACGTTTAATATGTCCTTGAAACCCCTAAATGTGTCACTTAAATACCCAAATCTGATAGTAGTGATAGTACTTTGCTCATAATTGATTTTTGAATGTAATAAATTATCATTGCATTCAAATTTTAATCCAAAATCAACACTATCATCTTTAGAACTGTATTCCTTTCACACCAATATCAGCTCTTCTTTTTATTAATCATTATTGTAAAAATATTGAGAAATAATAAAAATAATAAAAAATGAATTTTTAGTTTTTCGATTATAAATTATAATCAACTTTAAACAGCTATAAACAAAAAACTTGAAATTTTTCTAATATTATTTTATTTAACATCTTAAGTAATATGTGAGTATACTTCAGTAAAATTTTTAGACTTTAAAACCTAAAATAAACAAATTTTTATCAAACATTATAATATAGATGAAAACGAGGATTTTAGAAAATATTCGAAGTTCTATACTTTGCAGAAAGACGTATACGATTATACGAGTATTATAATACCTACCTATTTAAACAGCCAATAAAATTTACAAATCTCTATGTTATAAATTGTCTGAATTATGGTGAAATATTGAAATCGAATTAGTCGAAATTTCAGTTTTCGTGAAAAATGACGTATTTTTGTAATTTTTTGGTCATTTTTCCTATCGCTTAGATAAAATTACCTAAATAAAGTACTAACTATACATCCACTTTCCTACCGGAAACATAATGCTATTCGTGAAAATCGGAGCATTATTTTGGGTAAAAAAAAGACATAAAAGAAAAAAATTACACATCATTATAAAACCAATACCTCATCTAAAAAAGTTAAAACTGATATTGATCACGTATAGTAATTGATGTTACGATACATGACTCCATTTTCATTGTTATATATATTTTTTATTATTCAAGGAATTTACTTCATAGTATATTCTGCTGTATTTTAATTAATTATCTTCGATGTGTCATATTAAAAACTAAAAATGTTTTTTTTGTAACCATTCGCATAATAATTTTCATTTCTTTCGATTGACTGCAAATCATATGATAATATTTATGAAAATTCTTTACACTATATAAATTAAAATTATTTTATTGATTTTAAACACATATCATAATGAGTATGTGCATATTACTGTATGTACAAGTATAAGGAATAAGGCAACACAATTGTTATGAGTACAACTAACTATAATATTTGTAATTGTTTAAATAAAATGTATAAAAAATATATTTTATACTACCTATCCCTACCTTACCTAAAATTTATAAAATACTAATATTATCTTTATTACTATTGTTTCATTATAATTGCAACTGTTAGTAACTTCATATTATATATTTATTTATAAAATAATATAATAATGTAATCAAAATATTTTTATTCATTTTTTTTTTTATGAAAAAAGAAAGTTCGCGTATTCTTAATCAATAAACGAATAACGATTATTAATGATTCTAAAATACTGACTCATGGCTATAGGCTATTTATATATCATAAAAGCAATAAGTAACAACAAGTAACTATTATACAAATTGGTCTAAGGTTTCCTTTGAGAAGATATAAAAGTGTATTTTCCTCATGTCTAAGATGTTTATGTACACATTTATTATTACAAAAATTGAAAAGATTCTTTTAATGTTTGACGAAAGTACCTATATTGAAATTATTGAATTATGGATACCTATACTTATTAATATAAATTTACAATATTATTATTTATTATATAATAATTTTAAAATTATTATTTCTCCTTTTATTATAGGTACTTACTTATAATTAATTAATCGAAAAGTATAATTATTTACATTAAATATTTTGTATTTGTGTGTAAAGTGTTTTTAATTAAAAATAATAAATAATTTATTATAAAATCTGTATCTATATTATAATTAAATAATTTTAATGTCGTAGGCATATAGGTAAGTATATACAGTTGTACTGACATATGATTAATGAAAACATTATATATCCAAATAAATTTAGTAATTTATGATAACATAATTAATTTTAGTAAATTATAGTACTTAATATTTTAATGTAGGTAATAAGAATAAATCGACAAATTATGCAATAAATTTAATTATAAATAAAATATTATAATAGGTATATTATAGTGATATGCGTCGGAATATTATGTTTTAAAGGTAATAAACTAATAAGTATGCAAATTTAAAAAATGAAAAACTAAATTTTAAAATTATTTGAAAAATTGAAATTAAGTTAAACATATAAAAACAAAAAAATATATAGCCAACAAAATAATTAATATTTCTAAAATGATAATTATGTGTTACTTCAAACAGCTTGAACAGAATAAGTTAATAATATTATATTTCCTTATCTATTTTATTGTACGGTTATTGTAAAATCTGTCTAAAACGAACATTACATAAATAAAAATGCATTAAACGCATACAATGTTTTTATAAACAAATTATTATAGGCCTTTAAATTCTAATCCTATATTATGCTTAATTTTATACTTTTTTTTTTTATCTGACAACGGTTGGTTAAATGTCCATTTACAGTTTTACTACTTTTTAATACGCATTTGAATAGCTAATAAATATTTGAATTTAATTATCATAAATAATATACATATATCATAATTAATAATTATAATATTGTTGTGTTAAAAATAAAACGAATCATAAACGTATAACTTTTAATTAGTCTATAGCCCTATAGGTATCATAATTATTATATTATAAGATGTTATAAATATAATAAATGTCACATGTCATCTATACAAATCAAATTATTACGGTTTCCTGTTCCTGATCCTGTTTCGTACCTTGTTATTATTATAAAAAGAAAAAAAAAGTAATAATAATAACGACATCACTAATTGCTTTTTACGAAGTAAATGAAATAAAAACTGTTATCCACCTTCTCGTCCGTAAATAATGAAATCCGGTAACGAGGCATGAATTTAAAACCATTTCATATTTATTTTATTATGTTAACGCCCAAGAACTGTGTGATTACGATTTACCTCCTTTAGACTTACTTAATAAAAGTGACGAAAAAAGAAAAAAATACGCTCAATATACTTTTGGTAGGTAGGTAATAATAATAATAAAAAAAAAATATTAAGCGCTCGAATTTAAGATAAAAGATTAAAAATAACAGATTTTTCTCTTTTATCTCTCGTATATTTTCTGTAATAATGTATACCTAAAACCTAATATTATATTATATTTTGCGTCTACGTCATCGTCAAAGAGACGAAGACGATAATGAATTTAAAATATCAATATTAAATTTATATATAAGTACCTACCTACACTATAGACTATAGAGCATTATATTAATATTGTATAAATTACAATTTAAAAGTTTTTCATTCATCTGTTGTATAGTTTTCGCATAATGTTCAAGTGAAATTTCCTCGATTAATTCTCGTATTTATCATTTATGTATTATGTCTTATTATGTATTATAATCTGCAATTTTGTATTTTTCAATTCATTTTATAAGTGGTAATAATATTCTGTAGGTAGGAAATCATATTATTAACATTGATTTATCGTTTAGTTTTATAGGTACGTAATTCGATTTAAAAAAATTGCATTTAATAATTGATTTGGAAAATACGAGTAGGTATAATATTTGGTGTGTACGGGTAAAAATACGTCTAAAATGCTTACAAATTGTCATGTTATAAATTTATGATAAGTATATTTAAGGGACGGGGGCTTCTTTGCCTACTCGCAATATTATTTTTAAAAACAACGTGTAAACGCTTTACAACATTAGGTACTTAGGTAGGTACCTATATAATTGCATTAGTTGGATTTCAATTTTGAAAAAATATTTAGATTCAAATACAAATTTGATAAAGATCATTGGAAGTACTT
The DNA here is from genome assembly GCA_021307375.1 of Tetraneura akinire. Taxonomy (NCBI): domain Eukaryota; kingdom Metazoa; phylum Arthropoda; class Insecta; order Hemiptera; family Aphididae; genus Tetraneura; species Tetraneura akinire. The sequence goes on from JAIUCT010000009.1 coordinate 8,130,535, forward strand.
AATATTAAATTTATAAATTACCAATGTAGGAATATTATAAAAATCGTATTTATTACACTATTTAATCTTTTTTTTTTCGATCATAGCCACTATAAGTAATATTGTCAAGCATTTAGGTTGTTTTTAAATTTTTAATAAAAAAAAATATTGCAAGTAGGTAGAGAGTAAAATATTATTAAGATGATGAGATATTAAAAATACAAAGTCGTGTCGGTGTTATTTCGTTTGCTAAATTAATAAATATATTTTTTAGACAATAAGTAAATTAACAAATATAATTATTATTTTTATTTGAGTTCATTATATAGACACAAGACACATATTATGAGACAAGAGACTTTAATATTTTATTTTTAATATTATAATTCTATAGATTTTGTTTTAATATTGAATTATTAATAGTAGGTAGATAAAAAATGACACGATTATTTTAAACTGCAGGGGTACAGGTTTATTATTATATTGACATATTGTGTTGTTGATAAACGTCACAGTGACTATTGATTATAATGTAATTTATTTTTTCACTCTTATGTCGTACGTGCGTGATTCGTTTGTTTACTTAAATGTATTTGGAAATCAAAACGTTCCGAGTTCAACTTTTAATTATTAAGTTAAATAAACGAAGAATGTGACAGTACTTTTAATAAAGGTTGTAAACTAAAAACACGTTGTAAACGAACGGTAATAATGGTATAAACTAATATTTAAATCGCAAAATGAATAAATTTGAGCTTACTGCGTTGTACTTTATTAAAAAAAAAACTAAAAACCACGCACTCGATGAATCTTAATATAACTTACCTATCCACTATAAATCGGTAAAAATAAAGTTGTTTTAATGTTACTCTTATTGCAACATTTAGCTGATATATGTAAGAGGTACCTATACCTATATTATATTTGAATCATTATAAATTATATTAAATATTTACCTGTTGCGTTTGACGTACACAACAGGTAATTAAATACATATTGTACCTACCCAAAATAATCATAATCTATTTTCACATATCACATTTTGGATTCTGAGCGAAGCGAATTGGTTCTACAATGATGTGTGTCTTTTTTTCTTTTTATGTCTGTAAACACTTTTACTATCCGAAATAATGCTCCGATTTTCACGAATGGTATATGTTTCTGGTTGGAAAGTGGATGTAATTGGTACTTTATTTAGGTCATTGTTCAAATTTCTCAAAATTAACCCTACGCAACAAAGAAAACTACGAAAAATGATGAAAAAACGGCATTTTTCACAGAAACTGAAATTTTGCGAATTCGATTTTAATATTTCACAATAACTCGGCATTTATGAAGTTAAACTTTTTGGGTGTTGGCAGAGGTACTATATATATGTGACAAAATTTTGCAACCGTTACGTTAATTTTTCTACAAAGTATAGGACTTTGAATATTTCGTAAAATTATCGTTTTTATGTATAATTATGTTTGTTAAAATTGGCAATTTTTGGGGCATTAAGGTCTGAAAATTTTAATGAAGTATACTTTACATATTACTTAACATTATAGCAAAATATTAGAAAAATTTCTAGTCTCAATTTTTTTTTTATAGCTGTTTAATGTTGATAATTTTAATTCAAACGAAAATCTTAAAATATTATTAGAATATATAGAATATTATTCTTATTTCTCAATACTTTTAAAATAAAAATTAATAGAAAAACCAAAAAGTTTGGAAAATTTTTTTGAAGCATACTTACATATTGATTAACATATTTCCAAAATATTTGAAAAATTTCAATACTCAATTTTTTTACAGGTGTTTAAAGTTGAAATTTCAGTAAAGTTAATATTTAAAGTATTTATATGAATTCTTTTTATATTTAAACATTTTACAATGTTAAAAAAAATTGACAAAAAATGCTTACTAAAATATTTGAAATTGATTATGTATAATATGTAATAAACTAATGAAATGTATAGATTTTACCCATTTTAATATACATAACAAATTTTTTTTTTAAATATCAATATGTCCTTCTGTAGAACATTATTCCATACGCAAATGATTATTATGAGTTAAATATATTTTTATTTACAAAAACTACAAATTTTTAACAATCTATCAAATATATATCCATATCATGGAAAATAATTATATTATGCAATATTATAATAATTATAACCAGGGTTCGGGACTTAAAGCACTTAAAATCATCAAAATAAGCGCTTTTAAAAGCGCCTAAAAACTTCAAAATAAGCATTCAAATAAGCACTTAAAAACATTAAAATAAAAAGTAAAATGTTAAAATTTTACTGAAAATAGTAAAATTTATTACTAAATTTTAGTAATAAAAAAAAAATTTGTCTAAAACTGCAAATTTTGTAGATAACTATAAAAACTTTATTAATATAATTTTTTTTTTCATATTAAAATTACAAATTTGATAATTAAATAATAGGTAATCTACTATTATTGTGTTTCTTATTATAATATAGCAGGAATTAATATTTATAGTTTGTTTATCTAAAATAAAACGTTATTAAATTACATTAAATTATTACAGCGTTAGAATAATTTAATTACCCGTATACTACATAATGAGACTACAATAAGTATATAACGATAAAAATATAATAAGTAAATTAATAAATTAAGAGAATACCATTTGGGTACAATACATATAATATTGATGCACAATGGTAAAATTATTTTTAGTTTCAATTTTTTTTCTATATTGCCAACAAACATTAAAAAAAACCCAAATTATATGTATCATGCGTTGTTAATTTGGAAATATGCAATTAAAATAAGAAAAGAACGTGAAAAAGCATTTTTCGATTAAATCATCGAAATAAGCAAAAAAAAGCACTTTCAAATTTCATATTTGTAATTGTTGCAACATCACATAAATTTCCATAGCACTCTGCTAGATTTAATGTCAATCTAAAAAAATAAGCAAATGCTTTAAGTCCCGAACCCTGATTATAACTTATATAACATAAAAGTACTAACAAATTAAATCATCCGTGAAAACAATTTTTACAATATTGAAAATACATAAAGGAAATATCACATTAGGGTAAAGTTTGATAAAACAATTATATAAAAAATTAATATAATATATTTAAAACTATTTACCATAATGTATAGCAATTGTTATATATGTACATACAGAAATATATATTATATACAAAATAGATTACCTTATTTTAAATTAATAATAATAAACAAGATTTTAAAAGCAAATTGTATTTAAAATGCATTTTATACAAAATTATAGTTATTAATTACACGATAGATTTAAAGATTGTTGAAATAATAAAATATGGATACAATTTGTAAATTATTTGTTAATCATGAGAACAATTATATCAAATAATAGTATAATACAAATTGCAGTTAAAAATCTTTGTCTTGATTATAATTTATTATAAAGTTTATTATATAATATATTTCAATTTTGAAGACAAATATTTCATTTTTTCTAAATAAGCTTGGAAAAAATTAAGTCAATTGAAATAAATTTTTTTTTTAAAAAAAATTGATGTATAAATATCTTGGTAACTAATAAATTACACGATTAATAGAAAATGGAACAAATATTCAATTATGTAAAAAATTAATGTTTAAATAATCACAAATATTAAACAATCAAATAACTTTTAACCACAAACATAACATTAAAATAAATTTAATATACAATTCAAAATAGAAATTTACATAAATACAATTTCCTAATTTGACAAATTACATATGTTATTGTCTTCTTCTAACTGCTTTAGCTTTTCGTCTATTATCAGTAGGTGCAGTTCCCATGGAGAATAAAGATTGACTTGATCCTGGCATAACTAAATTATAGAAATTAATTATAATATATCTTGCATACAATTTTTATATTATTCATTTATTATTTTTTGTCCAAACTTACCAGTTGCTGTCATTGAAGGTGATCCAAAACCAAATGCTCCTAAAATAATAATTAAAAATAAGAAATAAATCTAGGATATTCAAAATAGTATATTTAACAGATTTACCAACATGAGTTTTTAGGTAAAGTATTAAAATTTATACTGTGATTTTATTTTGAATTTCAGTCATTTTTAAAATTGCTTTTGAGAATTTTATTTTTAATTATTTTGTTGGCCAAATCGAATTTCGGTGAAATCACTTTAATTTCATGTTTTTATTAAATATCAATATTGATTTAAATTAATATTTTTTATATTTTGTTCCATGGTGACAATACAACATTTATTTAAATAATTTCAATAATTAATATAAATTTAAGTTTTTATGAGTAATAATTTGTTATTTTATTTATTTTACAAATCTTGGAAGTATTTATATAATTAAAATATTTTAAATTCATCATCATTATATATCAAATAGATGCAATAAAAGTAAAATAGGTATATATATTTGTACATATTCTTAGTATAATATAAATTTTATTTTTGATTTATTTTTATTTAGAGAGCCAAAAACCCAATTTAATTAATCATATCATTAGGAACATTTCTTCAGTTGAATAAAATTTATACACCACAAAAAATTCTATTGAGATTCTCTACTAATATAACATATAAGTATAAAAACACTATATTATTTAGCATATAATACAGATAAATCATATAGAACATAAATAACATTTCCATACACCAGTTGGTCGCGCCACTTATAAAAACTTATGTGATTAAATTCCTTGAATAAGCAACAAGAAAAGTGAATGTACCATTTAAATTAATATTGTTTGATTGTAAAAATGTTCATTTCATACAATTAGTAGTAGTGGCGCATTTTGACCGTTTTTTTTTTTTTTTTACGTTGCCAATATTTTTAATGTGGATAGCTAATATGTATATGGAAAAACTTAATATACTGAAACATAGAAGCGCTTCTAGAAGTTGAATAGTGGTGATAATTTTTTGATGGCATTGTGCGAGGCCATAGTATAAATTTTAAAAATTAAGCATTGTTAAAATACTTTTTTTTTTAAACAAATTTGAATAAATTCATAAAAATTACAAGACAGCAGAAGATTTGTGATTTCTCACAATATCTCAAGGTGGGGTCATCTTATTACATAATTATTATATTATACACTAATAATAAAGGAATTATAAAATTTAACAATACGCGGGTGCGCGTGAAAAAGGTGTTAAGTCACAGTTATACAATTTTTCAGGAGAGCAAAAACAAACTTTGACTAAAAACGCCAGATCGGCATTTTGATATATATTGTTTTAGTAGGTACTACATGATTCTGTAAGTTGTTCTTAATCATCTAGCATAATTTTTATATTTAAAATTTTAACATTTAAACCTTTAAATTAACATTTATAAAAAAAAAAAATGGACATAACTTATTATGCACATCAATGCATATGTTTCAGTGACTTAACTTATTTGACATTACGTCAATGGTCGACTTATAGCTTTTATCTCATAGGTTAAGTGGACTTAACTTACTTAACACAATATTTTTGTGAGGTGTAATACAGGTTAAGTGGACTTAACTTTTTTTACACGACTAATTTTTAAGTTACAATATTGTTTTTGGAGTTAAGTCACTCCATGATGTGACATAACTTAAAATACACGAAATATGGAAAAATCGTTACTTAACCTAAGACTCACATTGAAATTATACATTCAATATTGTATATATTGACTTAATATGTCTTACACAAAAGATGGAGTTTTTTTCTGCATTTTTTGATGTAAATAACTCATTTTTCGATATTTTGTGACTTAACACCTTTTTCACGCGCACCCGCGAATACACAAATATTAAAAGTTATTTCAATAATTAAAATATAGAAATTACCTTGTGTTCCTCCAAATTGTGGCGTAGTCGTTGATGGAGTTTGACCAAACTGGAATGGTGAAGTTGTTGTAGAAGCAGCATTAAAGTTGAAAGCACCACCTGATTTTGTAGGTTGTGAATTACCAGTGAATGCAAATGTTGATGAATTACTTGGATTATAATTTGTATTTCCGAATGGGAAACCTTGATTTGTTCCAAATGTGTTAGATGGAGATGATGTTGTATTACCAAATGTTGGTGCTGCATTAGAAGTTATATTTCCAAATGGAGTAGGTTGTGTTGAAGAAACATTACCAAATGTAGTTATTTGCTGTGGTGTTGAATTACCAAAACCGTTAAATTCAGGTACAGAAAATGTGTTTGAAGTTTGTCCAAATTTTACTGAATTATCAGCTGCTTTATTAGTACTAAATTGAAAAGCATTGTTAGATGGAACTGTGCTTCCAAATTTGAATGGTTCTTTACTTTTTTCATTATTTGTAAATTGTATTGGTTGATTAGAAGATGAAAAAGTACTTCCAAAAGATGCAGGTTTATCATTACTCCCAAATTTAAAAGGGGCAGAAGTAGTTGTATTTTGTGAACCAAATACTGTAGTAGAAAACTGTGTTTTTGGATCTTCTGTCTTCTTTGGGGCATTAAACTGAAATGCTGATTTATTTCCAAAGTCTTGTGTAGCAGATATTCCAAAAGTAGGAGCTGTTTTAGTTGAAGTAAATGGAAACGAGTTGCCTGATGTTTCAGCAGTCTTATCATTAGGTTTTAAAGTAGAATTATTGAATTGAAACATAGAATTTCCCGTGTTACTATTAAAAATATTACTAGGGGATGTGGTGGGCTTGCTTTCAGTAATTTGATTACCAAAAACTAATTTAGAAGTTTGGTTATCATTAGATTGGTTAATAGAAGTAATAAATTGCGGTTTTGACTGTTCTACATTTGATGTACTTGTTCCAAATACTGGTGTAGATAATGTATTGAATTGCAATTTTGAATTAGTATTTTCATTAGAAGCATCATAATTTGGAGGGTTACCTATAGATGATGGTATATTATCAGATTTTCCAAAATTAAAAAGATTTTTATTTTGTAAATTATTTCCTCCAAATACAGCAGCATTTGTAGATTTCACTGAAGATACAGCTATAGTTGGATTATCATGCTTTGCAGAACCAAATTGAAATTTTCCTGAATCCGCTGTTTTAGTAGTTTCACCAGATTTTTGATTATTACTACCAAATGAAAATAATGAAGTAGAAATTGTCTTTTCTGTTTCTTTTGTTGCTCCAAACTGTAATATTGGTATCGATGATTTTTCATCAACTTTGGGTGAACCAAATTTCATTACAGGTGTTGATTGTTTTTCATCAACTTTGGGTGCACCAAATT